>OU015499.1:107975701-108305701 GCA_907164885.2 Dolomedes plantarius
ATCGATATAAAGCCCAGTCCTAATATGTATATATATATGTGTATGTGTATGTGTATATATATATATGTAGCGCTAGATTTGAGGCGGAACGCGCCGAAACGGCGTTCCGGTACCTCTCTTTAGGTACCTCTCTTTATCAATAATTTGGAATACCCCTCTCCCCATATACCCCGGAAGGTTACCGTTCCAGCACCTATTTCTAGAAATCTACCACTGTATATATGTATATATATATGTGTGTGTGCGTGTGCGTGTGCGTGTGCGTGTACGTGTGCGTGTACGTGTACGGGTGAGAGACACGGGTCTCATCTCATTCCCGAGTTTGCTGCAAACGTAAAAAGGTTGGGAATCCCCGAGATAATTCGCTACTAACAGCAAAAAAAGATTGTGCCAAACGGGCATGAAATACGCCTCTTTAGGAGGCAAAGAAACAATATATAACACTCTTATCAGAAACAGGGAACGTGAGTTCTATTCCTCATTAAAGAAATAAATATCAAATCTATATCAAGCTAATGAGGTTCCAAAACCAGTGCTTTGAAATCACAACAACGTCCTCTCCTTTCCACATTCGGTCTGCGTTTCCTCGAAAGACAAGCAGTTGTTTGTATAAACAAAGGCACCGTGTTGGCACTGCTGGCCAAAAATAGACAGTGGCGGGTTTTTCTTTCTCCCCAACCTAGAATTTTCAGTTTCTTTAAATCTTTAAACGAGGAAAAATCGAATCGTTTTTGATTTTGTTTAGAGTTCGCTCGGACGCGGAGGAAAGTATGATAATCAGCCTCCATTTCTGTCGTTTTAAAAGTCATTAAAATTCGACCGAGTTTCGGAACAGAATTTTAAAGCATTGCCTCGCTTCTCGTAAACAGTGGGTGCTCGGGTGGTAGCCGAAAATTTGGCTTACTGGGTCGTATTGTTGATAAATCTCTCACACCCGTGTGGGGGTATAACACATATTTTAACAAAAATACGCAGAGGAAGAAAAAAAAAAGTCGGGTGGTGAACTCATTTCTCCGGGTTGAAATCCACTGCATAGGGAAACTCGCTTGAAGGGTCCAGGGGTTAAAACGACTTTACAGCCATTTTTGCGAAAATGAGTTAGCAGTGCCATCTTGTTGCTTTTAAGGAGTACTAAAGCCACGTGCCTTCATATCTGGGGCAGAATCACTTTAAAGCCGTTAAAAATAGCGATAAAGTTTCGGCGTTCCATAGAAAAACCACGTTACTCCAACTTTCAAATTCGTTTTTCTCAAAACGAGGTTTTTGGAGTAAAGTGGTTTTACCCCTGGACCCTTCACTTATGATGAGTAGTTCAACACACTTTGAATAATGGGTCCTACAACCCACTTCCGGAATATATATATATATATATATATATATACATACATAAACTGCTGGCCATTAAAATTGAAACAACAGAAAGGGAAGCAAATAACAAAAGTCACTTATTGTACGTATACAGAATAGTAGGAAGAAAACATGATTAAATTTGTAGGCAATTTTGGGGTATACAGGGTCCGAAATCAGTACGCACAGCAGCTGCTTCTGGCAGCCAAAACGGCTCTAACCCGGTTAGGTATCGAGTCGAACTGGGCTTGGATGATAGATACGGGCAAGTCATTCCATGCTGGTTCAAGTCTATGCCACACTTCTTCAATTGTAGTGGCTGGAGAGCGGTGACGGCCCAGTCTCTCAGCAACCCATGACCAGATGTTTTCAATGGGTGAGAGATCTGGAGAACGTGCTGGCGAGAGCAACAGGTGAACATCCTCTGTGTCGAGGTAGGTCAGGACACGACGAGCAACATGCGGTCTTGCGTTATCTTGTTAAAAGATTACGTCCCCCGAGGCCTCGAAGATAGGGCCCAGCCACCGGCCTTAAGATCTGAGAAATGAAACGTTGGCTGTTCAGATTACCGACGACGCGAACAAGACGTGTTCGAGTCTTGTAACCAATGGCTTTCCATATCATAACACCAGGTGCAGGGCCCGTATCACGATATCGAATGCAAGCAGACCACGTGCGTTCTTCTTGGTGCCTCCAGACACGAAAACGTCCATCATGATGCTGCACGCAGAACCGGGAGTCATCTGAAAAGACGACGTGGTGCCACTCCTGTATCCAGTTTTGCCGTTGGGCGCACCACTGTCGCCGCGCGTCTCTAATCTGCAGTGTCGAGGGAAGCCGCAATAATGGTCATCGTGCAGACAGTCCGTTCTGCTCCAGATGCCGTCGCACTGTCCGCGCGGACACTTGTCGTGCTGCAAACAAGCTCGTTTCCTGACTCAAGGTCTGTGATGTGGCTGCACGTTCCTGCAAGGCCGACCTGACGTGTCTGTCCTCTCTGGCGTTAGTGGCGGGAGGCCGTTGAAATCCTACATGGCATTCAGTATGATCCTCCTGAACCCATAGATTCCATATTCGCAAGATAGTCGTTGAATTCCTACCAATTCGAGTAGCAATATCGCGGAACGATTAACCGCACTCTCGATAGGCCGCTATCGAACTCCGACACGTTCTGGTAGCCATTTCTCCTTCTTTTGCGAGGCATAACACAATCTTCTCACAAACAACCAACATTCAAATGCGATTTCCGAATGAGAAACCTGCTACGTAGCTTTCCTTTTATACAGAGTTGGAAATGCCGTTTCTCCCTCCTGCGTAGTTCGATTGCGCTTAAATGCTGATCATTTCCATAGCCCAGCATTTTCTTCCTTTCGTGCAAATTTGACGTTTGTATCATCCCTCCTTCATGGTGGGGCGTCATTTTAATGGCCAGCAGTGTATTAACGTTAAAGCTGGGCCATCATTTGGTAATTTTTCTTACGTTTGCGCTCATTCTTGGCGAACGTTCTTTGAAAAGAAGCCGTCTACCAAAGACAAATCAGGGGGAAATCTGTATCGCACGCAACCTTTTCCGTTTGTCTGTCGTTCAATGCAAAAGGAGCTGCGCATAATTGTGCTATAATGACGAAAATTAGATACCATAAACCATCTATGGACCTGAGGGTAAGCGTATTAACGAAAATTCAGAAAAGTGTTGTATCAAGGAAATTTAATTACTGGGAGTCGTGAATTGTAACACTAAGCCCGTCTGCACACGTAGTAACTCGTCAAACCCGTCGGACGGGTTTGTAACCAGTTGCGTCGTGTGCGTGGCTCCATTCAATTACATAGGTTGCGACTCATCACGGACTGGTTTGTGATTTGAGTCAGTTATCAGTTTCTTTTGAGTTGCTCCGTGTGCAGACGGCCTTAAGGGAACAAGGGACCTTCAATATCATTCTTCTTTAATTTTCAATATTTTACTCTATACACCACATGAATATAATTAATATTCTTTTCTACTACATTGAAAATACTCAGGATTCGAAAATAAATATTTTGTGGAGAAATTAGACCTGTTTATCAAAAAATTCTTCAAAAATGCTAGAATTTTTCAAAAGGCTCTATGCGTATTCATTTTCTTCTGATATCTTCCAAATTTCCCAGAATTGTTAATTGAAGTGTTTGTCACAAAACCGTGCACAATTCTTTGAAATTCCAAATATTTTTCAAATTTATAGACCATAAAATAAAGTAAAAGCATAAAAAAAAATAACAGACAGAATAGAAAAAAAAATTAAGACTTTAGATTTCTATAAAAAAAATTTAAATGCACATTTGTATTTATATACATATAGTAAACTCATAATAAAAATTTAAAGACTTTAATTAATATAGAATGCGTACAGAGCATTTTGAATAACGTTAGCATTTTTGAAAAATTTTGAAAAACAATCATTATTCTGCAAAAAAAATCCTTATTTTGAATTCTAAGGGTTTTCAATGCAGTAAAAAAGAAAATTAATTATTCTCATTTTTTATACAGAGTTAAAAAATTCAAAATTAAGAAATTCGAGTTTGAAGGTCCCTTGTCCAGACCCGTCCGGACGGGTTTGTAACCAGTTGCGCCGTGTGCGTGGCTCCATTCAATTACATAGGTTGCGACTCGTCACGGACTGGTTTGTGATTTGAGTCAGTTATCAGTTTCTTTTGAGTTGCTCCGTGTGCAGACGGCCTTAAGGGAACAAGGGACCTTCAATATCATTCTTCTTTAATTTTCAATATTTTACTCTATACACCACATGAATATAATTAATATTCTTTTCTACTACATTGAAAATACTCAGGATTCGAAAATAAATATTTTGTGGAGAAATTAGACCTGTTTATCAAAAAATTCTTCAAAAATGCTAGAATTTTTCAAAAGGCTCTATGCGTATTCATTTTCTTCTGATATCTTCCAAATTTCCCAGAATTGTTAATTGAAGTGTTTGTCACAAAACCGTGCACAATTCTTTGAAATTCCAAATATTTTTCAAATTTATAGACCATAAAATAAAGTAAAAGCATAAAAAAAAATAACAGACAGAATAGAAAAAAAAATTAAGACTTTAGATTCTATAAAAAAATTTAAATGCACATTTGTATTTATATACATATAGTAAACTCATAATAAAAAATTTAAAGACTTTAATTAATATAGAATGCGTACAGAGCATTTGAATAACGTTAGCATTTTTGAAAAATTTTGAAAAACAATCATTATTCTGCAAAAAAAATCCTTATTTTGAATTCTAAGGGTTTTCAATGCAGTAAAAAAGAAAATTAATTATTCTCATTTTTTATACAGAGTTAAAAAATTCAAATTAAGAAATTCGAGTTTGAAGGTCCCTTGTCCGGACCCGTCCGGACGGGTTTGTAACCAGTTGCGCCGTGTGCGTGGCTCCATTCAATTACATAGGTTGCGACTCGTCACGGACTGGTTTGTGATTTGAGTCAGTTATCAGTTTCTTTTGAGTTGCTCCGTGTGCAGACGGCCTTAAGGGAACAAGGGACCTTCAATATCATTCTTCTTTAATTTTCAATATTTACTCTATACACCACATGAATATAATTAATATTCTTTTCTACTACATTGAAAATACTCAGGATTCGAAAATAAATATTTTGTGGAGAAATTAGACCTGTTTATCAAAAAATTCTTCAAAAATGCTAGAATTTTTCAAAAGGCTCTATGCGTATTCATTTTCTTCTGATATCTTCCAAATTTCCCAGAATTGTTAATTGAAGTGTTTGTCACAAAACCGTGCACAATTCTTTGAAATTCCAAATATTTTTCAAATTTATAGACCATAAAATAAAGTAAAAGCATAAAAAAAAATAACAGACAGAATAGAAAAAAAAATTAAGACTTTAGATTTCTATAAAAAAAATTTAAATGCACATTGTATTTATATACATATAGTAAACTCATAATAAAAATTTAAAGACTTTAATTAATATAGAATGCGTACAGAGCATTTTGAATAACGTTAGCATTTTTGAAAAATTTTGAAAAACAATCATTATTCTGCAAAACAAAATCCTTATTTTGAATTCTAAGGGTTTCAATGCAGTAAAAAGAAAATTAATTATTCTCATTTTTTATACAGAGTTAAAAAATTCAAAATTAAGAAATTCGAGTTTGAAGGTCCCTTGTCCGGACCCGTCCGGACGGGTTTGTACCAGTTGCGCCGTGTGCGTGGCTCCATTCAATTACATAGGTTGCGACTCGTCACGGACTGGTTTGTGATTTGAGTCAGTTATCAGTTTCTTTTGAGTTGCTCCGTGTGCAGACGGCCTTAAGGGAACAAGGGACCTTCAATATCATTCTTCTTTAATTTTCAATATTTTACTCTATACACCACATGAATATAATTAATATTCTTTTCTACTACATTGAAAATACTCAGGATTCGAAAATAAATATTTTGTGGAGAAATTAGACCTGTTTATCAAAAAATTCTTCAAAAATGCTAGAATTTTTCAAAAGGCTCTATGCGTATTCATTTTCTTCTGATATCTTCCAATTTCCCAGAATTGTTAATTGAAGTGTTTGTCACAAAACCGTGCACAATTCTTTGAAATTCCAAATATTTTTCAAATTTATAGACCATAAAATAAAGTAAAAGCATAAAAAAATAACAGACAGAATAGAAAAAAAAATTAAGACTTTAGATTTCTATAAAAAAAATTTAAATGCACATTTGTATTTATATACATATAGTAAACTCATAATAAAAAATTTAAAGACTTTAATTAATATAGAATGCGTACAGAGCATTTTGAATAACGTTAGCATTTTTGAAAAATTTTGAAAAACAATCATTATTCTGCAAAAAAAATCCTTATTTTGAATTCTAAGGGTTTTCAATGCAGTAAAAAAGAAAATTAATTATTCTCATTTTTTATACAGAGTTAAAAATTCAAAATTAAGAAATTCGAGTTTGAAGGTCCCTTGTCCGGACCCGTCCGGACGGGTTTGTAACCAGTTGCGCCGTGTGCGTGGCTCCATTCAATTACATAGGTTGCGACTCGTCACGGACTGGTTTGTGATTTGAGTCAGTATCAGTTTCTTTTGAGTTGCTCCGTGTGCAGACGGCCTTAAGGGAACAGGGACCTTCAATATCATTCTTCTTTAATTTTCAATATTTTACTCTATACACCACATGAATATAATTAATATTCTTTTCTACTACATTGAAAATACTCAGGATTCGAAAATAACTATTTTGTGGAGAAATTAGACCTGTTTATCAAAAATTCTTCAAAAATGCTAGAATTTTTCAAAAGGCTCTATGCGTATCATTTTCTTCTGATATCTTCCAAATTTCCCAGAATTGTTAATTGAAGTGTTTGTCACAAAACCGTGCACAATTCTTTGAAATTCCAAATATTTTTCAAATTTATAGACCATAAATAAAAGTAAAAGCATAAAAAAAAATAACAGACAGAATAGAAAAAAAAATTAAGACTTTAGATTTCTATAAAAAAATTTAATGCACATTTGTATTATATACATATAGTAAACTCATAATAAAAATTTAAAGACTTTAATTAATATAGATGCGTACAGAGCATTTTGAATAACGTTAGCATTTTTGAAAAATTTTGAAAAACAATCATTATTCTGCAAAAAAAATCCTTATTTTGAATTCTAAGGGTTTTCAATGCAGTAAAAAGAAAATTAATTATTCTCATTTTTATACAGAGTTAAAAAATTCAAAATTAAGAAATTCGAGTTTGAAGGTCCCTTGTCCGGACCCGTCCGGACGGGTTTGTAACCAGTTGCGCCGTGTGCGTGGCTCCATTCAATTACATAGGTTGCGACTCGTCACGGACTGGTTTGTGATTTGAGTCAGTTATCAGTTTCTTTTGAGTTGCTCCGTGTGCAGACGGCCTTAAGGGAACAAGGGACCTTCAATATCATTCTTCTTTAATTTTCAATATTTTACTCTATACACCACATGAATATAATTAATATTCTTTTCTACTACATTGAAAATACTCAGGATTCGAAAATAAATATTTTGTGGAGAAATTAGACCTGTTTATCAAAAAATTCTTCAAAAATGCTAGAATTTTTCAAAAGGCTCTATGCGTATTCATTTTCTTCTGATATCTTCCAAAATTCCCAGAATTGTTAATTGAAGTGTTTGTCACAAAACCGTGCACAATTCTTTGAAATTCCAAATATTTTCAAATTTATAGACCATAAAATAAAGTAAAAGCATAAAAAAAAATAACAGACAGAATAGGAAAAAAAAATTAAGACTTTAGATTTCTATAAAAAAAATTTAAATGCACATTTGTATTTATATACATATAGTAAACTCATAATACAAAATTTAAAGACTTTAATTAATATAGAATGCGTACAGAGTATTTTGAATAACGTTAGAATTTTTGAAAAAATTTGAAAAATAGTCATTATTCTGCAAAAAAATCCTTATTTTGAATTCTAAGGGTTTTCAATGCAGTAAAAAAGAAAATTAATTGTTCTCATTTTTTATATAGAGTTAAAAAATTCAAAATTAAGAAATTCGAGTTTGAAGGTCCCTTGTCCGGACCCGTCCGGACGGGTTTGTAACCAGTTGCGCCGTGTGCGTGGCTCCATTCAATTACATAGGTTGCGACTCGTCACGGACTGGTTTGTGATTTGAGTCAGTTATCAGTTCTTTTGAGTTGCTCCGTGTGCAGACGGCCTTAAGGGACAAGGGACCTTCAATATCATTTTTCTTTAATTTTCAATATTTACTCTATACACCACATGAATATAATTAATATTCTTTTCTACTACATTGAAAATACTCAGGATTCGAAATAAATATTTTGTGGAGAAATTAGACCTGTTTATCAAAAAATTCTTCAAAAATGCTAGAATTTTTCAAAAGGCTCTATGCGTATTCATTTCTTCTGATATCTTCCAAATTTCCCAGAATTGTTAATTGAAGTGTTTGTCACAAAACCGTGCACAATTCTTTGAAATTCCAAATATTTTTCAAATTTATAGACCATAAAATAAAGTAAAAGCATAAAAAAAAATAACAGACAGATAGAAAAAAAATTAAGACTTTAGATTTCTATAAAAAAAATTTAAATGCACATTTGTATTTATATACATATAGTAAACTCATAATAAAAATGTAAAGACTTTAATTAATATAGAATGCGTACAGAGCATTTTGAATAACGTTAGCATTTTGAAAAATTTTGAAAAACAATCATTATTCTGCAAAAAAAAATCCTTATTTTGAATTCTAAGGGTTTTCAATGCAGTAAAAAAGAAATTAATTATTCTCATTTTTTATACAGAGTTAAAAATTCAAAATTAAGAAATTCCGAGTTTGAAGGTCCCTTGTCCGGACCCGTCCGGACGGGTTTGTAACCAGTTGCGCCGTGTGCGTGGCTCCATTCAATTACATAGGTTGCGACTCATCACGGACTAGTTTGTGATTTGAGTCGGTTATCAGTTTCTTTTGAGTTGCTCAGTGTGCAGACGGCCTAAGAGTTTTGTTTTACTAACGTGAGACTTGCAACTAAGTCGCCGAATGCCAAAATCAGTTGTATCCATAAAAATCAAAGAGATTTTAGTTGCTATGGATACATCTATTCATCTGCTACATGTTCAAGTTGAGAAACAGTTCAAAAATAAGCTCAATCCCATTGAAAATAAATGAAGACTAATGATGAAAGATGCAAGACCAGTTATATCAAAAATGGCCACAGTTACAAAATCAGTTCTATCCTTTGACAGTTCCAAAATAAGTTACATCCCACAAACAATAATGGCTGCCTTCTAAATGCAAGTAGCAAAACCAGTTTAGTCTCTCACTAACCTTTTACATGTACTTTTGTTTCAGTAGTGGGGGTGTTTAATATAGTAATATTAGTTTTATCTTAATGTAAATACTACAGAAATTTAATAAGGTTGTGTTGGCTACCATGGTCATCGACATATTACGTTTTGTAGTCACAAAATAGAAGTCAGTTTCTCCACATGTTTATGAGCTTGTTGTTCTATAGTTTATAACCTACTGCATGCTTTTCTAATTATTGCTTTTAGTTTTAGTTAATTGTATACCTTAATATGGATTAACTAAAACTAAACACTCCAGATTTGAGGGTCCCAAGCTCAAATAATACTCTGCTGTAAACAATGACTTGGAAATGATTATTGAAACTCCAGTTAGAAGGTTCAAATGGCAGACGGTTCATTTCCAAAATAATTATATCCAACCTACAAGTTCGAAACAAGTTATGTGAATTTTATTTATTAAAATATAATTGTCTGTGTTTTCCCTTCATTATACGGATTATTACTAGGCAACAACATGAATTTAATACATTTTTTGACATCAAAACCATACAAGGATTTGTTATTGCGATATAACTAACAGCTTTTGTTAACCTTTCCCTTACGGAGTGGGATAGCATGTGTCCCAAGAATGCCCAGGAATGAATATATATATATATATATATATATATATATATTCCTTAATTGCCGTTCTTACCAATGGGGAAGAAATTACCGTTCTATAGAGGGATTCAGAAAAATGAGCCCTGTAAGCTAAAGGTTAAATAACTCAATCGTTTGAGATGGATGCAGCTTGTTTTGGTACTGCGCTACTCAACTGATGCTTAGACTCCAAATGTTTGATATCGGACCTAGAAATTGAAGACGAAACACGCACATCATACTCAGCGGTTTATATATCTTGCTTTGTATTTTATGGTCGCCGTAACAGAAAAGGGCTTCCTAGTATCATTATTAAGTTGAAAAGGGCAAGAGTAGGCCTGTTGCATTCTTCGCTAGGTCAGGGCTCTGCCAGTCCAAGCTAAAACACAGTCACCGATGGCTCACGCCTGGTAAACTTTGACTGTCGAATCAGCGCAGAGATCAATGAATTCATCTCGTTCGCAGGATGATATGAGGGCATCGATTTGTGTCGCAATCTGTCGGTCGGGGAGAGTTTGTTTTAAGTATACCCTACTAATGTTTTCGATTACCACCAAAATTATCTGTCGGCATCTTTAGGCTACTGTGTACTGTACCGTAGTCAATAATAAGGTAAGCCTTTCGCTTCAACTATTTACTACGATACGTTAAACATGCTACAACTACACCATTTAAAGCAAGTATGTACAGAGAGTTAGAATATATAGTTAGATCATCAGGTTGGCTTTTGGTGTTCCAAGACAACTCTGGCAAGGTCCTAACAAGGTCTCAGACCTGGAGAGCCCCGCCTCTCTGCACTCAAAACAGTTCTCTGCCTCGTGGACTCTTGCCGTCTATCTTTATACTGTCGTTAATTCAAAGGGATTTCTCCGGCGTTTGAAGTGCAAGGTATATTGAGTTTGTTGGAGTGCCATGGTCTTACGACTTTACCTCCAGTAGCAAGATATGTACATCAGAAAGTATGTGCTCAGCAGTAAAATAAAAATATAAAATTAAGCCCTCTTCAGATAAGTAAAATTAAAATTATAATAAGAATTAAAAGAATAAAATTCAATTATTTAGAATTATCAGCAAAAATGAGCATCCACCGGGATCGAACCGGAGACTATCGCATATGAGCAGCGCGCTCTACCACTGCGCCAATCATAGCACAGGAAATTGAAGTGATAAGTTGAATACATTCGCACTGAGATTATTGTGAAGTTCTAAGGGTTGGTAAAAATACAGGAAGGGAGGAGTTTAAGAAATTTAAAAAAGTAAGCAAGTTAAGAGAGAGAACGTTAGCTCTTTAGAAGACACGCCCGAGGGTGTTTACGGTTTTCACGACTAGAAAAATTATAATCGGGGAACTCGCAAATAATCTCATTGCGGATACTGGGAATATTGCCATAAAAATCCTTAGATATTTTATGAGCAGTTTCCGTAACAGTAAGCATACCAAGGTCCCGCCGTATAGTTTTATTTGACATATATCTAAACGGACGACGAATGCGTCTAAGAGTTTTGTTCTGAAACACCTCCCGTTTTTAATGTGGGTATTAGCATCATATAACCATACCGGAATAGCATAAAGGGCAATGGGAAGAATTACCTGTTTGAATAATAGAACTTTGTTGCGAATTCAAAGATGGCGACCGTAAATTAATGAACGGGGTTGCATGGTGACGCTATTATATTTTTGAATAATTTTAGTTACGTGGGGTTTCCATGTTAGTCTACGGTCAAGAATTACACCGAGATAAGTAACTGTATTCTCCCAGTCAATAGGCAAGTTGTAAATATAGAGGCGAGGGGTGGCAGTATTTATTAGAAAAGAAGATCGCGTGACATTTAGAAGGGTTTATTTGAATTTTCCATCGCGTGAACCAACTCTCTAAGGTGTCAATAATGTTTGAAGTGCTGGCATGTGCTTGAAATTTATGAGATTCCAGCCGTTACTATACTGTCAAAATCTGAAAAGCCCTCGAACCACTCTGGGATTTATGCTTTCTATAACGTCGAAACCGCACATTACAAGAACTTTATGGCCTCTTATCCTAAAGTTTATGAGACCACTCTGATCAAGAGTTCAGAGATAGAGGACATGTTGAGGGGCAGGAAAGGGACATCACATACTTATATAAGTACTAATTTCGTGTAGTAATTGAGACAATGTCGCAGTACTAACCCTATTGGATTCGCTCACCTCAGTCTTAACCTATGGAGAAAATATGTCTGCTGTTGACAGCTGCATAAATGCTGATAATCCAATATGAATGGTATTTGCAGATAGCCTCAACTTTTCTGGAAACAGGATTCATTTTATAAATTTCGCCCACCAAAGGAATTGAGGAGTGTATAAAATGCACTAGACCAGATTTTCCCTACGAATAATTTAATTTTAAAATATTATTTGCATTAAAAAAAAAAGAAAAATGCCCCAAGGTGTCAAATTTTTTCTCTATTACAGAGTACAATTTTAAAAAATCTTTCAGTCCAATCTTTCAATCTAAGTGGGACACATTTTCTCCATAGGTTAACAATGAGGTGAGAGAATCCAAATAGGGTTAGTACACAGAAGTCTGTGCCCCAGCTGGCAAGTGCAGCCCGGGTGGCCCAGTTGGCAAGAGCAATGAGCCAGTGATCTGAATGTCCTTGGTTCGATTCTCGTCGCTGCAAATCCACCGCCGTGTTCCCAAATGGGTGGCCGGGGCACGTAAAATAGGGCGTGACTGTAATGTCCTCCAAGTTCCCAAATTTACCTCTGGAGGTGCGGGGGTCAAGTCTTCCGGTCTCGTCACTTAACTCGGCTCAAAATTACGGGACCGGTCATTTAGCCAAATCGAACTCCGACCCTTGTGGTGCTAATTCAAACAGGAGCCGCACCTTCATCGCCCATAGCCTTCGGGACTTGATCTGATGTTACTGTCGGTCAAGGAGCATAAGCAACAACACAGAAGTTCTTAAGGGGCAAGTTAATTGCTTCACTACTCTTAAATCTTTAAACATTCGATTTTTTGAAAAAAAATATATGTTAAGCCTGATCATTTCTGAACAAAATAAAGCAAACTGCATGAAAATATTCCGCTTAGTTCCGGAGATATTGATATTCTAAATATTTAATTACTGATCAAGTTTATGGTAACAAAAATTTTAAACTCATTTTTCTCAAAATGTAATTTTGCATCATTCCGCAACTGATATCTCAAAAACTATGAAACATAATTCCACGAAATTTTTATCACTGCATAATAGTGTTATTTTATTGCGTCTGAACTAGAATTATTGCAATCACTGCACATTTTGTTATTTTTTCGGGGGTAAATTAATGCAAAAATGTAAGGAAATTTTAAGTATATTTTGAGCAGTTTTTAAAAAATTGAAAAAATATTTTAATGTTGAATGTTTTATGTTCAATTGTATTTGAATTACTTATTTTAAATGTAAAACAGGAATTATACATTTAATTCCAAAATTAATTTCATAGTTCTGCGCGCAAGCCAGTATACAATAAAAATACTTAACAAGGTATATCTAAGGCATTTAAAAAAGTTATTAAATTATTTTGAGAGTTGAAAATTTGTTTATTAAATAAATAAATCAATTTATCATATACAGAGGCTGTTCGCACATTTTTTAGACGATTTTGATGAGCGGTAATAAAAAATCGTTTGCTGCAAAAGAAATAATTGCAATTGTACTATGTTTTTAAAAGTCAAAATTATCGTCTGCGGCTTGAAAGTTTTGTTTTTATTCAAAATGGCGTTTTTACAAAGGCAGTGGTTCGAAGGCTACATTTATGCTCTTCCGAAGAGAAATATGCATACTCCGTTATCCAAAAACAATGTGAGAGTCATGGTTTGTGATATCTAAAGCGTCGATAGGTAATATCGTCAACAAGAAAGGAAAAAAAACGTCAAATTGGAGCCTCAAGTGGGACCAAAAATTCAAACAAGTATCCAAGGAAAAAACGGACATCTTCGACTATTGCAAAGGTACGTTGTTTAATGTTAAAAGAAAATCCCCCTAGTCAAAGGACAGTTGCAAAATCATTAAAATGCTCGGTGTCCACTGGTAAACAAAATGATAAACGTTGATTTAAATCTTAAGAAAGCGAAAAAAACGCAATGTGCATCGTCTTCTTCCAAATCATATCGCTGAACGCAGGACACACTGCAGAATTCTATATGAGAAACACTTATCCAAAGAAAAATGGAAAACAATTGTCACAATAGATGAATCATGGTTGTACTTAAATGATTGCAACAAAAAAAAGAGCCATTTATTATCATAAAAGGGGAGAAAAAAATGTAAGTACATGGTTCAAAGAATCGAAAGAAAGTTTTTCTAAGGGATTCATGATTGTTGCTGGTCTTTCTTATAATGACAAGTTAAAAATAAAGAGAGTGGAAAAAAATGTCAAGATTAACTCCAAATACTATCAGGAACATATTTTATCGCCAATTTTTCTGAATGAATACCATCGCTTTAACCCACAGTGCCATCATTCTGTGAGACTCCATCAGAACAAAACTAGCAGTCACACATCAAAATCCACTGTAAATTTCCTAAAAGAAATGGCACAAAAAACTGGTATCAAGGCCATACCCTTCACTGATATCCCTACTAAATCTACGATGTATCACCTATGGATTTTTGTGCTTTCGGACTTTTAAAATCTGCATTATCCAAACGTCGTCCCAAAACCCTTACAGCACTCTGGAAAGCTGTTCAGGAGGAATGGGATAGAATACCTCTTCTGACACTTCAAAAGGCATTATTATCCTGGAAATTGCGGTGTCGAAAGATAGTTCAGAATAAGTGATGTCCAAATAGAACATTTTAAAACACAAGAATTTTATGTAATTTAGTTTTGTGAATACAATATACATCGTCTAAAAATGTGTAAACAGCCTCTGTACATAAAATTTGGAAAAAATTGGGAGTAAACTGAAATAGTTACAAAGAGTCAAAAAGTATGAAAATATTCTTATATCCTCGACTTAAGGGTCGTGATTGCCCTTAAAAAACCCGGGCGATCCCGGCACGTCCCCCAAAGTCGGCCCGATACGAACGAAAATACCAAGGCGAGATCTACATAAAACTTAAATTTGGCGTTTTTCTAACATTCAACGCAACAGAAATAGCGCACAATTGGTCTAGATTTTGCAAAAATATCGCACCTCCGAAATGAATAGAGAGAATGGAACAGCTTTCATTCGAATTCGGGCCACTCTTGTTCCCGAGTTTTAAGTGACTTTTGATTACACTCCATCCATCAGTCCAGACAAAGGATCCCGAATGTCATGGCTTCCTGCCTCGAAGTGGGATCTTCTGTTGAACGACAGAGTATAGTTAACTGCATTCTAATTCCAAATGAAACCTTCTGTTTAAAAATACAACTCAAAGTCTTCAAGGAATTTTAATATAACCTACTTCAGTTCACTTCCTCCGCATCTCAGGAGGAAATGAAAAGCGAATGACGCCGTTCGCAGGGATTTTTCCCTCTATTTTACTTTGCCTTTATTGATAAGCGATAGGAAAAAGTTGTTATAAATAGTTATTATTAACTAAATGAGTATCTTTTGGGAACGCTGGGGATATGCGGGGTCAAACTATTACATTTGAATAAACCATTACTATAACTTTCGAATCTCTATTTAAAGTAAATCGCTTATAATCAATCACTCGCAGTGTCTAGAATCGGTAAGAAACGATTTAATGAAACTACGATATGATACAGTAAATTACTATTTAAAGATTTCTAATAATGATATGATAATTTATAAAACCAAATTTTAGAAAATATGAAATGTGAAAGATATTTATATTCAAGTCTTTACCCGTCAGCTCAGGTGCCTGATCTATCCAACCCCTATTTTCAGCCATTTTCTGAATTTTTATTTTTTAATTGCTTTTTAAAAAATGGTTTATCTTATGACTAAGAGATGAGATACACTCATGGACAAAAAAATTAGCGCACCAAGAAGGAGTCGTCAAAATGGAACGAAATTTTACATACGTAATGACTACTTTGATATAAGTAAATGATAAGAAAATCAAAGAAAAAGGATAATATATTTCAGAGAAAAAGGCAAAAGAACGGAGGAGTTAATACTCCATTGGACCCCCTCTAGCGCGAATGCACGATGCGATACGATTGGCATTGAGTCATACAAGTTCTGTATGATGTCTTGAGACATTTCGTTCCATATTTGCTGTAACCTTGCCTCTAGTTCGCTCAAACTCGTGGGATGCCCAACTCGTCGTCCCAAATGATCCCAGATATGCTCGATTGGAGACAAATCTGGGATCGGGCAGGCCAAGGAAGGGTAGTAACAGTGCGGAGACAGTCTTGTGACACCCTTGCCGTATGAGGCCGAGCATTGTCTTGTTGAAAAATGGCTCCTGGGAGCCGTTGCAGGAGTGGCAACACATGTTGGTTGCAGGATTTCATGAACATACCGCTGGGCTGTCATGGTGCCACGGAACAATACTAGGGGTGACCGTGTATGGCAAATGGCACCCCATACCATCACACCAGCTGTGGGAGCGATGTGTCGCTGTACAGCAAAGGCAAGATTGAAGCGTTCACCACTGGCTCTCCACACACGAACACGATTGTCATCACTGCCGAGATTGAATCTGGATTCGTCGCTAAAGACGACCTGGTTCCATTCAGCTGCAGTCCAGTTTCCTTGTGCGCGGCAAAAACTCCAAACGGAGGCGTCGATGGGTGGGCGTCAAGGGCAGCACACGTAATAGGCGCCGCGATACCAACTGTCCTTCAGCCAGGCGCCTTCATATGGTTCGAGAAGACACAGAGGCCCCTAGTGAAGGTGCTACCTGTGCCTGGATGGCGGCCGATGAAGCAGTTGGCTGTACGCGTGCATTTCTTATGATGTGGCGGTCTTCTCGACGACTGGTCTGTCGAGGGCGTCCTGATCCTGGTCTTCGTCTGCATGACATCTCTCGGGTCCACTGGTCCCAACACCTCCTCACAACACAATCAGAGCGGCCTAATTGACGAGCTACTCGCCTAGCTGACCACCCAGCTTCCATCATCCCGACGATTCTCCCCCTCTCAAACTGCGACAACTGCTTATATTGTCTTGGAACACGGCCGTAATAGCATGTCTATCTCATCTCTTCCTTTGTAAATGACTCAAACAAGCTTTGGTTACCTGTTTTATACTCCACAGAGTACGATGGTCAACGCCCCTACCGGCTATACGTAATGCGCAATCACGCTGCATTTCTAATCATTTGCATATCTCCCCGACATGTACCTTCATTGTAAGTTTCGTTACGATCCCGCAATTATTTCTTGGTGCGCTAATTTTTTTGTCCATGAGTGTATTTAAGATTGTTTTCTTATATATAGTTTTTAAATTTTTCTACAGCAAAATCTAGTTACGATATTACAATTATATACAGTGGCTCCCAAAAGTGTTCGTACACTTACGATTTTCAATGAAATAGGGGGTCTATCCATTAATTAAAATGAATATTTCGGAATGGGTATTTAATAATAAGATCTATAATTGACAAACCTACATGACAAACCTACATGAAATATTTTAAAAATATAGTAAAACTTTATTTTAAGAAAACAATAATCAAAAAGTAACAAAAACTTTATCTCACAAATGTCATCGTACACTTGTAAAAAATATCTACATATTAGTAAATATTCTAATTTTTCGCTAAATTAATATTTAGTAGGATATCCTTTAGCCTCCACAACGGCTTATAAACGTCTGGGAATAGATTGCACTAGTTCTTTTGTAATTTTGCATCAATGTTCATCCATTCTTCCATCATAATTGTTTTTAGTTCGCTTTTCGTGTGAATGTCGTGTTTTCGTACTCGAACCTCCAGTTCTATCCAAATATATTCTATTGGTTTAAATCTGGCGATTGAAGTGGTGTTTTCAAAACTTGTGGACAATTATAGAGACAACCAGAGGCGAGCTTAGGATCGTTCTCTTGATAAAAAACAAAGTTCTTTCCAATACCCACATTTCGGGCTGATAATTTAAAATTATCTCTTAAAATATTTATATAAACAGCATGATTCATTATTCCATCACTAAATACCAAATTACCTAGTCCTGATGCTGACATGCACCCACACACAAGGACACCTCCACCGACATGGTTAACTGTTCCTACTAAGTTCTTGGGATTAAGTTCCTCATTTTTTCTTCTCCATACAATTATACCTCCATCGGAACCAAAAAGGTTAAACTTGCTTTCATCGGCAACTAAGACATTATTCCAATACGTTTGGGGGCTTATTTATCATTGATAGTGCGAAGAAAGACTAAGCTTTCTGTTTTTCTCACTCACACAAAATTTTCTACGGGCAGAACGCCCATGTAATACAGCTGCTCTGAGAACTCGTCCGAACAGTTTCAGGGGAAATTGAAATAGAAAATGTTTCATTAAATTCTGCAGAAAGCTTTTACAGCACTGAAACGTGAATTTTTCACAAATTTTCTAATTTTAAATCTCTGATCACGGTTTTCTTAACTTTGTCGGACGACCTTTTCTTACCTTGTTTCGAAAAAGATCATAAAAAGATCATAAAAAATTCCTTCAAAATGAAATATTTTTCAAATCTTTACCTCCATTTTCTGATTTTGGTGAATTTTAAAGATTAAATTTTAGAATTTAATTTATTAAATGCTGATCACGTGATTTCCTTTTCTGGTACTTTAAATAAATTTATCGTCACGTGCATAACAGCGAAACACGGGTATTCAGATAGTAATTACATACAATGGTTACGATATTACAATCCCATAATAATATTAAATCCAATAATATAAAATAAAAAATCCAATAATATACAAGTTAAATCCAATATTATAATATCGTAACCATCGTATATAATTATATAAAATTCTAATATCGTGACCAGATTTTGCTGTAGAAAATCTGGTTACGATATTAGAATTTTATATAATTATATACGATTACTATAACATTCGAATATTATATTACAAGAAACGGATGTTCCAATAACATCCAAGAGCAAACTCTTTTTTTTATTGCCTTCGTGGTGTTGATTTTTTGCTATATACACTGCTGGCCACCCAAATTGCAACACCAAGAAAGACAAGAGATATCACAACGAAATTTATTTTGTAGATAACATGTTGACCAAGTATCAAATGATTAAATTTATAGACTTCTGTGAAGTGTGGTTCCTGCCAAAATCAGTAGCCAGAGTAGCCGCCATTGTTGGAGATCACCGCTGGCCACACGCCTCGGCATTGATTCAAAGAGACTTTGTATGAGTTCTTGGGGTACAGCAGACCAAGCAGCTTCCACACGTTTGCCAAAGTTGATCTAGCTGTGGCAGCTGGGGATGGAATCTGGGTCAATCGTAGAGCACTATGGACCACATGTTTCTATCGGCGAAAGATCCGGAGAGCGAGGCGGCCAGGGAAGCAATTCAATCTGGCGATTGACGAAGAACCGTTGGACGATGCGTGCCACGTGTGGTCGCGCATTATCCTGTTGAAATATGGCTGTGGGCAAGCCCTGAAGGTAAGGAAGGACAACTGGCTCCAACACCTCGGAGATGTAGCACTGGCTGTTTAAGTACCGGCAATGCGTACTAGAGGTGTGCGAGAGTGATATCCAATACCGCCCCATACCATAATACCCGGTGCAGGACCAGGTGGCGGTGCATAACGCAGCTGTTCAGCATCCTCTCTTCACGGTGTCTCCAGACTAGAATGCGACCATCGTGGTGTTGCAGACAGAAGCGTGACTCGACAGTAAAGACAATTTCATTCCATTCTGCCGCCCACATCCTTCTGTCATCGCACCATTGGCGGCGGAGACGTCTGTGGTTCTACGTCAAGGGTAGACACAGCAATGGACGTCTTGCGGACAGACCACTCTGCTGTAAACGGCGTCGAATGGTACGCGCAGACACTGGATGATGCGTTACAGACTGCATGTGCTGTGCTATGGTTCGTGATGTGACTGAGCGATCCGTCACTGCCATGCGCACAATTTGCCTGTCATCACGTGAAGTGGTGCGCTGAGGTGGATGCGATCGAACACGCCGGTCCGTCGTACCCTCCTGCATCCAACGATCACATATCCGCATTACAGTTGTTTGGTTTCGTCCAACACGACTACCGATTTCCCTGAAAGATAATCCACAATCTCGGTAGGCCACTATCCTTCCTCTGTCGAACTCGGATACTTGATCAAAAGATGATCGCTGTTTTCGACGAGGCATAATTGATCGTTTTTTTTTAAAAAAAAAAAAACCACAAGTAAAAACACAATTGCCGAACTTGAAATCGTCGAAATCTCCAAGCCTTAAATAGCGCTTTGAAGTGGCGCCACAGGCTCGCGTGATGTGCGTCTGCGCTGAAATTCTAATCATTTGCATATCTCACCTCCGCTAATGCATGTTGTAAATTTCATGTTATTTGCATGTTTCCTTCAGGGTGTTGCATTACAGTGGCCAGCAGTGTATTATAGATATTCCTATTCGCTCATTTCAAAAGTGCGCTGGTGTCGTCACGGCTCCAAATTTAACATAAATAAGGCCTGTTCATGTTGCATCTGGAGCGTTGCGTTACGTTATTATATTGGCTTGTAATTAGTTTGACATATCACGTGGTTAATGAATTGAGCTCTGTCATTGGTTAAAATTTTTAACGCTACGCAACGTAACGCTCCGGCATTCAGTGTGAACAGGCCTATAGAAGCTTCGCAATGCGAGTGTGGCACAACTGGTAGAGCACTGGAATTAGGTACGGATCGAGCAGGTTCAGTTTTGCTTGCATTTCTTATTTTACGACAATATATCATTTGTTTTTCCCCTTCGGTGTCGAACATAACATAATCTTATCCAACGAAATATTCGTACATAGTTGATATCATCATTGAAAAATATCGTCTTTATATTCTGTTTTTCCACGCGAAATTTCTAGCAGCCATAGGACATCACAAAGGGCATCGCAAGATTCGGAAGCCGGAATACTTCCAAAGAGAGATGTTTTTATTCCTTTAATCTAAATGATAATTATTAACATACATTGTTTTTTAATACTCTTGCTACCGTTTACTTTTTTTTAAACATATATGCTTCCAAAAAAATACTTTAGTTCTCGGAATTTTATTGTCAATTCTAATTATCTCTCATTAATAGCGAGAAATTTACTTACTCGCCATGATTTTTTTTTTATAAATCTTTGCTTCAACGTTAAAATACTTCAAAACTATTCACAACTGAGTGGATTGTGGCACAGTGGTTCGAAGCATAAGCATAGCGTACATGAGAGTTTGCGAGTTCGAATCCCAGGCCTGACGTTTGAAAAAGCGGCTGTAATAATAACGTGTGTGAAATCCAGAGCGTTCGTTTTATTTGTTTTCGACTAAAATACCGATTTTATAGATTGATACAAATATATCAATTATTAAATCAATATATCTATCACAATCGATTAAATAGCTAAGCCTAATATTAGGCTTAGATGCGAAATTTTCTCTTAAAAACTACCAACGTTAGGCTTAGTGTAACGTTAGGCTTAGCAACAAAAATTTCAGCGTTAAGCCTAACGTCCGTTTCTTTGCAAGATTGCTCTCCGTTAAGCCTACTTTTAGGTCTAACTGTAACAATGTAGCCCTTAAGCCTAAAAATAGGCTTAGTTTTTAAACTGATGAAAATAATTATCTGTGCAAATTTACCCCTTTGAATCGATTATTTTCATAATTATTACGTTTTATGAATATACCATTTTCGGACGAACTGATAAAAATAGCATTTCATGCCAAAACCCACGCAAGTACACCGAGAGAGTTTAGAACTCACGACCCCGAAAATCACCGACCACTGTGGTTTTAACCACTTAGCTATGTTTTCACACGATCGTCAGTTTTTATGGAAGCATTTAACTTATCCGATGGGAAGTTATTTAAAAAAATCTGTAGTGAATATTTATATATTCTAGATATTCAAAAATAACCATTTAGATAAAGTTATTGATGACTAAGTCTTTCTCTCTCCTTTTTTTTTAGAAATATTTTAGAAGTATTAAGACATACTTGAATTGGCAAATTAAAAAAAAAATTGTTCTTCTCTGGATTCGAACGCACAACCTCACTGCGAACGCAAACCTATGAATATGACAGCTGCTCGAAGACTCACGGTCGAAACGCCTATTTCGGAAATATTTAAGTTTTTCCGGGCAGAACTGTTTAAAAAAATTGGAACTTTAACCCTTCAATAGTAACCTGAAATTATCAGACGTCAGTGGTATCCCTGAGTCTACCAGGCCCAAGAAATTTTTAAAAAATTTACAAATACATAACTGCTAATTAATCATTGAAAATAATTTTAGGACATCAAATAAATAACTAGTCTCAAATTAAAGCAATCAATTTTATTTTATGTTTTTACGTACTAAAAACTGATTACATAATAAAATTTATAGAAAACCGATACAAAAAAATAAATTTGATTAGAATCTAGAAAAATCTAAACATTGCAACTGCAATTTTGACATATCATTTTTGCATGTGTTAAGCAGATACAGACTGGACATCATCTTGACGCTGTAAATTGGAAAACCTTTTTCGAGGTAGACGGGTCCATGGTGAAAAAAATCTAACACGAGTGGTAACCTTAGGTGGATGAGGCCCAGACTGCTTTTTGAGACTTGTTTGTCACTTCAATTTTGGAACTAAACTAAGGTAGGATCAAGGACTGCCAGCAAGAAGATTTCATAGGAAGGTACTCTAGTGGTGAACTAGTTTAACTAGTTTCTATATATCAGACTAGCTGAATACCCATGCTTCGCTACAGAGTACATTCAAATAAATACAATGGTCAATGTATGCAATGAATGCCAAAAAAAACAGAAAAAATATTTTATAATAATACAACGGTCAATGTATGCAATTAATGCCAAATATATATATATATATATATATATATATATATATATAATATATATATATATATATATATATAATATATATATATATATATATATATATATTGATAATATTACTAACTATCTATAATCGCCCATTCTGTACTTCATCTCTGCCATGGTAACCCGTCTTGACGTAAACGCTTCGCCTCCCACATACTAACCTTCCTCCGCCAATTCTGGCAACCTCTTTCACCTAATGCTATTTTGGCGCTTTTTAGCTGGCTCCGAACTGAGTAAGATGTGTTGATCGTTACGTCGAATAACTATATTCATTAATTATGATTCGGAATCTTTGATACGGCCTCGATTGCAGTATTTTAACGAGATGGACCATTCGGGTCATCACATATATATATATATATATATATATATATATATATATATATATATATATATATATATATATATATATATATATATATATATATATATATATATATATATATGTATATGTATATGTATATATATATATATATATAAAATCACAACGGATATTTTTATAGACAAAATAATGTAGAAGAAAATATTCAAATTAGATCTAATAGAACATACTAAAAAATATAGTACAGTTTGAAAAAAATTTATTTTAGTGTATTTTAATATTTTTTTTTATAATGTCCAGTCGTCTGCCGCATTAGAAAGAAAAAAAAATTTTGTCAATTTATTTCGTTGTTATGCACGTGACGCAAAATTAGTTTAAAGTATCACAAAAAGAAAAGAACCACGTGATCAGCATTTAATAAATTAAATTCTAAAAATTAATCTTTAAAAATTCACCAAAAATCAGAAAATGGAGGTAAAGATTCGAAAACGATTCCTTTTAAAGGAACTTTTATGATATTTCTTGTAAGATCTTTCTTGATCAGTCAAAATGGATTTGGCAACTTGTCAAAATGGCAAGACCTTTGTGGTGCCATTCTAAACCGGAGCCGCACTCCCCAGCCCGCTAGCTTATATGGACCAGGTCTGGAATATTACTGGCCAGGGGGCATTACAAACAACAACATTTAAAAAAAAAAAAAAACTGACCTTCAGGTCTCTATTTTGTATCATGTCACTGTCCAAAGTTTTCAAAAGAGAAATTTAACTATTAAGAATACTAAGTTTTTTAATCTACTATATATACATATATAAAACAATTCAGTGAATGACTGACTGACTGACATAAACGCACAGACCAAACCGCTGGGCCTGAAGGGCTGAAATTTTGTATGGCGATTCTTCTTATAGTGTAGGGGTGCACTAAGAAAGATTTTGAAAAATTCTCCTTAGATTTTTATAATTAAATTTTTAAGCTGTTTTTGTAACTTTTTTAAAGTTTGCATTTAAAATAATAATCCGAGGGTTATAAAATTTATATCACGAGAAAGACCATAAAATTCCTTGAAAAAAAAATCTTTTTCGAATCTTCACCTCCATTTTCTGATTTTTGGGGGAATTTTTAAAGATTAATTTTTAGAATTTACTTTATTAAATGCTGATCACGTGGTTTCTTGTCTTTTTGTGATACTTTAATTAATTTTGCGTCACGTGCATAACTACGAAATAGATCTACGAAAAAAATATTAAAATACGGTAAAAAGATAAAATTTAACCACTAGACTCATTGAGATGGAAGTTTTTAAGAATTTAATTCAAATTGGTATGTTTTATGGATATTGAACATACAAATCAATTGCATACATTGACCGTTGTATTTAATTTGAACATTTTCTTCTACATTATTTTGTCAATAAAAATATCCGTTACGATTTTTTTATAAATATATTTTTTGGTTTTTTGGGAGCTTTGATTGTATACCTTGGCCGTTGTATTTATTATAAATATATTTTTTTGGCATCAACTGCATACATTGACCATTGTATTTAATTTGAATGTACTTCGTGTCGAAGCACGGGTATTCAGCTAGTATTTAATATTCTAAGCTAAAGCAAAGTTTCTAACTTTTCCAATCTTCAATTACTTAATTTTCCAAATTATTCAATTTCAAATCCTTAGATATAATTCAAAGCATAACGAAATACTGCTGGCGAGAAATATATGCTTGTCTCAATACAGATTTGTCCCACTCTTTTTTAACATGCAGGTCCGATAAAGCCATTTTTAGTTCCCTAAGGCTTCGTGGGCCGCAAAAAAAATTAGTGGGATCGCGGATAGTTTGAAGTAAATTTATATCATATTCAATCATTGAATTTTAATCAAATGCTTGAATTTCCTATAATTGCATATTTTTGATATTTTTATTTATATTTTTATATGTTAAAAAAATGACATGATATTGTTAAATAAGATGCCAAAACAAGAGTAGATGATAAGAAAGACAATTTTTTTAATCTTTAATATGCAAAATAAAATATACAGTAAAACCTTGTTTATTCCGGACTAACTGGGACTACAGGTAATCCCGACAATCGAAAATCCGGATAATCGGGGTAATAAGCACAACAAAATCCTTAACTAAGCAAACTTAACGTTTATTACGATAAAAACCTATGTTTTGTAACAAATTACATAGTATTCACAAGACATTAAAAAAAATAAAAATAACTTTTCACATCATTTCTTAACAAAGAATTGGGTAAGTCTAGTGAAGCTTTCTTAAACTCAACAAAAAGCATTTTATTACCATAATTTATTGTACAATCTATGCAGGAACTGTACATTGAATGAAACTAAAAAGCGAATATTTGACGTAGCAGCATGTCCTGTGAACTCCTGACTCAGTGGTTTTGTTGGTTTCAGAAGATTTCTTATCTGAATAAAATTGGCAGCACTGTTTTCCTAATGAAAACGATTTTTATTCCATTTGTAAAATGAGACGGTGAGAGATGGAACAAAATACGTTCCCTGTGTAATAGTCATGTTTTGCGCAGTGATTTGAGTCTTTTTATTGCGTAAACTTTGGCGAAGTTTTATTTAATACCTTGATAGTATTGTTGTAACCCTAATGAGTTACACTTGTAGTTACGTTCTTGCTATCATAGTTAAAAATTATTATCTAATGTGAACATTAAATAATAATAATGTCTATGAATATTGTCCGGAGACCCGGATAAACGAGGTTTTACTGTATATCCAAACTGTACAATTCCCCCCTTTTTTTCTGGGTTTTTTTTTTTTTTTTTTTGGGGGGGGGGATTTGTTTTGTTGTTCAAATTTTCATAACTTTTAAAAATATTGTGTTTCTACTAAAAAAATTTCATTTGGGAGGGGGGAGTGATTTTTTATTTAAAAAAAGACGGTCGCGGTCAAAATAAGTTTGCGCCCCACTGCCCTAAGTCACAGAGGGACTCGGAACCCATTTACCTATTTTTCATTGCGGGAAACCTGAAGAACAGCACTCTCTCGTTATTAGCCTTTTTACACGTATGAAAGGAAATGGATTTCAACGGGTATTTTATTTTTCATTACGGTCAAATATACATTACATGCCGTTGAGTTTTAAATTAATCGTTAATTGTAACTTTTATCAAGTTTTAATTGAAAATCTGGTTTTCAAAATTTCAGATGTTGGAGAATCTTAGGTTTTATTTGCATATATCGCAACTCATTAAAAAAATATTCTCTTAATATCCCTGCTCTTTAAAATCGAAACATTTTGTTAAAATGTTCTCTTTGTTAATACCCCAGAAAATTAAGATTTCTTTAGATGACTTTAATATGCTGATTCTTTTTTCTTTTGGGGAACCGAATAGGGCATACTCTTATACCTCAAGATATGGACCGTTTACTTTGAAAGTGGTGTAAGTCCATTTACGGCCCGTAAATATATATTACTAGATTTACTACCCGGCTTCGCTCGGGATTCAGTTTCTGTTATTATTTTTTTCACTGATTAGCCTTATGTTATGATGTTCTAAAGTTATAACAACTCTTAAAAAATTAATTTCAATTTTTCAGTTAAAAAATTCATTATGTTTGAATGGATTGAGAACACACATTCAATATTAAAACACAGCAAATCTGATAATTATTATAGGAAAAGTATACACACATATTTCCTGCTCGGAATTTTTTCTCAAAACTAAATCGACTGCTATGTTTTAATGCCATTTTCAGACTTTCTAAATTAGAATATACACGTATTTCATGACTGTAATTCTTTCTCAAAACTAAATCGTCTGCTATGTTTCAATGTCACTTTAGGCTAAACGTACGTGTTTCTAGCTAAGTAAACGTGTCCTTCAGTATATTTGAGTTTGAACAGGTAGTTTGGGATAGTTTTAATGCATGAAATGGATTAAGAATACATTCATTGAAAATAAATGACTTTCCATCTTTATATTTTCATTTTTAAAAAGAAATATTCCGGCGTTGCCACGTATATGAAAATAACATATCAAATTCATTCTTGCATGCACCAAGAATAAATCACGAATATGATGTATACGAATAAATCACGTTTTTAATTCATGTCTATTTATTTTTACGCAAATGTCATAATTTAATTGGCAACAATGAAATGTTACAATGGCTTTGAACAAAAATATCCGTTGATACCGCACAAACTTGTTCTAACATAATTCGGGAATGGAACGTCGTAGCAGGATGAAAATAGTCACATTCATCCTGGGTTTCAAAGCACATTAAACAGTGTAAATTTCATCAAGGTAGGGCTCACGGTTCTTGTTTTTTTTGTGACTCATACACACATACACACACGACCCATTTCCCGTTTCTGCTTTATATATAAGATTTTAGTTAAATTCGCCTAAAAGAAATTATATAATCAAATTACATATTGATAAATTAGTAGAATCATTCCAGACTTGGCATAATTTGTATTTTTGAATTGACTAATATGCTAACCTTTAATTTTCTCAAAACAACAAAAAAATGGACTTGCACCACTTTCAAAATAGACGGTCCATATGTTATCTCTATCTCTCTCTCTTTTCGTTTTGAGGAGTGGTAGTCGAAAAAAGATTTCTTCCATAACATCGGCTCTATGGAGACTTGAATCGGCTCTGAACAAAATAGGGCCATTTAGAGAGGTGGCCGTTTGTGGCGCACCCAGGATTTTTTCTTGGGGGGGGGGGGCGAGATGAACGGATAAAAATATTTATAATGCATGGGGGGGGGGCCGAGATGAAAGGTTAAAAATATTTATAAGGCAAAATCAATATTCATAATGCAATTTCTATTTCTTTGGGGCCCTGGCCCCCCTGGGTGCGCCACTGACTCTGTGTGTGTGTGTGTGTCTATAATTAATGTACTTAAATAACATTCTTGAATTTTCCCACAGTTGATAAGCTATCCCAGATTTTTATTACCATGTTTTTATTAACTTGCTTTCTGGTTTGTTTGTTTGTGTCGCGCAACTGCGTTTCATAACTATTCAGTGGTTCAGCGTGCGAAATAACAAAGTCGATAAAACAAGACTGCTCAGCTATAAGTGATTTTAATTGCTAACTCGTATTTACATATTTACAAGGGCTTAAAAACCCTAATCAATAATAGGAGCATAGAGCTCGTTCTAAATGGGAACTTCTGTCCCGTATCAAACTACGTCCGTTCTAGACAAAAGCTGAAGCGTCTCTGCCGACGTTACCATTCGAACGACGCAGCGTTCGACCGTCGTGGGGGTATTACTTCACAGTGTGTGTGTTTGTCCAGTACAAATCTTGCAATCGATTTTTAACTAACTCCCCGACTAGCTAGACATTTGAAACTTTTAGAATAGCTCAGAACACGATGACAATGCATTTTTTTTATACTTTTAGCCATCTTTAAGCAGGTTTGAATTCATTTTCAGTTAATTTTGTTTTGTAGAATGGTGCAGCCATCTATCGACCGGGAAGGGAACGAAAAGTTAAACGCAATTGATTACGCATTTGATACCTCTTTATTACGCATTTGATCATTTTCTTTCAAGTTGATGGGATAATTCATCAAAAAATTTTAAAAGTATTTATTAATACATAGAATTGCCAAGTTTATATGATTCAACAGAAAATTTAAAAACATGGTATATAAAAAGTTCTTTTTATCTTGTAATTATTATCTCTCACATACTAGAGAAAGGATGTAGGTATAGGTGAAACCTCGAAGGACGTAAAAATAACTAGTATCATCGCAAAAGATTCAGTTTTGACTTTTGTCGTGCGATTAGAGAATTGCCTTGTCATTCTAAACCAGCCATACTTAACCTTTTCTTCTCTCGGTCCACATGCTATACGTTACGCGGGCAATATCGATTCAAATAGTTTCCAGATACTTTCTGAAATCGATAAAGCTTTTGTTTCTCTGTAAAACTGGAGTGGAAACCCAATAATTACACTTCAAGGTCCTCCAAATGCAACTTTATCAAAAATCTGTGCGTTGTATGTCAGTCAGTCAGTTACGGAACTGTTTTATATATATAGATTGAAGAATATAGGAATATTGGTATATTCCTATATTCTTCAATAATAGTTTTTATGATTATTTTTGCTTGATTGTTTTGCCCAATTTAGCTTGATTGTTTTGCTCAATTGTTTTGCCATTTGTTCTTCAATAATAATTTTATATCATTATTGAAGAATATAGGAATGTTGGTATATTCCTATATTCTTCAATAATAGTTTTATATCTGGAATGTTCCTATATTCTTCAACAATAGTTTTTATGATTATTTTTGCTTGATTGTTTTGCCCAATTTAGCTCGATTGTTTTGCTCAATTGTTTTGCCATTTGTTCTTCAATAATAGTTTTATATCATTATTGAAGAATATAGGAATGTTGGTATATTCCTATATTCTTCAGTAATAGTTTTATATCTGGGATGTTCCTATATTCTTCAGCAATAGTTTTTATGATTATTTTTGCTTGATTGTTTTGCCCAATTTAGCTTGATTGTTTTGCTCAATTGTTTTGCCATTTGTTCTTCAATAATAGTTTTATATCATTATTGAAGAATATAGGAATGTTGGTATATTCCTATATTCTTCAGTAATAGTTTTATATCTGGGATGTTCCTATATTCTTCAGCAATAGTTTTTATGATTATTTTTGCTTGATTGTTTTGCCAAGATCTTGGTTGTTTTGCCAAATTTAGCTTGATTGTTTTGCTCAATTGTTTTGCCATTTGTTCTTCAATAATAGTTTTATATCATTATTGAAGAATATAGGAATACTGGCATATTCCTATATTCTTCAATAATAGTTTTATATCTGGAATGTTCCTATATTCTTCAGTAATAGTTGTTATGATTATTTTTGTTTGATTGTTTTTTCCAAATGATTCCAATCTGGTACATTTTGAGTGGCTGCAGTTCGTAGTCGTTCTGTCTAATGTCGTTGTTTATTTTTTTATCATCTTACATATAGAGCACATGCAATCACAGCTATAAGTTGTCCCACAAATGGTGGCTATCCGACACGCCGCTCATTTAAATTTTGGGGATTTCGATTCTGGCACAAGTTTCCAAAATTCTTCTCAGACACGCAAAGAAAGTGACAAAATAGCACGAACCAGTTCGGCCACCCCTGGAATATACCATAAAGAATAAATAACTTTAGACCAGAGGGCACATGGAAACCAGAAAATATCGAGTGCTAGTAAAGATTTTAACTACCTTTTCTTTCCCAAACACCACTATCTATTCAAAATCTCGAAACAGCCTGCAGCCCTTTCGGCGCAAGATTCCGTGTTAATGACACGCAAATCGGGGCGCCTCCGGGTAACGCGCATCCTCGGATTTCCTTTCTTTTCGTGTCGATACGGTAACCGTGAATACTAATATCGATCGAGGAGTGACCCCCACGACCTTTTCCTCCGCGCGCAAAGTTTGTTGGCCGATTGCCCCTGTTCTTTGTTCCGAACCGTGCCCCAACAATTGGCCTCTTTCCGAAGACAATCGCTTTCCAAAGAAAGTTCGGACAGCCATTTCCATTTCGTTTACGATCCATCCCAAATATTAGGATGATTGAGTTCTTTAACGAAGTAGCCAATTTCGTGGCGCCTTGTTGTTTTAAAGGACTCAAACGTACTTAGGAACGATTAACTTTTTTCCAACGAAGCGTGCATGTTCGAAATTGAAAATGCCTCACGTTGACTGAACTTCTTTTTCAAATGACAAACGTTCTGGCGGCCCTAAAAAAACTCCATTGTTTTTAAATTGCCTTTTTTAAGCGGTAGTTAATTAAAGTGGCTGTGTACTAACCCTATTGGATTCGCTCACTTCAGTGTAAACCTATGGAGAAAATGTGTCTACTATTGGCAGTTACATAAATGCCGAGCCGATCAAATCCCTCATACTGCTATTCAGATTTATACCGATGGCAGTAAAGATGAACACAATGCCTGCGGCAGTGGTGTTTTTTATCAAGACCCCTACTAACTCAAATCATTACAAGTTTAGGAATCCAGATTACTGCTCAGTTTTCAGATCTGAACTTATTGCCATTGAAGAGGGATTGAAAACTACAAGGTGCGTCCATAAAGTAACCGGACATTTTTTTTATCTATACTTATATATAAAGAGAGAGAGCGATTTTGCACGTGGAGGGTAATCTTCAGAACCACTGTACCTATTTGAAAAATTCTTTCACTGTTTGAAAGGTACATTATTCCAGATGGACATAGGCTATATATTATGTATATCTGATCAGTAGAAATAAAGTTAGGAGCTTAATCCTAACAATCTCCATTGTTTCCGCTACTGTCCTCTACCGCTTTTTGTGCCGAAGTCTTCAACGATCCTTAGCGTGGTGCTATCTATACTTATATATATAAAGAGAGAGCGATTTTGTACGTGGAGGGTAATCTTCAGAACCACTGTACCTATTTGGAAAATTCTTTCACTGTTTGAAAGGTACATTATTCCAGATGGACATAGGCTATATATTATGTATATCTGATCAGTAGAAATAAAGTTAGGGGCTTAATCCTAACAATCTCCATTGTTTCCGCTACTGTCTTCTACCGCTTTTTGTTCCGAAGATTTCAACGATCCTTATCGTGGTGCTATCGCGGTGGGCTTCTGTTCTGACGCTAGCGGTTCAAACCTAGCCGTTCTCCGGCACGCGTTTTTCTTTTAAAAAATTTATTTTAATTATTAACTAACATAAAATTAATTTAAGGTATTATTTAGGTTATTATTAAGGTAAAAAAAGATTTACAATTTATTGGCTATCAACTGGAAATTTATTGGTATAATATTTTGTTCAACCCGGACAAAGTTGGGACGGGCCGCTAGTAAATAATAAAAATATAACTCACTTTCAAAATAATCGCCACAGGAGTCTATACAATTTTTCCAACGTTTCTTCAAGTCATCGAAACACTGTTTATAGGCGTTGGAACTAAACGTTAGCAAAATACGCGTAACATTTGATTTAATATCCGAGACGTTTTCAAATCTCTGTCCTTTCATTTCTGTCCGTGCATTTTTTTTTTTTTTTGTATGGGAGAAGACGGTCCTTTCCACTGTGCACTTTATCTTTTTGTTTCTGGGTCGTATTGTAGACACCAGGTCACATCTCCTGCTGTAATACACTTTAAGAAATTGTTGTCCTGTTGCGCAGTAGTCAGCAAATCTTCACAGAAAGCTTTTCTGTCTTCTTTTTGCTGTTCTGTCAAAATCCGAGGCACGAATCGAGCACAAACTTTTTTCATTTTCAGATTTTCAATTAAAATGAATCTACAGCTTTCTTTGCTTATCCCAAGCATGTCTGAAAGTTACCGAGTTGTTACTTATCGCCAGCTGATTTTTTCCTTTTTTCGAGGCTTAAGATGGCCATGAAAGGACAGAGATTTGAAAACGTCTCGGATATTAAATCAAATGTTACGCGTATTTTGGGAACAGCTAGTTCCAACGCCTATAAACAGACTTGAAGAAACGTTAGAAAAATTGTACAAAGTCCTTTGGCGATTATTTTGAAGATCAATTCATTTGAAGGTGAGTAATATTTTTCTTATTTATACAAAAATTGTCCGGTTACTTTATGGGCGCACCTTGTATTGAAACTGAAACCTCTGACCGTGATACTTGGATCCTAACTGACAGCCGCAGTGCCATTCAGCACTTGAGCAGCTGGACAAGAGTAGGAGATAGAGCTTCACTTTCGATACTGGAGATCCTCAAAGATCTTTCTCAACAACAAGAGGTTTATTTACAATGGGTGCCGTCTCATATAGGACTTTTTGGAAATGAGACTGCTGATGTTCTTGCTAAGGATGGAGCCTCTCTTCCTATTTATTCGCAAGATACTTCGACCTATCTCGAAATTAATTCAAGAAGAAAACTTATAAACCAGCATTCATGGAAGACCCCTCCGACACACCACTGGTGTGACCGAAAATCTCCTGGTGGTGCCCTTACTGTCAAGGGCGGCAGAAGGATGCAGACCACCATTAGCAGATTTGCTAGTGGATACCTAAAGTGTCTTGCTTACAATCAGGGGCAAAAATCTTACCCAATCTGCTCCAAATTAGCCTCTCCTGACCATATTTTAAACTACCTGGGGCTTGCCAAGGAGGATATTTATAGACCCTTTGCTTGTTTCTGATTTCATAGTAACTTTTGGCCTCTTGGACCTGGTCTAGCCTATGGCTAGAGCGGGTGGAATAAGTCACACACACACGCATAAATGCCGATAATCCAATAAAAATGGTATTTTCAGATAGCCTGAGCTTTTCTGCACCTTGCAACATCATTCATTTTATAAATTGCGTCCACCCAAGGAATTGAAGAGCGTTTAAAACACACTAGACCAGATTTTTTCCCCCCGAATAATTTAAATTTTAGAATGTTACTAAAAATTTAAATGCTATGCATTTTAAAAAATACGAAAAATGCCCAAAGGTGTCAAATTTCTTTTTCTATTACGGAGTACAATTTAAAAGAACGAAAAATCTTTCACTCCAAGTCGGCAATCCTTGGACACATTTTCTCCATAGGTTAACGCTCGGGTGAACGAATCCAATAGGGTTAGTACACAGCAGCCTTAAACAGAGGGTCATAAAATGAAGAAAAAACGAGAATTATTGAGGAGTCGTTGCAAAATTTAATGTTGCCACGTTATTCTAGATCATTTGGTTCCCAAGCGGTGGTCCGCGAGAGCCTCGGGACTGGTTCGGCTCCACTTATAAAAAAAGTTGTCAAGAAATGGGCATTTTGTAAGTTATGTTCATTGAACTAGATGGGCCGAATATATCCGATGACTATCAGGTGTTGAATTAATTTTTATGTATTAAAATTAAAGAATATGTAGTTAAGGCGTACTGTACACTGTACAATAGCAAAGATAAATATTGCGAAGGCCTTATTTGATAAGTGGTCCAATTCCACTTTTTGAAAAAATGGAGTTAGCCTCACTTTCATGTTCATACAAGTCATTTCTATCTTATTTTTAAACTGATACACCTCCAGCTTATTTCTGCTGCCAACAGAGGGCATTACAAATCAGACTTCAGTAGTCATTTCTTAGTACTCAGTAGACTTTAAGGCTCTGTATCTCAAAATGAACAAGAATGGGGTTGGACCACTATTAAAATAAGGCCTTCATGTGTTCTAAAATACTGTTTTACCTCATCACCCATGAATCAATATGTTTAAATTTCATCTTCGAGATTTAGGCTATCTAATTCTAAAGATTGAAACAAAAAGTGAGTAAGTTAATCCGGTATCCCTTCTGCCTAAGGGATGTTCCATCCCCCTCCCGACTTAGGGGGGGGGGGGGGGGTCCGTACATAGTTCAATTCCTGGCTTAGTGGTCCGCAGAATTTTACGGGTTGGGAACCACTGTTCTAGATAAATAGGTTTCATGGACCAGAAATCTTGTTTTGCGATGTTTAGTTTTCATACTGGAGAGCAAAATGTGCATCTCGAAAGATACATTATCTTCGCAGTTAAAAGTACTGCGACAAACATGACCATAAAATCAGCATATTTGTTATAAACTTACATTGTATGAATTTTTAAATAGGATTATATATTTTAAATTAATCAATCGGATAAAATGAAATTTCTTTTTCTTTCAAAACCGTGGGATAACTTAATTGGGTGTATATTTATAAATTAATCCCAAAATAGATATCTACTAAATAGATCCACGAATTACGAAAATATGACATTCAACAACTTATTTTTGACAGTTCAATAAAAACTATTGGGGGAACGATGGACCAAAGTCTGAACCGGTGCACCGCCTTAACGAGGTTTTACAATACAGTGAAAATTCTATATGGCGGCCAGTAATGGTTCCAAAAATTGGCCAATGTTCCAAAAGTGGCCGTTTTTGGGGATGGCGGGCTAGAGAAGTTTCACTGTATACCGTACTGACAACGTCATGTTCTGTCTAAATATTGCGTATACAATCGAACACCTTTATAACGAACTTCAAGGCATTGTTCACTAAAAGTTGGATATCTTTACGGATTCTGACGGATCACCTTTAGTTCGGATAGTGAACTAAAGGTTTTGTTCACTATCCGAATCGTTAAGAAAAATTCTAGAGTTCACAAAATGTATAACTCATTAGTTGCAATGTGTATTCAATAATGACGTATTAAAAAATGATAAAATCTATTAAAAATGTACTAATTATATTACGTACAATAGGAAAACGGCGGGACCAAAATTTTCGTTCGTTATATACCGGGTTCGACTGTATTCCAAAAATAAGGTATTTTCAACAAACATCGTTAAAAAAAAATTAAAAAAAATTAGTAAACAATAATGACTTGACTCTTCATATCACGTCTTAACGAAACAATCAGCTAACATTAGGCCGTCTGCACACGGGGCAACTCAAAAGAAACTGATAACTGACTCGAATCACAAACCAGTCCGTGTTGAGTCGTAACCTATGTAATTGAATGGAGCCACGCACACGGCGCAACTGATTACAAACCCGTCCGACGGGTTGTAACCAGTGTCCGACGGGTTGCTCCGTGTGCAGACGGCCTTACTCTAATCTGTTCCTCAGTGCACTCCAACAATTAGATCGTATATAGATCAAATAACTATCGAGTTTCTAAATTTTGATTTATTTTCAATCAACTGCATTATAAAAATACAGTGCTTTGTTACACTAAGGGCCTGTTCACATAAAGTTCGTCAGCGTTACTCGTATTGACATATATTTAACCAATAAAACACCTCCAAACGATTAACAACGAAATTGGCCTGCGATTGGTTAAAACGTCAATACGAGTAACACTGACGATGACAGATTCTATGTAAACAGGCCCTAACTCAGTGTTGAGCAAACTGTGTGTCGCGACCCACAAGGGAGGTAACGAAAATAATTGGAGGGATAACCGATAGTAGATTTATATCATTTTAAATTATTTAACCAAGAAATATTTTTAAAACTTTTTATGATTACATATTTTAATTTTTTGGTGTTAAAAAAATATACGATATGATACTGGTAAATTAGGTGCCTTACAATAAAAATTCCATCCCAAAATCTACAGTTCTTTGATTTTTAAAATGGTTTGTCAAGATTTGCATATTTCTTTTTTTGTTGTTAACATTTTCCTAATTTAAATAAATAAATAAAATCAGGTATCTTCGTAGTATCTTCTAACGAAACTACAGCGGGTTAATAACGTAGGATTACTTATCGTTGCTTACCTCCTTTCTTTTTGACGCATTTTGGTACTTGTTCTGTTTAACTGTTTACTGCTACTGGGTTTGGCGAGCTGCCAAAATTCTAACTCACGACAGACTCCGAATTTTTTCTTTCCGGAGGACCGTTATTGAGGAACGTAATCCTACGTTAAAATGCTACCACCAAAGAGTTGTCATTGGGGTCCAGTAATTTTTACCATGTTTTTATTAACTCGCTTTCTTGTTTGTTTGTGTGTGTGTGTGTTTGTCCCGTACATATCTTGCAATCGATTTTTAACTAACTTCCCGATTAGCTAGACATTTGAAACTTTTAGAATAGCTCAGAACACGATGAGAACGCATTATTTTAATACTTTTAGCCATCTTTAAGGAGAATTAAATTCATTTTCAGTTAATTTTGTTTTGTAGACTGTTGCAGCCATCTATTGGCCGGGACGGGTACGAAAATTTAAACGCAAGTTAACTTCCAATTAACTTCATTTCTTTCAAGTTGATGGGATAATTGATCAAAAAAAATTTTTTTAAGTATTTATTAATACATAGAATTGTTAAGTTTATATGATTCAACAGAAAATTTAAAAACATGGTATATAAAAAGTTCTTTTTATCTTGTAATTATTTTATTTAAAGAAAAAGCGTCGAGTCCGAAAATCGTTTGCACACCACTGCACTATCTCACGGAAAAGCTCTGCAAAGTTTCATTTCAATTAGTTTTCACAGTTTTAATTTATTAATGAAATTACTTATTTTGAATTTTATTCTCGTTAGAAATGGCACTGTGCAGAGCTTCCTTTAAAGATTGTTTTAATAGGCTTTTTTTATTTAAAATTATGTTGAGTGATAAGAAAAAAATAAACACTTAAAAAATACCATACTTTAATATTCAATCAAATTTTAGTATCAAGTGTTCCACAAGCCAAGACTGCAGCATTCAAACGGGAATTGGCACTTTTGAAAACAAAAGAAACAATTTTAACGTATTCAAGAGCCATTCAACCAGACTGACTACAGGCAAATTCCACAAAGATTTTTCAGGATGTAAAATCTAGTAAATATTGTTTAATACTGTATCTCGATAGCATTTAAGATATCCATTTCCCAACCATGAGAGGAAATTCACAACTATATACAAATCTTTCGATATAAAACACTTTTTGTTCTGCATAACATTGAAGATATATTATCCAGGAGCAGAAGTATGATAAAATGTGTACAAGAAATTGAAGGGGGAAAATTAATTGATCTAGTATACAACAGTATCCAAAACAATTACGTTAGAATATCCAGGATGTTACAAAATACAGTTAATTGAATTGACATATCATTTTTCAAGATATCCCCTACAAAAATTCTAGATATTATGCATTAAAGCAGTAGTTCTCAACCGGTGGTCTGTGGACCACACATGGTCCATGAGAGCCTCAGGAGTGGTCCGGCACCACATATAAAAAAGTTGTCAAATAAATGAAGATTTTGATAGCTATGTTCATTGAACTAGATGGGCCGAATATATCAGATGGCTAACAGGTGTTGAATTAATTTTTATGTATTAAAGTTAAAGAATTTGTAGTTAAGTTGCACTGAATAAATAATGTGTTCTAAAAAACTGTTTTACTTAATTACCCATGAATCAATATGTTTCGATTTCAGGCTATCTAATTCTAAAGATTGAAAACAAGGTTGAAGCAAAAGTGAGTATGTTAATCCTGTATCCGTTTTGCCTGAGGGATATTCTATAACCCCCCCCCCCCCCTTAAGTCGGGGGAGAGGGGTCCGCACATGGTTCAATTCTTGGCTTAGTGGGCTTAATACGCAGACTTGGAACCACTGCTTTAAAGAAACTTGCATTTAAAAAAAAAAATTCCTGAAAGTAGGGCATAGGGATAAAATACTATTTGCTTATTAATAGAATGATTAATTTTTTATTAAACTGAAGTTAATAAAAATTATTTCACCCTTTCACAGTGATTCTGCACAATACCATCTAGGAAAGTATGTTTTATCAATAACACAATACTTCACCATAGAATCAATATGAATTCTTATCTAGAAGACACCTTAAAAACATCACCCAGCTATAATCACCCTATTGCAGCTATCAGTATTTACTGAAAGGAAAAATAAAAATTACAAAATCTAATAATAATAATAAAAAAATAAAAATAATTTCTCTCATAATTATGATTGCATACAAGGTCAGCAACCGTTTTAATTTCCCGTCATTTTTTGTTTTAAAAAAATCTTTAAGTAAAAAAAAAAAAATTAAGACATTTTCGTGAAATAAACTACGCTGATAATTTTAAGAAAAAAGAAAATACATGCAAGCTTGTAAAAAGAAGTAGTATAATATAAAATATATTCATGAATAGAAACAGGGAAAAATTATGAAAAATCTACAATTATAGAGCAGTATTCAGTTCATTAATATAAAAGAATTACAACAGCAAAGCAGCCAATATCGGAAAATTAAAATTAGTGAGAATTGCACAAAGGTGGGAGGGAGGGGGATTTAAATTTAAAACTTTCTCCAACATTTGTAAAATCATATCATGATGGAATTTCTCCTGAGGCAAAGTAAACATAAAATAAAATAAAAAAAGAAACAAACCAACTAGTGTATAGAATGTTCTGTGCTAATTTTCCATGCTAAATGATAAAAATTAAATGTGGCAATATTCTCCAACATGCAAACATTGATGTCAGTTCTTATGCAAGTGTGTGTACTTAAAACTTTAGCTTTACTTTTACGAAAAAAGCACTTCTATAATTTTACACTCCTAAACCAATTTTGTACAATTCATTCGATTTTAGATGAGGGCAAAATTGTCAACAGTGAATTTAATTCATAAAAATAAAATTTCCCTTGTGTTTCTCTTTTTTCACATATTTTAATGTAAGTCAGAGCTCATAGAAATTTTCGGAATGTTTGAAATTTTTTTAATACCTTTCTTTGAGTTATGACTTCACTATGTTTAGTTGATAATAAAGGAACACAACAGCATAAAGGGATTTATGTTTTTACAAGTCTCTGTTATTGTCAGCAAAAACTTAAAATATATATTATAAACTCTTTTTCAATAAAAACTACTTTCAACCAAAAATTAAAACTAACATTACATATTGTAATTTTTGCTTTCCATTAATTGAATATTATCTCGATATATTTTAATGTCAATAATTTTAAGAATTAATGAAAAAAATCATTTAACCTATTAATTTTGATTTTAATAGGTTGTTGGTTGGTAAACACTGTTATAAAAGAGTCATACAGCATTCATTCAAGCCCTAAGGATGATGAGTGAAACCAATTAAATAAAAAATTTTTTTTTGTAAGGGCCTTAAAAGATACAAATCAAAAATAAGGAATTCTTAAGACTTAAGAGCTATATACAGTGGTAGAAATTGATTTTTGAAAACAAGGTTTTTAACAAAAACTTCTTTAATATTCATTAAAAATGAATGAAATTCCATCAAGGAGATGTGTTTCCAGTATTGCGAGAAGCATGGGAATGAGCGACAATTAGAAGGTGGTCATTTTCTCAGATGGATAGAAATTTAATTTGAATGGACCCCGATGATTTGAAGTATTATTGGAGAGATCACCAAACAGAACCAAAATCTACATTCAGCAGAAATTATGGTGGCAGAAGTTTGGTGATTTGGGCAGCGATTGCTTATGATGGCAGATGTGATATTGTATTTTTTAATGGTCGCCAGAATTCATTTGATTACAGTTTAGTTTTAGAACATTCCCTTCTTCCATTTATATGGCAATATTATAGTTTAGATTACATCTTCATGCAAGACAATGCAAGTATTCACACTTCAAATGCATTGAAAGATTGGTTTGACGAACAAAATATTGTTCTTTTACATCATCCCCCTAATAGTTCTGATTTGAACCCCATCGAAAATGCTTGGGGACAGATTGTTCGAATGGTTTATGCAGATGGGATGCAGTACAGAATTGAAAGCTTCAATCTGTCAAAACTGGAAACTAATTGATCAGAAGTACATTAAAATTTTTGTTTTATTAATGCCATCTAGAATAAAAGAAACTTTGATGAAGAAAGGTGGCTTTACTAACTATTAATTTCAATAAAATGTGATATTTCATAAATCAATTTCCATGTTTGTATGAAAATCTATTTTCTGAACTCACGTTTTTGTTTATTATGTATGAAATTTTATATTTGTAAATCATTTGATATACATATAGTATAAAATTTCATTTATTTATAATGAATATTAAAGAAGTTTTTGTTAAAACACTGTATTTTCATAAATCAATTTCTACCACTGTACCAATACCTGTTCTTAAATCCTTAATGGAATGTTCATTGCTGATTAAATTTCATTAAACACACCCATAAGTGAAAGGACATTCATTCAAAGATAGGCAAACCCAACTGACCTAGGTTTTTCCAACCTCAAATATCAAAGCCTAGGTCAGCTACTGGATACACTCAAGATGCCTATGTTCCCAGCAGTGAAAAACACCTCCAGGTTGAAAAATTCTTTGACAATAGCTACATTGAGTCACTTTTGGGTCTCACGGTTTGCAAAAAAGGTAACACATTAATGTTCTAAAAATTAAGAAGATTCTAACTTATTTCAAGGGGATCTAGCAACTGCTGGGAAATGTTAGAGGGTTGGCAGCTATTTAATAGTTATCTTTATCAGGAATTGTAAAGCAACATGTTGCAAAGCAAGAAAAAAAAAGATGTAGCAAGCTTTTTAAAATTTGTGCGTGAAAAAAAAAGTACTTTTTTTAAAACTTATAACAGTCAAAGATAATTTTATATTTGAGATTCCTGACGATTTTTAAGTATAATAAATTGTAATTACTTCACATCTGGAACAAAATATAAGAAAAAATCCAAAGCAAACTGATGTATAAATGCTATGTTATGCTATGCATGTGCGCATTTTATAAATGCAAATATTGATTTTTTAAAATTATTATTAGAAGCATAGCATGAAATGAAATGAAAGGAACTGTACATGTGTGCACGTTTTATAAATTAAGTAAATTCTGTAATGTCACAAAACAGTTTATTACACTTTAAAAAATTTAATGGCCCTCATAATACTGTTATTTTGATTTCATTGAGGTTGTGAGGTAAAAATTCCTTACTTTTAGATAACAAAAATGAAATGCACTGCTTATTCCCTAGAAACAAAGATTGCTACTGCGAACACATAGTCACTCAATGTCAGTTCTTCCATACTTAAATGGCCGGAATGTTACTGGTAAGACACATTTAAGGCAGATCAAGGTTACTGGTTGATCAACAATTTAGAGCAGTAAACAAGGCATTCCCTCTTGTATTAACAATCAGCATTGCATTTTTCTCACAAGCTAATATGACATTTTTTAAAAAACATTTTAAGATCAATACAGCACCACTGCAATTTTACCATCATGAAATGTAACTGTACACTACATTACATATTTCAGCATACTTCAACATATATAATGGATTGAACATGCAAAAAAGTTTAAATGTAAGCTTTGTTGTTATCAATGTCTTAATTTTAAGCAGAAGCTTATAAAACTGCACTATTTTTAAAATTGAATCTGCAATCATTATTTTTTCTAACAGAGAATACACATTAGTAAAAATATATCTTTCATATAATGTTCTAAGATTTTTTATGTAAATTTGAAAATTATGCAGGGGAAAATATTTAAATGAAATTCCAGGCCTAGCTGGACCCCGAAAATACTGTAGGAAACAAATACATGTAATAAGACAGGATAAAATTTTAACTTTCCCTGATTACAATTGAAAATGGATGGATATTTCAAATTTCCCTGATCTTTAATAATTTTACAGATGTGTCAGATATTTGAATATGTACAGTAATTTAATATAATTTGCATCACACACTACACGTTTGTACAGATTTGATTATAGAATAAAATTACGTAAAAACTAAGTTATAATATTCTTATATTGGTACTTTTCTGTTAGCAGGGCCCCACACCAAAAACCTGACACCAGTTGTCACCAATCATAAATGCTGTTGCTAAATGGAACATCGACAAAAATAAAAGATTTTCGCAAACAATAATGTTATTACTTCTCGCTAGCGGAATACAGTATAACCTTCCAAATCCGGAATGTTTTAATAAATGGCCAATTTTACTTTTCCATTTTACCGATAGATGTCGCTACCAAAATGATCAGTAAAAAAACCTCTTTTCTTTCAAGGAAGTGAGAGCAGCAATTTTGAAGGCTTTCAAGTGTCTGGGAAAGAAGCTGAAATAGCAGGCTCAGAAGAATGTGCAAATAGAGGCAACATTAACTTGGATAAATCGGACATACAGGAAGTTTTAGACATCGATGAAGATGTGCCAATCGTCGGTTCTCTGAGCGATTCTGAAATTATTGATAGTATGGTAAATAACAAAGTTTATGATGCCAGATATCGTGAAAGGGATTCAGAATGCCCTGAAAATGAAAGAATGTCAATGGGAGACCTGATAAAATCATTAGATAAAACAATTTTAGGCTTAGAACAGCTGAATTTTATCTCGGAACATGAAATTATGGCAGTATATAGGATCCGAGAAAAAAAAAATTTCTAATAAGCCATAACTAAAGCAACAAACATTATTGACTGAAATATTTAAATTATAATGCAATTATGTTCTGCATTCAGGTTTATTTAATAATTAAACCATTTTACATGTTTTTTTAAGTGTTTTATTTTTTTTTCCCCTAAAATTTTGTAGTATTATTTAAAAACCTCTCAAATCCAAAAAATTCCCAAATCAGGAATTGCCATGTCCTGAACGATTCCAGATTTGGGAGGTTGTACTGTACCAAAACATTAATGGCCACGATAGAAAAAAACATCGCCGATGAAAGCACCATCTTTTCAGATTGTTGCAAAAACTGACCAATTGCAAGCTGTCAGCTTTGAACACTTCACCATAAATCAGTTATAATTTTGTTGACCCTGTAACTGAATTTCACACCAAGGTATAGATCGGTTGTGGGGCAGGGAGAAATGGCGCAGGAAATACCAATGGGGAACTGCTCGCCAACATTTAGATTCATATCTGATCAAGTTTATGTGGCGATGTTTGCATCCTAGAATGGACGTGTTCAGCAATACTAAAAGATATTTACAATTAAATGCCTGCTTTTTAAATTGATCTTTTATTTCTTTAGTATCTTTTTTATTTCATTATTTTCTTTTGATATATTAGTATTATAACAACTCCCGTACAATTGCAAATTTTTTGTGCGGGGAAATTCCGTGAAGACCAACGTGCGGTTTGTGCACATAACTGATTTAGATGGCTGGAGACAGACAGTCTTGGCGACATAAAAACTGGAAGTGCTACCGACAGCTCGCGGAACAGTTCGTCAGCTACAAAAGAGAAGTTGCCGACCGGAGACGCCTAGTCACCTGGGAACAATAACTGACTAAAGAAAGGCGACATTTTCCAGATCTTTTGAGAATGCTCAGTGAAGGTATATAAAGTCAGCAGATGCGAGTTAAAAAAAAGTCAGTATTTCAGAGATTAAGTTATTCGGAGTGACACTGGAGCCAGAGACAAGGAAAAACTGTCGGGCCTAGATAGACGTGAATGAGCACAGCGACAACACAAGTCTGACCTTCCTCATCAATGCTGTGAACCCACAAATTTCATTATATATATATATATATATATATATATATATATATATATATTGATTGTAAATAGCCTGTATTTAGTCGAAAATGCAATTAAAGCATTAAATACAAAAAGGCTAACAGTCTTTTTTTTAAGGCAAAGTCCTTACAGTATGGATCTAATAAAATAATTGTTTAAGAAAGTATTGTTTTCAATAGTCAATTTAGGGACAACATTTATGATTGGCGACAACTGATGTCCACCAATGGTATAGTATCAACATTTTATCTAGGCAACAATTCGGACCCCGCTATCGGAATAGTACCCTTATATTTTACTTTCAATAGCAAATAAGTCAAAAATGAGGCAAATTTTGAAAGTAGTTTTTCTCTTAGGATCCTTTTTGCATCATATAGTGAAAAATTCTCTATAAAATAACCATCTCCGTATTAAGTCTTTGTACAACAAAATATTAATATGATCCGTTTTTAAATATTCTTAATAATTAGCAGCAATAATTACAGTTTTACATTTCATGACAGTTATAATAACAGGAACAAAAGTTAAAATGGTTTTTATATAATTTAATCTTAATTGTTGAACATTCTTTAGAGTTACCTTAACATAGAGGAATTTCCACCTCTAAGATGATGTTGATTCAATGTGCATAAACTAGCCGTATCTTGTTACATTTCATTGTAGTAGAGTAACCGTATTAACTGATATTTTATTATTTTTAGGCATACCTTTAGAAGCATTACTTAGCCTCATAACGTATTGAATTCAATACTATCCTTAAATAAAATTAAGGTTTATAATAAAGGGTGATTTATGCAATGAAAATCAGAATACCTGTTCATCCTTAATTTCATTACCTTTTCCCCCTTTTAATTCTAAAATTATCATAAATAAATGTCTTTCAATTATCAGGATGATCTGCTTGGCCCATATTCCATTATAATCGACATAAAATAGCTGGAAAGAAGATTGACCAAATATTTTATGCTTAATAGATATTAGATTGCTTGTAATAAATATCTATAACAATATCTCTATTTGTACATTATAATAAAAAAACACAGTAACTATATATTACACTTACTGGTAATGAACCATTTTTTCTAACTATGATAGTCTGGCATAAAATGCTGAAAGAATGGCTCTTAACTACTCTACAAAAATATTAAAATTCATCTTTAATAGAAATTATTTTGTTATACAAACTGGCTTTGGTTAGAAATTAGCATAAAACAGGAACTAAAAAGTATAAATACAAGCTACAAACAGATATACATCAGAAAAAACATTTGTTCAAATTCGGGAAAATAAACACATGTTTTCCTTAATTTTCCCACCTTAATCTTTCACAGAAGTAAAAAACTTTTAATTTAAAAGATTACACCATAGAATAATAAACTCTGCAGCATTTTTTGAAAGCATAAAAATTGCTTGGAAAAAAATGGAACGTGAAGTTATGCCATTCAAATACTTTCAAAAATGAACAAACTAATATAACATTCCAAAGAGAAAGATGCCAAAAAATGTTTTCTTTTTCAGGAAACTATACATCACCTGAGGTGATGCTATTCTGTTACTGTCAAAAGAAAACAAAAACTATGTTTTTTTTTGTAGGGTTATGGTTTACATCACCTGAGGTGATGCCATTCTGTTACTGACAACAGAAAACAGAAACTATGTTTCAGTATGGTGAAAAAAAAACTACAGATCTGTTTTAAAAAACAAAAGTAGATTATTTTCCCCAAAACAATAAATATAGCAAAAATTTTACAGCGAAATATTAAGAATGTTATAGTATTTTTGAAAGGATAGAAATGGCTTTATTTTTTAAGAAATAATATACAACATTATACAAAGATTTTGGTACACTGAAAACTAAATACCACTGGAATATCATTTTATGGTACTAACTGGTCCAAGTTTCTAACTTTTATGCATTCAAAAGCAGAGTTTTTGGTGCTCTTTTTGATTAAGGAGCTTTGCAATCAACATATACAACTCAGTTTTTCTACAAATCTTTCATAAGCACCTCAAGTGGAAGAACTAAACATCTACCGCAGGTAGCAAACAGGTTTTATGACACAGTTACTATTTTAGGCAGTCCTTGGCTTAAAAACTATTTTCCTATGCAGCTAAAATTTTAAGACTGATATGTACAAAAACTTCCATTTATTGCTTATTACTAAGAGAAATTACATTCACAGATATATACACACAAGATGAAAATTTTTTTTGCATTCTTTACGAGATTTATCACATTTTTCAGCGAGACTTCCATTGGATGAAAAAAATAATTCACGCATGAATTAAAATTTTTTTGAATAAAATTGTGAGGTGAGTTATAAAAGAAATGTTTTTTTAAAGGTACTGAATAAATTTATCACAGTATAAGAATAATTTTGAGAAAAATGTTTTGAATTTTAGATAGCAGTTTTATATAATAGTACAAACAGCATTTTAAAAACGTTAAAAATTTTGATCAATAGTATGAAAATAGTTTTCTAAATTGAATAATGGTGAGTTAGGATACAATTTTAAATATTTCTTTATTAATATATAGAAATGACTAAGCCCTTCAGCACCCTGAATCTCATAGTCTTATACCTACACAAATTAAATTTTTTCTTATTTTTTTACATACAATTACTGAAGTAAAAACATATCATATAACTCCAATTATTCATATTTGGTGATCCAAACTTTTGATAAATTTCATAATTAGAAATTTTTTCAGGGAAAATTTCTAAAGGGATAAAACGGAATTTTTTTTTAGGTTTTTCTCATAAAGACATATGACTTCAAAGACAATTATTTCTGATTTACAGATTTGGTTATAATGCCTTGATGAACATAATTTTTTTTTCATTTTTGCTACTTTATTGAAAAAAATTCGGGTGATTTTGAGTTTAAATATTAAGATAGTACCTATGAAATTATCTTCTTATGCTATATAAAGAATTTTCTTCTCAACAAACAACTGCAATCAGTAACTAAAATTCTGGAAATTTAAAATTTGAATGGGAGAACAGGACAATAGAATAACTTATTAATAATTTGCATTTCATCACGTACAAATTGACCTCAGCATTTCAAGCATGAAACTGTAACATACGCTTTAACAAATAAATTAAGGTATAAAAATGCTGTAGAAATGCTTAGGTAAAAATAAAGCTATTAAAATTTAGGTAAAAATAAAAGCATTTTAAATGTAGGTAAAAAAAAAATTGCATTTTAAATTTAGGTTTAAAAATGTTCTTATGCATTTTTATCATGGAAGTAAATTTAATTAATAATTACAACCAAAAGTAAATATTTAAATTTATTACTAATTATCAATTCTTAACAAGATAAAAGATAAAACCCTGAAGATAAAGAGGTATGAAAACTGTTAGAGAAAATGACTAAATTTAGAGATGAAGATTGGTTTGCTGAACAGGCTAATCATTTATTTTTAAATTCAAGGGGCATTCCTTCTCCTTTATACAAATGTTTATACAAAATTCCATTACATCTAAAAAAAAATTATTTTTTTTTTAGACTTAGGTTTGGACAAGGAAATCTTTTACATTCTAAATTATATTATATATTCTTTATAACTAAAACACATTTATGTCTGTAATGACAAAAACTTGATAAAAATAACCTAAAGGTAAGTATAAATCACATTTGCACTAGATATTTTAATAATTTTTGGGCACAGGTCTTTGTCAAGTTGTATTTTACTGTTTCATAAGTTTATATCGATCAATTTAATCGCTACTTCCAAAGTTGTTTGATTCATTCGTAAGCACAATTAACTTACTCAGATTATCTATTATCTAGTGCCAAAGTAACTTTATGACCTAAATTAGTTAAGAAGCATTAAAAACAAAGCATGCAGTCAGATATTAATACATTACAAATATGAGAGAATTTCAATGGACCTATCAAAAACACCCTTGGAAAAGTCAACAAATTTATATCCTCAAACATCTGTATCATTTTGAGCTTACCCATATAGGTTCTAAGTCAAGGACTACCAATGCTAGAGAATACAATAAATCCCTTTATTGTTCAAAAGTTCACAGAGAAATCAAAATAGCAGTAAAAAACACTTAACTCATAAATTACACAAAAAGAACATATTTCTAGACAATAAAAAACACAAGTATAGTCATTTCTGCTTATTTACAGTCTTATAACCTGAAAAGTAAAATGAAGTATGAACATAATTGTTAAGCCTGCGATCCACAGACATATGGACATCATTCTCATAAAGCTAGTACTTTTTCAGAAAACCATGATTACTATTTTTCAATCTGCAGTATAAACACGGAAGCAGAGGAAGGACGTAATTCAAAGCGTTTACATACATATAAGTATTTACAGAGGCACAGGGTTTGACTAGGCCAATGTAGGTCAGTACCTACAAACCTATAAGTGCAAAAGACAGTTCAGTTCCCAAGCTTCTTAGTAATGTAACAAAACCAGAAGTCCACAATTAGAATCACTTTTTCTTCATTGTTTTACTCAATTTTTCTTCTTCAGCTAATTGTTGACGGAAAATCGACACTTTTTCTGAAAAAGTAATCAAATAATTGGTTATTTCAGCAATATCTCAATACTGTGCAGTTAACTGAAATATATGAGCGTTATAAAAAAGTAACAGCAAATTGAACATATTGAGATACATAATTCAGTTAGACAACCTATATTTCATTTTCACCCTCCTTTTCAATACACTTAATACAAGGTGCGGCCATTAATTTCCAGGACTGATCTAATAACTCCAGAAAATATTACATGAAATACAGACCCATTTAATATGTTTCAAAGTAACTCCTGCCTGACATAATATAGTTCTGTGCTCGGCTGTATAAGTTTCGGAAACAACTTTTAAAGTCTTCTTTCGGAATGCTCTTTAATGTGGATGTCACCATTTTCTTGATGGCTTCGACATCCTCAAATCTTGTTCCCTTCAGCAAATCTTTCAGTTTTGGAAACAAGAAAAAGTCTGCTGGTACAAAGTTAGGAGAGTATGGAAGATGCTACATCTCCACAACCTCATGCTGGGCTAATTTGAACAAGGGAACAAGATTTGAGGATGTCGAAGCCATCAAGAAAATGGTGACATCCACATTAAAAGTTGTTTCTGAAACTTATACAGCCGAGTACAGAAGTATATTACGGCAGGTAGGAGTTACTTCAAAACATATTAAATAGGTATGTATTTCATGTAATATTTTCTGGAGTTATTAGATCAGTCCTGGAAATTAATGGCCGTACCTTGTATGCCTTTGCACTCACTCCTTTATTCCACGGGAAAAAAGTTTAAGGATGTGTTTTCAGCCAAGATTGCTCTGCTTTATGGCACTCATCACAGATTGACGTCCACCAATTTTTAAGCAGATCTACCCATTTGTACACTCATTAATACAGGCCTCTCCATACTGTTGCAACATTCTTCTGTCAATTACATGAGGTTTCACATCCTCTGAACACAAAAATCAGATAACTGCTCACAGTTCCTCTATGATGCAAACTACTAAGGCCACGCCATTTTGATGAGGTTACAATTCTTATTAAGAATGCCTTGACACTTATCCAGTACTGTCAACATTTTTAGTAAATATAAATCTTCCCTGTGCAGGAGTTTGGAGGACCTGTGGATTTTGTTTACGGAACTACTGACAGTTTGATGGTACTTTATGAAACACCCTCGTATGCTAAAATAACTTATCTTAGAAATCAATAATGCACATTTTAAGACTTCATAATCTAGTTTAGTATGTTACACAGAAAATTTCAGTACAATGATTTCAACAATATACTGAACTATCAAAATAGCCACACAAGAAACAGATCTTATATTAATTTATTTTTTACAATGTGTGGTTTTTCTTTACATTTTATTTAAGCCTTTACTTTTATTCATAAGATTTCAATTTAAAAAAGAAATTATAATTATTTTATATTAAATTCATTTTAATATTCATTTATATTAAATTCATTTTAAGAAATAATATTATAATTTCTCTTAAACCATTATGCAATTTCACATAATGGTTTAAGAATAGAATGAATTTTAATTTTTTCAAAATAATTTTCTCAGTTTTTCCCTTCTAAATTTTCAATTTGAATGTGACAAAATTTCTAAATATAGATGGCATCTGTAAATTTTAAAAAGCTTGAAGTCTTGTTCATGCATAAAAAGGTCAATATAATTGACACCTTTGTAAGGTAGCTTAATAAAGAAGAAAACATACCACTAAGCTTGGATAATACATCAATTTTTTCTGCTATAAGGGTTTCTAGTTGCTGAGCATAAGCTGAAAAAAAGATGTTATGATTAAAATCAATACGTCTCACTGACACAGAACATTTTAGAATCATTTACTATCTTTAATAAGAAATTTACTAGCTAATTTGCCCGGCGTTGCCCGGGTATTTGTTTATCCCAATTTTTTTTATTACACAGGAAAAGGAATGGATTCTACCTATAGTGTAAAATCTAAGGAATTTAATTTACAGTTATTTAAAAGTAAGTACAGTATGCAAATGATAAAGAAAAATTAATAATAGAGTGAATTTGTAATTTAACTCAAAACTTGATTATAAACAACATAGAAAACAAATATTTTTTTTCTTGTTTCCTATATTCCTCTCAGTGACTCCAAAAACTATGGATTTGACACTAATCTCGATCAGTTTGGATTTTTTTTACCCCTTCTCTCTCCCCCCCCCCCCCAATGGTGATGGGAGGCTGTACTTGCACTTAAACGGCACCGGGAGGGTCCTATTCATCTCAGCAACATAAAAACTGTGGATTCAACACTACTCTCGGTAATTTTGGACATTTTATCCCCCCCCAATTGTGTTGGGAGGCTGAACTTTCATTTAAACGGTATCGGGACTAACCCTATTTGTTGCAGCGAACCCGAAAACTATTGATTCTATACTATTCACACTCATTTTGGACATTTTATATTCACATTTTCTTACCCCCACCTCACCGAACAATGCTGATGGGGGGGGGGGGGGGCTGCACTCACTTAAATGGCATTGGTAGTGTCCCTATTCATCTCAGCGACATCGAAAATTATGGATTCGACACTACTCTTGGTCATTGTGGACATTTTACATTCCCCTTTCTCCCCTCCCCCATGCTGATGGGGAATGAACTTACATTTAAACAGCATCGGGAGTATCACTATTAATCTCTTTGACCTCGAAAGCTATTGATTAGACATACCCCCTAATGGTGGTAGGAGGTTGAAATTACATTTAAACGTCATCAGGAGTGTCCCTATTCGTCACAGAGAACCTGAAAACTACGGATTCGAAACTATTCCCGGTGATTTTGGATATTTATATTCCTATGTTAATGGGGGGGGGGGGGGGGGGGAGAGGACTGAACTTGCACATAGACGGCATCAGGAGTGTCACGATCTTGCCCCCTGTACCGCCTATGGGTGCTAGGGGTGTCTTATCCCCCCCCCAAGTGTTTCTTTCCAGGTTGTAAGCGATATGTGTACCAAGTTTGGTTGAAATTGCTCCAGGCATTCCAGAGTGATGCTGGAACATACACACATACATCCATTTTTATATATATAGATAAAGATGTTAAGTCAAAAAAATACAAGGTTGCTACACAGATGTGAACTTAAAAATTTAAGCATATTTGTGGCTATACAGCTAATCATATTCTTAGTATGATATTGTTGTTTCTAATCCCCTTGGTATAGAAAAGCCTACACGAAGTCGAAAGGACTTAGGTCCTCGGTGAAGGGTAGTAAACAGCTTCAATTTAAAGCAAGGTACAACTAGGGCTGAAGTCTGACTTGACCTCAAAGAACACTGGTCCCGTAATTTTGAACCAAGTCAAGTGATGAGACCGGACACTCGACCCTGCACCTCCAGCGGTAAATTTGAGAACTTGGAGGACATTGTAGCCACGACCTATTTTATGTGCCTCGGCCACCATTAGTGAACACAACGGTGGATTTGCAGCGATAAGCATCCAACCAGGGACGTTCAGATCACTGGCCCGCTGCTTTTGCCATCTGGGCCACCGCGTCCCTTTAGTATGCTTAATTGCCCATCAACCCTCTGATGACTAAAGGCCCATTTTGCAGCTTACCCCAAAAGTCTGGTCCGACCGAGAATGAGAAGCATCTTTCCCTTCCCCCACAAAACATCCTGATGATTGCACTAAAATTTATCATGGTAGGGTGCAGCCCCACTGTAAGCATTCCCAACTATCAGCATCAGGTCATACAGTTTGCTGGGATCGGCTCTAGAGAATAAAAGAACGATTGTGTGGTGACGTTGAACTATTGGTAGAATGACCACCTACCAGGCACTAGGGGGGAGGTAATCTAGGAGAATTTTGGCCAGCTAGTCATACTCTCTGACTTGAAAGCTACCTTGCAGGCAATTAATTCTTCTGAAGCTCTCTCCCCATCTGCTGCCATCTGGAATTGTCAATACCTTTTCAGAAACCTTTCCAGCTGTGACAAAGTGGTCGTCCTGCAGTGGATCCCTGAACACTGCAGTATCAATCGAAATGAAAGAGCTGATTTTTTGGCCAAGAGAGGGGCATCAATCCTTCTGGTTTTCCCAGGTGGCGAAATTCCATTCCACAACATCAAACTGACTGTCAAAAACAAGGACAATCTTTCGATGAATTTTTAGAGAGGAATTGCCAAAAGCTGTTGTGAAGCAAAATCTCAGGCATTAGAGACCGGCCTAGAAGGAGAGCTGTTGCAGAATTCCACTTTGCTACTGGACATGACAGTCTTGCTAAGCACTTATACCATATTCTTATTACCAACGACCCCCCCTCCTGCAAACTCTGAGATCTTCAGATGATGACTCTCTTGGTATATACATGAACCTTCAAAATATACTTATATTGAAATGGAATTGTAAAATTTAAATTTTCATTCCAACCATGGATGCAATTTATTTTCCGTGTGTAGAGGACGTTAGTTGTCCCTGTTTTGACGTATTTTCAACATTGCTTTGTCTTATGTAATTTTCTAGTACTGTTCAGTACTCTTTGTTAGAACCACCGAGCATGGCGTTCATTTAATAGACAATTGGATAATGAATAAATATTAACAGGATAAAAGAGAGCTGTTTTATTTGGAGTCTGGAAATCCTTTTTGACTCAACTATTACTATATTAAAATGAGTATTTTCTCATTCTCTCAGATATCCATTACAGTTAATACAAGGTATTAAAATTTTAATAAACATGGCTTTTAAATTATATTAGAAATTCCAAGACACTATTTAAAAGGCATTTAGTTAAATATCTTTCAAAAATCGCTACTAAGATTTTAAGTATTACTTACAGTCAACATCATAATCAACATCGTTTGACATCGAAAGCAATGTGTTATCTCTAAGGAACCATTTTTCAGAGGCCTAAAAAAGAAAAGATAAGTTACACATACCACAGAATTCAAATGAACAACATCTGTGACCTATAATGTCCAGCAGCTTATAACATTTACATTTCAAGTACCATGGGTTCCTTTTTTTTTTCTCTTCTTCTCCTTCAACTAGAAATTTTTTTTTTTTAATTTAAAGTGTCTCACTCGGAACTTAGTTCGTAATTTGAATGCTTATGAGCAATTTTTAAAATTTTGTAAATATGACACTTTTATACAAGTGTGCATAAAATGAAACCAAATCAATTATGACTCAAATTCTTATTTATAAAAAAAAAAAGAGAGAGAAAGAGAGAATCTAATGATAAGACTTAGTTAAATATTGAGACACTAGAATAGTTAATCAAGTCTCATACATTTTCCCACTTCAAAATTATTGCTCAGACAGGCTTATTTACACATTTTCATCACAAGGTGGGATAGCATGTATCCCTAGAATACAGGCCCAAGAATGAATATATATATATATATATATATATATATATATATATATATATATATATATATATATAACCTTAATGGCCGTTCTTACAAAGGGGGTATGAAACTTCCCGTTCTAAAGAGGAAATTGGAAAAATGGGCCCCATAAGCTAAAGATTATTTTAAAATTACATGAAAAATATTTGTATTGCATGACTAAATAATTGGAAATCATTAGAAACCCACATGCAAATCCCCCTGTATAAAATATATATACAGTGGAATCTCGATTGATCGTTTCCCGAATCATCGTTTTCTCAAACGTGTCATTCATTTTATCCAGTCCCAACGATCATATTGCTTTGTTATGTTTCCGCATCTAGCGTTTTCCAACATTTATCGTTCATTTCAGTCAGGCCCTTGAAAAACGATAGATCGAGATTCCACTGTATATATTTACACACACAATCACATTACAGATACCCAGAATATTTTAATTTAATGCAAATTTAGGCCTTAGTTTAATAAATAGATAAAAGAAAAAACTGTTGGAACTCTCAAGCATTTGACATGAAACTTCTTATATATTTGAAATATACCGTGAAAGTGCGAAATTTATACATTTCTGAATGGCAAAGTTATCGTTTCAGGGCAGACTAAGAGATCATTTCTTTCTTGTTGCAATGGCTTTCTGTTCATCAAATGATGTTCCTCACGAAGTATCCTATCTTTTAGCTTGTCTATTCTATTAATCCAATAGATTAGTTAAATAATATTTACACTGTGTGAATAAGACATACAGATATTTTAATAGTAATTTGTTTTAGATGCTATATATTATGTACACTGGTGTAAGAAATTAAGAGAATTTGCAGACTTGGTCAATTATCTCTAGAACTACTGTACCGATTTTAATGAAATTTAATATGTACATACATTGATACATTACAAAACAAATAACCATTCAATAATTGTAATACACACGCATGATCGTGCGTAACACTCATTGGAGTCAGAAGGTATGAAACAGCGGTTGCAGAATAAACAAAAAAATGGGTTAATAGATGGGTTAATAGGGGGTATGGTCCCCTCTTACAGATATACAGGTCTCGCAGTGTGATTTTATACTTGAAATAAGGCAGTTTATCATTTCCTGTGGCAATTTGTCCTACTCGTTCAGCAACGCTGTTTTCATTCCCTGGATGGTTCTCGGAGGGGGGTTGCGAGTTGCAATTGCCCCCCCCCCCCAGAGCATTCCAGACATGCTCTATAAAGTCTGGAGATCTGGCTGGCCAATCCATCCGGCGAATATCCTCACTTTCTAGAAATTCATCGACCAGAAGGGCTCTATGTGGCCTCACATTATCGTCCATTAAAATGAACTCAGGGCCAACTGCACCCCTGAAAAGGCGAACATAGGGCTCCAAGACCTCATCCCTATACCTAACACCAGTCACAGTGCCTCTTTCAAAGACATGGAGAGGTGTGCGGCCATCCAACATGATGCCTGCCCAGACCATTAAAACCTCCTCCGCCATAATGGTAGATTTCACGGACATTGGAGGGTAGGTAGCGGGTCCCTGGTTTTGTCCATATGAACGTACGGCAAGAATCGGTGTTTAGGCTGAACCGGGACTCATCAGTGAAGAGAATGGTCGCCCATTGATTCATACTCCAATCTCTATGCTCTCTGCACCATGATAAACAGATCCCCCTGTTCGTAGAAGTGAGCGGGACGCAAACAGCAGGTCTTCTTGCAAACAACCCTTTCTCATGAAGTCTTTTGGAAACAGTCACCCTTGATACATGGGTTCCTGTGGCTGCATACAAGTCACGAGAGAGCTGAGAAGCTGTAGCACTCCTGTTACGCCTCGCTATAAGTGACAAATGGCGATCTTCTCTGGCCGTCGTGGCTCTTGGACAACCTTGCCCAAGCTTTCCCTCGATGGATCCGGTATCCTGGAACTGTTTCCATAAGTTACACACGACGCTAGGCGTTAAATTGAACTCTCTACAAATTTGGACTTCAGATTGGCCTGCTTCTAGCCTCCCCACAATTCACCACTTTATTCCATCATCTAAACGTTAGTGGTTACTCATTTTTACTGTTACAATTTGAAATTAACCGATTGCTGCAAAATAACACCAAGAAATTCACCGAGGTGTGCTAGCGAACGAAATGTGTCTTAACTTACGTGCACTTACAAAGCCTGTTTCTCTACTGGCTCCGCCTACACACAAGTGTACGCTTACGTATTTGAACACAAGATTTGCATATTTGTCTAGAAGTAGTGGTTTTACATTCAGTTCAATTCGTTTCATGAAATTCGATTAAATATGCAAATTCTCTTAATTTATTTCACCAGTGTATAAACAAGTTTAGATCAATTTTATTTATTATTTCCAATTTAGAGAAATATGAATCAAGAATTCAACAAGGAATCTTTGTCAGCATAACCTAAATATTATTACAATTTACAAGCATCTAAATTAAAAGTGTGAGATTTACACATTTCTGAATGGCAGAGTTATCGTTTCAGTACAGGCTAAATGATGATTTCTTTCTTGGTGCAATGGCTTTGCATGGATTGTGAGTAACAGCTTTCTGTTCATCAAATGATGTTCCTCACTGAGTATCCTACCTTTTATCTTGCCTATTCTATTGATCCAATAGATTAGTTAAATAACATTTACACAGTGTGAATAAGACAAAGATATTTTAATAGAAATTTGTTTCAGATGTTATATATTATATATAAACAAGTTTAGATCACTGATAACAGGTGGCAGCACTAGCCATTTTCCTGCTTATTTAACTGGAATATATTGAATGCAAGTGAAAAGAAGGCTAGATTTAGGCGTTCACACTGTGCGAATGGCACCCTTGAAAGGCTTAAAAGAATATTTAAACACGGTAAAAGCACAAACACAAGTTCACTTCAGCCTTGTGTAGCCTCAGAGCATGCTACATCTAAACATGGGATTGCCATGGATTTTGTCAATTACTGTTTAAAACAAAAATTTGAGAGAGTTTGAAAACTTCTCCCTCCCTCAACTCTCAGCTTCTTGCATCAGGAGGAATTTCCTTTTATTACCTCACCTGACCAAACTTGGCTACAATTTCAGCCAAAATTTTTAAAATGAAAAATAATATATCCACTGCTACAAAGTGGCAACACCCAGAAATGAGGTAATAAAGGGTTAAAGAAGTCAACTTACTTCAATCACAGCCTTGTGCGAGTCAAGGACTTCCTCTTCCATTTCTTGGACATGAGATATTGCTTCATGAAACGAATACATATCGGCAGATAGCTCACCTTCCTGAAAGTGCATTACAGCTATTAATAATAAAATACTACCATGTTCCTAATATATCGAAACCAATGTGATAAGTTACAGCATTTTCATACCTTTAATTATTTAGGTCTATTCCAGATAGGATCATTTCATACAGACTTTGAAACCTCTCGAGCAGAGATTGTCAACCTTTTAATACCCACCACCCCCTTTTGTACCTTTGTTTATAAAATTTTCTGGTAAAATAACTGCCTACCATTGCTGCAGTAACTCAGTTTATCATAAGTGCAAAGTAATTTTTAAAGGCAAGGGTTTGAAAAAAAATATGTACCGTAAAATCTTGACTATAATACACACATGTGTATAATACACATGCTGGATTTTGCTCGAAATTTTCAGAAAAAATTTAAATTCAACTATAATACACACCCATAACTTTTTAAAGCTTCAGATACAGAATTGTTGATAACTTTTAACACCACAGGAAACCTGAAACAATTTATATCTCCTAATTTTTTTTCCCACAGCTTTTCTTATATGCTAGCACTAATGTCTCACAGAATTATTTCCAAGTTAAAATATTTACACATTTCTGAGCTGTATATGAAAAAATAATAATTCAATAAATCTTTAATTATTGGAGCTACTACTAACATTAGTAAAGCTAGAAAAATTGGATGACAAAATTTGTAATTGTTTTATAGCTATGAAAACATGAAAAACTTTCAGGAAATTTCTTATAGTTTTGACAGCAAAAATCAAAAGTGAAAGACATTTAGCAATATATAAAACTCACTACAAAATTTAACAATTATTTCACATATTTAGTCACTAATGAAAACGTTTAACACTGAATACTCACATTTGAGGTACACAAAAGAGCCAAATCATTGTTTTGTTCTTCCTCATCATTTCCTGCAGATTTCACTTCATTCAGATTTTCAACACCAAGCTCTTTAACTCTACAGAAAGAAAAGAAAATCATTAAGTTAGAGAACTTTTGTATTATTTTATCTACTTTTATATTAAGGTTATATGAAAAAAAAAAAAAATACCTGTTAGCATAGCGTAATGTGTTTAAGGAATGTTCACACGAGTTCATTCCTGGCGATATCATAGCAATCTGAAATATCATAAAATAAGCAATAAATATCTACACAATTGTTTTTAACACTCATTTTTCAGCCTACTTTTACACATCAATAGAAGGCAGTGTATTCATGAACAGTTTTAGTGAAAATAATGTGCACTGAGAATTTCTCAGGGAAGAAAAAAATATCTATAAAACACCAACTCATTCAGCAACAATGAAATAATTAAATGTATTGTAAATTATAAAAAAACACCTTTCTCCAAAATAGTTTAAAGAGGACTTTCAATGAATAATCATCTTAGTTTGCTTCACTGAAGGAATGAATATTTCATGCTTAACTTTGTTTCCCCCCCCCCCCATTAATACCATTGATTTGAATAAGTTTTTTCGTTTAAAATAGTAATCATACATTCAAACACAGGGCAGAATAAAGTAAGTTATGTAATGACTGTAGAAGATTAAAACGCAAACAGATTTTCTGCTACTGGACTAAGTGCAACTCATAATTTTCTTTAAAGTAAAGATTAGATATTTGGGAAGAATGACAGTATGATAAAGGAAAGTATTATGGGTACAGATGGGGGGTCTGACACATCTGTTCCGTATTACGGGGTGGGATAGCATATATCCCAAGAATGAATATCTATAAATAGATATGAAAGGTATAAAATTTAAGTTGATCCCCTGTAAATTTTCTTTCCCTGCCATGCTTAGGATGGCATTACTGAATTCTGTTTTCACAAACCCAGGGGATATTTTTCATAGCCTCAGCAATCCCTGGGAAGCCACAAAATCATCCGACCCTTTTCTATGCCCAAATAAGGAGATCATCTTGCACATCTCATGCAGCTTGCAAGAAACCTCTTTGCAAAATTCTGAACCGCAGATCACCTCTATACGTTGGCCCTGGAGGCACTCGGATGCTGGCTGTCTATTAGTAAAGATGCACGTTTAGACACTCTGATATAAATTTCTTATTTTTCAAAGATTCTGTAATCTTTTCATTTCATTACATATATATATATATATATATATATATATATATATATATACACACATAGTAGATTCCAGTTAATCGGACCACATCGAGACTCGATCATTTTGGTCCAAATAAGTGGCTGGTCCGATTAACCAGATTCGACTGTGTGTATATATATATATATAAATTCATTCTTGGGCCTGTATTCTTGGATACATGCTATCCCACCCCATAAGGTAAAGGTTAAGTAAATTTTCACATTTGAAAATTGATAAATATGATTTAAAATGTTTCCCATATTAAATTCCTTTATTTACTATATTTCTGTAAGAAATATGGCACATAAATCAATTTCACAAACGATTGTATATGGTTCAATTAATAATTTTAAAAATACATATATATATATAACTACGAAAAATTCTAAATCTAATTTCACATAGCCTTTAACAACAGAAAAATGTTTCAGTCTATATAATATTTTTAACCACTTCAGTATTAGCAAAATATAGTTGACAAGAATTATTTCCAAATTTTTACTAAAATTAAGCTCTATGAAAAGCTTATAGTAAATTTAAACAGAAATATTTTTTAAGAATTATTTAAAACAGCGTGAACTGTGTATAAAAAATTGCTTGCAGAAGTAATTTACCTGGAACTTTTAATAAAACATTCAAGGGACTTTTCTGTCATTAAGAATTTAAAAAGAATATACTAGACTTAACTATAACACAATGTAATATTTTTAAACACTATAAAGATACGAAATCCTAACTACAGGCATCTAAAAACTTACCATGCATGTTCGTGAATTTTCGCCTATAAAAGAATCTTTTAAAACTTGGGTAAGTTTACTCGCTCTAAATGGAAGATGAGCCCCTTTCCTACCAAGGGCCCTGATGCATTCCTAGAAGGATAAAAATCTCTCAATAAATCAATTCAAAAACATTTGTAAAATTTACAGGCATCAAAGCAGGAATTCAAATCCCAAACAATCAATGATAAACTTAGAACCAGCAGTATGTTGATTTCAGCTTTGATATTTTTTTTTTTTTTTAAACTAGGGGCTTCGCCCCTAGGCTCACTCCTCTGTTATGGCTAATAGCAAGATACATAGGGGTGATGTTAGGGCAATGTAACAGCTTCCATCCATTTACTGTTGTCAAACCTTAATGTGAAGAGCGTTTCATCACTGTTGAATTATCAGCTTTAAAATTAAATTTTAAAAAATCAAAATTTTATGATACAGACTTGAAATGAGGTTTATATTAATAAGAAAGCTTTCAGCTTCCAGATGATGTAAATATTTTCTTTGTAAGATAAAAACTCGAGGAGCAGCGATATTACATCCACATAGGGGACAATATTTCTTGAAAAACTGTATTTCATATTTTCATGAAAATGTAAGTCTGTTTTAAAATATTTTTAAACAAATGAGGTCTAATTTAAAAGAGAAATGTCTGTAGTCTTAGATTGTGAAAAGATCGAAATTCTACAATCATTTTTTGGCGAGTTATCATAATCTGAAGATGGAAAAGTCAATACTTTCCCACAAAACATAAAATAAAAAAAACTTCTGACGAAAAAAAAAAAGTCTGACGAAGATGAGACATGTCTTACTTTGGTCCCCCATTTTTCTGCATCCATTGGTATCGCTCTCGACCCCATACCCCCAGCGGTTTCGGAGGAGATAGCGTGACAAGCTTTTGACATTCGCAGCGGGAGTTACTTTTTTTTAGAATAGAAAGAAAAAAACTTTTAGACAATTATGTTACTCGAATGCTTGCAGCAAATTTCCCCAAAATCTTTCAAATAAATCTACACTTGTACCTGAAATTCTAAATATTGAAAATTCCTAAAAACGTTAATATTTATTTTGAATAATGCAAAAAATAACAAAATTTACTTACTATTGTACCAACAATTACTGAGACACACAAAATTTCTCGAAACATTTTTACAATCTCTAAAGTTAAAATTTAAGAGGCCATTAATTGCTATTAAACAGTCATAAACATTAGTATGAATCTTGTATTTTTATGTCCCTACTCTAATTTCAAATACTCTAGACTTAATAAAAGAAAATACTTTTAACAAGACATGAAACAATTATATTTTGAAAATTGCCAAAATTACCACCCCCGTTGCAAATGATTTATACTTTTCCATTAAATCCATTTTTTTAAAAAAACAGTACACTTTAAAATGGGGCTGTTTGAAAATACTTTGGTTATGTTTTTACTACACAATTGCTCATAAGACTGGGATGTACAGCTTAAACCCCCCAGACAGTAAATTTCACCCAGACAGTTCGTCCGTACCGGAGTTGAACCAAAAAATTTAACCGTAAAAATCAACCATCTAGTTTTGTGGAACAATTTAGTAGATTTTAGAATGTCTCTTTTAGAGTGCCAAAGTCAAGGGTATTTCAGCTATTTACAGTAGTCAAGCAAGAGACTCCTGTTGATGTTATACAGATTTTAAATGCAACGAAATGCTGCTACCTTAACTTTTCAAATGCAGCTATACAAAGCCTCTATAGTCTCGTTAACAGAGTAGATGCTGAGATAATTAATGATAAAAGGCAAAGACTTAAGAAAGAGAATGTGGGGACAACTACACTGTTAGCTTTTAACTAAGAATTTTGATACTTACCCATCCGAGTAAGTAAAATTGTAATTTTTTTAATAAATGAAAAAATTTTTAATTAAAATTTTTTTTTTACGAATAAATGCAAAATTTTATATATTGTATGGTTTTTTGTTGCAAAATTTTGATACTTTATATGTAAAATTTACGTATCTCTAATCATCACAAATGCCCATGCCAATAGTAGGACTTGAAACTGGACTCTGGTGCTGAAAGCCAGCTTTAAAATGTGAATCTTCTTGAATTACATAACAAAGAAGAGCTATGCTGTTATTTCCTAATGCGTTCAGCATGGATATGGAGGAGATAATTACAAATAACCTTTAATCTATATATATAAAACAGTTCCGTAACTGACTGACTGACATAATGCAGAGACCAAAAACACTGGACCTAAAGGGCTGAAATTTTGGACGGCGATTTTTCTTAAGAGTGTAGTGGTGCACTAAGAAAGATTTTTGAAAAATTCTTCTTAGACTTTTTAAATTAAATTTTTAAGCTGTTTTTGTAACAGTTTGCATTTAAAATAATAATCTGAGGGTTATAAAATTTATATCACGAGAAAGATCATAAAAATTCCTTTAAAATGTAATCTTTTTCAAATCTTTACCTCCATTTTCTGATTTTTGGTGAATTTTTAAAAGATTAATTTTTAGATTTAATTTATTAAATGCTGATCATGGGGTTTCTTTTCTTTTTGTGATACTTTAAATTAATTTTGTGTCATGTGCATAACGAAATAAATTGACACAAAAAATATCAAAATACGGTAAAAGATAAAATTTAACCACTAGACTAATTCAGATGGATGATTTTTAAGAATTTAATTCAAATTAGTATGTTTTATGGATATTAAACATACAAATTAATTGCATACATCGACCGTTGAATTTAATTTGAATTTACCCCGTAGTGAAGCACGGGTATTCAACTAGTTTTAAATAACCTTTAATGAAGAAATAAAAGATATAGAAAATAGATACTCTTTAAAAACCACTCAATTAGTCGCAAAAAGTATTTCAGCATGAAATGGGATAGGAGTATTAAATTAAATGCAAAGGTTAGTTATAAGGGATAAAAAACTTACTTTTAATGCTAGTAAACTTTTATTTATTTCAGCTCCTTCCATCCGGGTTTGTCGGTTTGCACTTGAAGTGTCAGCACCCCTCTCGTTTCCAGCGAGATCAATTAATGAAAATTTACCATGTAAACGACCGCTAGGCCTATCAGACAAAACAAAATAATTCCATAGATAAAATTTATCTCTCACTTATTTCAGATAACTATAATGCATTTGAAAAGTGAAAAGAAAAATTAATGAACTTCATTTAAATAAAACTATGAAGTTTAAAACAATTTTAAATAACTTTTTAAATGTTAATGAAAATATTACATGCAGAAAAGGAAGACTGATTTTGATGTACGAGTGTATGTATATTAAAGCTATTTATATAAAAAACACACAACAAAATAGATATTTCTTGTTTCAATGCTACATATGTATTAAAACATTTAAACAGATCTTCCCTTAAATTATAATTCATACACACATAAATTTATATCTCAGTCACTCAAATTAATGACACACACACATTATACATATACAACCCACTAACCAAAAAAATTAAAAATCATCGTTATTTATAGTCAAATAATATTTTGTCCTACATTACATGAAATATTCTGTTGCATGAGAAGATTATGCCTGTTATACAAATAATCAAATTAGTCATAATTATCAAATCAGTTTGCTGTGAGAAAGACAGAGGCTTACAGATTTTCAAAAATGATTAATTATGACAGGCAATTAAGTTAAAGTTCTAGTTTTATTTATTTTTTAATTTTTGAAGTAGTTGACAGAGATCTTAAAAGCAAAGATTTGAAAGATTTCACTGAAATACAAAAAAAAATGTTTTTAAAATTTATTTTTAAAAAAAAATTCTACAGCACTTCAAATTTGCTACCCCAAATATAAGCTTAAAGGCCAGATAATTGTAAACTTATAGATAGGAAATGAACATAAGCAAATAATAAAATTTATGTTGAATACTTAAGTAAAATACACCACAAATTTATAATAAATCTGATGTGCGATATGTACAATCTAATTGAGAATTGTCTTTTAAGATTTCATAAACACAAATTAACCTAATACAACCCAGTGAAATTTCATTATTTATTAAAAGCAAAAATCACAGGGTTAAAAGATCTAAAGTGCATATCTTTTACCACATATATCACTACAATCAGTATATGAAATGAGAAATATTTTTGTATTTCAAAATTACTCGTGTCCAAAATTTACAGGACAACTTTTTATTATTTTTTATTATTTATTAAATTCCATAAAATTTTACTTGTACAATACCTTTTTAATATTATTTGGAACACAGCATGAGACCTTGATGAATGCTGATTTGCGGATGTTTGACCAGATGTTCTAAACATAGAAAAAGGACACTTGAATTTATGAAACATTAAACAAAGAATGCAACACTTAATTAAATAAGGCAGGAGTAAATGGAATAAAAATTAAGCCCAGTCAGAATAAAAACTGAAAGTACATATATACTATATATGTGTAACCTGTAGCGTCCTCCCATTAATATTTTGACAAGTAAGTTCCATGGGCGTGACCTTGTTCTTTCTCTGATGTATATATAAGCACACTGTTGTAACAGTTGCACACTTCCTCTAGTATTCATTTTATCATTTTTAGATTTGATCACGAATTGTGCAACTATTATATTTTCTAAATTAATTAAATAAATGAAGTTATTTTTACTTTAAGCTTTGTATTGGCTGCTTTCTAATTACAGTGGAATCTCGATCAATCGTTCTCCGAATCATCAATTCCCCGTATGTGTCGTTTATTTCCCCCAGTCCCGATGTTCATATTGCTTTGTTGTGTTCCCCCACATATATCGTTTTTCCGCATTTATTGTTCAGTTCAGTCGGTCCCTTGAAAAACGATAGATCGAGATTCCACTGTACTCACCCTCATGCCTACAATAGGTTACATCTTTCAATACTCTGCTGTAAAATCTAAGGAAATCATATAAAACTGGCAGATAGGTAATGTACCTCTAAAAAGCTTGAATACAAGTGCATAGGATATATAAAAAATGACAACATATGGTCCAGAAAACAAAAAAGGGTAATTGAAGACTAAGAAATGATTAAAAAAAAGTTTCCAGTAATAACAACATAGAATTATTGTACTGATATAAATGAATTCAGAATTAATAAATACAAATTCAGATTTTCAATATAAAATTAAATTTTTGCATGCATTATTGTAAAGTAGTGCTAACAGGAAATTCCTGTATGGAAAATAAAAAATTGTTTTATAAAACCGTGTTAAACCAAAACTGTGCAAATCAAGGGATGGGTATAATAATGTTATGATACAATATACAGGGTGTTCAAAAAGAATCATCCTGTTTCAAATGAGTATATTATGAAAAACACTGAACATAGAAACTTAAAATTAATTTTATATTACATAGCTAATCATAAAGTTTTTTTACAAACTAAATTAAAGATGCTCAATATGCCCATCTTTGGATGCATGACATGTCTATACGGTAGGCAAATTCGTCCCATACTTTTGCATGCATGTCTCGCATACACTTCTTCCACGGCTGTTATATGCACACACAGACAACCCATGTCTTAGAATTGCTTATACTATCGCTTAATGCTCCGAGAGGTAGGAACTTCAATCTACCAGGGTTTTTTCGACAAAAATCTTGCTGAACAGTTGATACGGACTCACACTTCGCAAAGCATAGAACACAAAATGATTTCTGTTATGCAGTCGCCATCTTTACAAACATTGAAGTGGCGGACAAGCGTTAGTGCTATTTGTCGGCAACTGCATGAAACTCAAGATTTCCCTCTCTCTGCCTATACATTATTCGATGAAAACGGATTAACAGATAAATAGTTATGATTTTTAAAATCGGATGAATCTTTTTGAAACACCCTGTACATCAGGAACCATGGCAAGATCTGTGTAAAATGATCCAGTCCTACACACTAAATGCTGGGAACAATGGTTAAATCCGCATAAAGTAGCAGGTTCTCAAAGGAGTTATTATGAAACCAAGGATAACTTCAAAATTAAATGTTACTATATTATACAAAGATTGATAAAAAAGGACAACAAGTTCTTACCGCACAGCATTGCCATGAGTAATGAGATCTAATACATTTTCTACAGTATGAACTTCCTTTTCCCTTAGCCCAACAATTTGGACTTGTTGCTTTGCATCTTCTAATACACGTAATTTTGATTTGTTATTCAGTAAATCAAAAACCTAAAAAGAAAAAAAATAAATAAAATACATAAAGTTAACAAACTAGTTATAGCTTCAGAAAAACTATATATTTTCATTATAAATGAATTTTTTAAGTCATACAAATGCCACAAAAAGTTATGAAGCTCAGTAAAAATATGTTTTGTATAAATATTTGTGCATAAAACCATTTTAATCATTTCAAATCTTTATACCTTATACTTTAAAATATCAGCCTTTGTTGCAGAATTAGAACTATGTTTTGAACATCACAGGGTGCAGCCTCTGACATAAGACTAGGACAGTGTGATGATTAAACTTTAGAAAGATGATAACTAAACCTTAGTTAAGAACTGCATCAAAGGGCACAGAATGCCCTGCATATCAGAATTATGTTTTGCCTGTAATTATACAATATGTATATGCATATGTTCAGATTTTTACAGATTTCATGTAAATAAATACAGTATTGTTAGAGGTATGTAAATTTTGTATAAAAAATATTGAAATTTCACAAAAAAAAAATTATACAGTGGAGTCCCAATAATCCAAAATGATTGGGACCACACCCTTTTCGGATTAACGATTTTTTCTGATTAAGTGATCATTCTTAAAATATACTTAAATTACATAATAACGTGCGACTACATAAATATTACATATTACGTGTGATTACACAGTTTATAAGTGTGTCTAAACATTACCAAATCACGGGTCAAAATAGGTGATAAGAGAGTGGAACACTGCCTAGTACTGTACAGTAGAGTGTAAGTTGTTTGTTTAGTAGAGTGTAAGATTTTAGATGATCAGTAGATTGTTGAAATGGTTTTGAAACAACCTGTCAATGTCTCAGACTAGAGTGAAAGTGAAGCAGACTGTGACAGCAAGCAGAGGGTATTCCACTCAAGACGCCGTGGCTGCATTTGATGTAGTGCTATGCTACGTAGAGTAACACTCTGCAGCGACCAGATCGCACACCATTTTTCTGACGTGCTGGCATAATTTGGCTTCAAAGGGGAGGTATTCTCTTGAACAAAAAAAATTTAACAGATTTTTTCAAACTAATGTAGTTCAATAATAATTAGTTCAGTACATTCTCTAACTTTGAATTTTCAGAAATATACTTTACATTACTTAGTATCACTGTCGTTTTATTGTAACCTTAGTGCTTTTTGACTTTTGGTTTCGGATTAAGCGGACTTTCAGATTACCGAAGTTTGGATTATCGGGACTCTATTGTAATATATAAAATTCCGCATTTATTTTTAAAAAAATTGCAATTTTCTTACTTGGTTAGGTAAGTATCAAAATTCTTAGTTAAAAGCTAATGTTGTAGTAGCCTCCACATTCTCTTCCTTAAGTCCTTAGCAATAAGTACTAAGCAAATTTTGAGAATGAGATCTCTCAGGTAAACTATGAATGGTCTTAGATAAGAAATTATGTTAATAAAGTATTACTATCATTACCTAATTTCATTTAAAAAGCCATTTATTACCGAGTTTTTGCCAAAAAGTAGTAACAAAATTTTTGCATTTATTCGCTCATATCAGCAAATTTCGCATCATTTCGTAAATACAAGAATTACGTATCCCTAAGTATTGTGCAATATTGAGTTACCTTACATGGATTACCTTACCGCAATAAGAAAGTAAGAAAACAACTAAAGAAGAAGCATGAAACTTTCTGTCACCTATACTCTAATTAGAAGTCTTTTGAAAGGTTTTTTTCCGGAGTATGGTAAAGGTATTTGACTGTAACATGAGACAGATGGCTTTATACTGTTAAATATGCTACTAACTCAAAGCCACAGCAGAAATATGCAAAAGTTACTGTCCAATCCTTGGTTCAATATTAAAGGAAGTCCTTGGTTTTTAAAGGTGCTGGTAGTAGCCATACCGGATTCTCAGTTCAAGGTTAATCCATGGAGAAAATTATTCCAACGATTCAACTTGGATTGAAAGATTTTTCTTTTTAAATTGTTCTCCATCATAGACAAAGAAATTTATAACTCTGCTATATTACTCATTTTAGAAATTTTGTGCATTGAAAAAACAGCACACCACAACAGCTTATAAAATAGGTTACTAGAGTTAATTTTTTTCTTAATTTAAGTCAAAACATAAATATCCTACAGGGCTATGATGACTGATATTTATGCAGAAAATCATTATTCCAGCTTTTCTTAATACAATTTATGCTGCTTATAAAACAGGCTTAAGTTACAGAGATAGGATAGTAATTACAAGACAATAATTCAGTAAGATAATTTACTTAGCATATTATATTATACTATCCGTTGCGCGACCAGCATGGTCGCTTTTAGTTTTATATTTTCTTTTGCAAAACAACTCAACTGAAAGTAACATATGTAAGGAATGTTACCATTACCTGTCATCATAAATATAAGTTGTTAAGGGGTATTCTCCATAAGGCTGATTCTAAAACATTGTGATTAAAAAATGGGAATTTCCATTACTTCAGAACAGAGTTAAAGATAAGACTAAGAAACCTAACACCAATGATTTTAAAGATTACATCCCTCTCTGTATGTACTATTTTTCGAAATTAAGATATCTACACTTTATCATTGCATCAAATAAGAAATTGTTGGAGAAATGTTTTTTCACTTATAAAATGGAGTAAAAATTCAGCAAGTACTAAAATATAGTGTGGATTACATCACTCTCTGTTCTGTATGTACTATTGTTCACAATTCAGATACCTACACTTAACATATCAAATAATAAATTGTTGGGAAAAATTCCTCACTTATAAAATGGAGTAAACATTCAGCAAGTACCGAAAAAAGTGTAGAAAATGAACTATTACTCGCTATCGGTTGCTATGCCGGCGACGATTAAGTCTAACCTCGCGATCATTTATGCTCTCTCTTAATGAACTATTTCTTCCTTGCTTTCTTTCTTCAGACTGTTCCCAATTTTCACTTGATCATGCAGCTCGCTTTGGAGCATTCCTGATTTCAGTGCGTAAATTCATGTTGACATGCGGTTGCAAATTGCGGAAGGCCGCTAATTTTTACAACCAGTAGTTGCAACCGTTGCCATTCGGAGTGCAGAAATATCGTCGATTTTTGTGCCGCATACCTACGCGTTTTATATATATAGATTCAAATTGAAAATAGATAAAATCTCAAAAGCATTCAGATCATATTTGAAGAAGTTTGTTTGGCAATTAAATGCACATGACTTTAGTTCACCATAAATTGTTATCTTAACTTATGATTTCAAATAAATAAAATGAAATAAATGGATAAAAAGCCATAAATCTGTAATTAAATTTAAAGAATCTATACTAACTAAATACAATACACCTTACACAGAAGAATTACTTACTTTTCCACTATAAATTTCAAAAAAACTACAATGAACTACAAAACCTTCATGCCTGTACTGAGGACTATTGAGTAGATGAAACACTTCTCGAGCTGTAAACAAAAACAACGAAATCATTAGAAAGTCCCAAATGCTTTAAACAAATGTTGACAGGAAACTATAGTTTTGTATTCTTTAATATACTACAAAATATTTAACTCAATTATTTTAAAAAGATATTTAAACAAATAATCAAAAATTAATTATTAAACAATTATCAAATTGAAAAAGCAACAAGGGGTCAAATGACAACTTTGGGATTTAGGCTCGGTGCACACGAGCGATCCGGTGCCGCAACGACACCAGATCACTCGTGTGCACCGAGCCTAAAGCAGCAAATGTATGGATATTTTATCAACATTTTTCTAGAATACCACTAAATATTCTCATATAACAACAAAATATCATTCATCAAATGAGGTATTACGAACATAAAAACTGAACTTATAGAATAAACTCACTTGATAAAGCATAAATGCCTTTACTGCAGTCTTGAGATGATTTGCTTATAAAGTCCCCAGCCATGGTCTAAAAATATATATATATATATATAAAATTAAAGCATGTCAAACAAAGTTTTTAATGATGAATAACTGAACCATTAAACACAAAGCAATTACAATAGACCCCAATAATAACAGAACTCTTGAAATTAAAAAAATACTAGCTGCTGCGCGACCAGCTTGGTCGCATTTAGTTTTATATTTTCTTTTGCAAAACAACTCTACTGAAAGTAACATATGTAAGGAATGTTACCATTATCTGTCATCATAAATATATGTTGTTGAGGGGTAGTAGGAGCTCAGCCAAAAATTTATAATCATTGCTAAATTCTTTATAAATCTGATTCTAAAACATTGTGATTAAAAAATGTGAATATCCATTACTTCAGAACGGAGTTAAAGATAAGACTGAGAAACACAAAACCAATGATTTTTAAAAATTACATGCCTCTCTGTATGTACTATTTTTCAAAATTAAGATATCTACATTCTATCATTACATCAAATAAGAAATTGCTGGGGAAAAAATTTTTCTCTTAAAAAATGGAGTAAAAATTCAGCAAGTTCTAAAATATAGTGTGGATTACATCACTCTCTGTATGTACTATTGTTTACAATTCAGATATCTACACTTAATCATATCAAATAATAAATTGTTCGGAAAATTTCTTCACTTATAAAATTCAGTAAAAATTCAGCAAGTACTAAAAAAAGTGTAGAAAATTAACTATTACTGGCTATCGGTTGCTATGCCGACAACGGTTAAGCCATCATTTATGCTTTCTCACGCCTCTCTTTTATTGAATTATTTCCTTTTCACTTTCTTTCTTGAGACTGTTCCTAATTTTCACTTGATCGTGCAGCTCGCATTCGAGTATTTTTGATTTCAGTACATAAATCCATGTTGACACGCGGTTGCAAATTGCGGACAGCCGCTAATGTTTACATCTGGTAGTTGCAGCCGTTGCCATTTGGAGTGTATAAGTATCGTCGATTTTTGTGCCGCATACCACGCGTTTTTATATATATATATAGATTCTTGCTTTAGCAGGTTTGTAACAGCAAATATATAAGGGTTTTTTGACACATTTGAAATGAACTGACTACAAGAAAGAATTACATACTAACACAAGTTGCTTCTTACTCAGTATTATAAAGACTTTTGGTTGCATTTACATGGACTAAAATATTTTTACACTTTTCAATTTTCAAATGTAGGAAAAAAAGTACAACCCTCAACAAAACTGGCTTTTGGAACCAATTACTAAAAATATACAACATTTAAATAGATTTTTGGCCATTAAAAAACTATAGGTACACAAAGAAATAAGTTATACAATTCTATCATCTATTTCAAGACAAATGTTTGGCATACATAGCTACAATTTTTTCAAAAATAAATTTAGTCATTTTCATAATTTTTTATCTTTAATCTATTTTTAAAAAATTTAAAGCTTTATAAATAATAGTGACAGAAAAAAATCAAGAAAAATGGCAAGCTCATAAAGTTACTTGATATCACAACTGATTAATTTTTTTAAAGCAAATAAATCTGCCAGACTTAATTCTGATTATCATGATGTTATAAATAGAAAATGCAGTAAAAATTCAAGAGTAAGCATAGTGACATATAAATCTCTAGAGCAGGGGTTCCCAACCTTTTCCATACATCGATCGATTTTAAAAGAATGATTTTCTTCATTGATCCCCCTCATTTTCCTATTCATACACATTTTTTTCTACAATATGCATCATACAACATAATTATAATACTAATAATTGCACATAAAACACTTAAAGATAACAATTTGACTAAGAATATGAACAAAAAAATTAGAAAAAGTGGTTCATTAGGTTTATGTTTTGTTATTTTTGTACTATTTTAATTTTTAATTTCACAAAAGTTTGATTTCAATTAATATGGTGGTTGTGCTTGATGCATTGATACAATTTTTTTAATGTTTGACCTGAAATTGCTTATTCTTTAGCCACAATAACTAACATAACAAATATAAATATATATTTTACTAAACAATTTTACTGAATTATATGTAATTATAATAATTTCATTTGATACATGCAAAAGCGTCATGACATTCGACTTTAGATGGGTGGATTACTCTGCCCTATGCAAATCTATTTATACATATTAAAACTGATATTATCTGATAATTACATTCCTAAACAATTACATTAAATTTCAAAACAGAAAAATTTATCGACCCCCAATGGAACCTTTTTAAACTTCCATCGACCCCGTTGGGAATCCTTGCTCTACACCATAAAAAGATCCAGCAAATCTGCCTTGCAGTAAACATTTTTCCCAAACTGAAGCTAAGATCAGTCTACAAAAATCTTATCAACAGTAAATAAATTACAACCAAAAATTAGGAAAGAAAACTTAAATTGAATTTTATGATTTGAAAAGAAATTTGTAATGCTACACTAATTTACTGAATTTTCACAAACACTTCGCTTCTTTTATATACAAAAACTAGAGCCAATCTGTAGCAGTTGAACATGTTTGGCTTTGACTATGGATTAATATCAACATAAAAAGAATTTAGAGGCCAAGAAAAGTTAAATAAAAGAAAAACAAAAAAACATATCACTTACATGTGTCTTTCCACTACCAGTCTGGCCATATGCAAAACAGGTAGCCATGCCTCCTTCAAATAATGATTGAACTAAGGGTCTGGCAGTAAACCTTAAAAAATATAACATTCGTGAGATAGAAGGGTTACAAAAGTGGCTTCTTTTACAGTGAAGACATTAAAGTTCATTAGACTAAAATATCACAGGATCCAAAAGAATTATTTAACCCTTCAGCGGGCACGCCCGTGTACAAAGTGAAACATTTTCGTAATTTTGAATGGTTTGTTTTTACATGTAAGGTTTGAATGTTCTAAGGAGTTTCTATTTATAGCTACACCCTTTCGAATGCAGGTCTGACTTTCTGACCCTTGAATTCCTTTCCATTCATTGGTAGTCGTGATTTAACTGTGGTAAATCAGCGATTATACTGGATTACAATATGACAAAAGCTGGATTTGATGGAGTCAATCCAATGTACACGGTACCCCGCATATCATGAAAATGGACAATCTCATTGTTTTTTTTAAGTTTTTTGGACATAATAGGAATCCATTCGCAAGTTGTCCTTAGATCCAATTAATCGGACAGTTTTGAAATAAGGTGATTGTATCTGCATCTTTAGCCTTTAATTATAAATATATCTCAATATTATTAACATTTTATATCTTGTCATAAAACGCAGAATTATTATTTTCAATTTGAAAAAAATAAGTTTATTACGAAAGGAATAATCAAGGTTGAAAGAGACGTTGCACTTTGTGCCATGCTCGCCTGCTTGTGTTCCAAAAGTTGGTATGTCCACTGAAGGGTTAAGCAGAGGAACACTATGTGTTAGAAACAGGAATAATATTAATACAATGTAAATAATAAAATCTGTATGAAAAAAACTGAAAGGTTAAGCTTATTATTTTAACTAAGCTTATTTATTACACAAAAATTTTCTATTTTTTTAAAAATATATTCTGGATCAATATTTTATCTTATTATCATATATTTCTTACATTACAAAAGCAAATTAGAAAAGAAAAGGTCTTACCTATATACAATTTCATTGTCTGCACTTTCATCAAATGCATAATCAAATCGAAAAAGCTGATTTTCTAAATATTTGGTTAAGTCTACCTTAAGCTTGGGCTCATGAACTACAATATGTTCTTTGTTAGGAACAGTTATGACATCAACTTCTTTCCTAGCAGATTCTGAAAACAAATTGCAAACAATAAGGAACAAGAATTTCAATATACCCTTTTACAATTCATCCTCAGACATACACAAACTTTCCAGCCATGAAATTAGTCTTTGCTAAAGCAAGATTGTTTTAACACTAGAAAGATGGCTATCGTCATTTTGACAGTTTCAGGCATACTATTGAGCACTATATCTGTATTTATGTCCTCGGGCTTCTGAAATTTTATGACTTTTTCTAATTTTATGCAAAATATGCACACACATTTACAAAATTATACTCGATTGCAAAGAGGGGGGAGAAAATGTGTTGTATACCTACTAAGACTGAAAGCCGTCGATTTGACGGTAATATAGAAAACAGGCAGAAATATTTAAAATAGTACCGGGAAAAATGGTAGTTACTTTTCGTCTCATCCCCCTTTTTCAAATAACAGAAATATTGGCTCTTTGGAAATATTAGTGTTGAAAAATAAGGACTGCACAAACCATGCATATATTTTTACGGACAAACCATAGCAAGTTATCAGCTCGGCATACCAGCATAAAAATATATCTAAACTAGATAGTACCCGTCAAAAAATGACGGTAAAATACAAATTGTTATAAAAGTAATATTAAAAATACAATAATAAAAAAACATTATCATAATAGAATGCTTTACCAAAAATCCCATGAAAGCCACGTGTGTTGTCAATTTAGAAATATTCAATTAAACGACAATGAATGAATAACGGTGAATGAATGACTCACTCATGTTTACATTTTCAAGTTCTGAGTATATAAAATGAATACTTGTTATTAATTTAATGGAAACACTATGATAACGCGAAAGGTGGCAGAATAGTTATAAAAGTACTATTAAAAGTAATATTAAAAATACAATAATAAATATTAAAAATACAATAATAGAATGCTTTTCCAAAAATTACATGAAAGCCACGTGTGTTGGCAATTTAAAAATACTCAGTTAAACACTTTTAAAACTGTTTTACAGTGAAAAAAATTATCTGATTAAATTTTTCTTAAATTAACGATGATGAATGAATCACTGTGAATAAATGACTCATTTGTGTTTACATTTTCAAGTTCTGCGTATATAAAATGAATACTTGTTATTAATTTAATTGAAACACTATGATAACGCAAAACGTGGCGGAAAAGAGATAATTCTCTAATGAATATGAAATGCACAAAGAAAATACGTTACAATGAAAGGATATTTTATGTTGAGAACATTTCTAAACGGTGGGGAGCTGTTTTTTAAATCTCATAACCATTTATTACAGCCATCTAAAAATCAAAATAAAGTTGATTTGTGTTGATATTACATTGTTTCTAATAAATTATTTGGGTTTAGATAGCAAATAATCTTTTTGAACTTTACTTTTAACTTGTTAAGCCTAACTCATAGAACAACATGCATGCCATAGGCTGATATATTTATGAAGTGGTCGCTCCGGAAGCGTTACGTGACAGATACATACACAGAACAAGGCAACTATTAGGGGAATATGTACTAATTTATTATATTGATATGAAATAGTTCAAAATTTAAATTATATAAATATTTAAAATTTTTGATTTTATTCTTAACCATCAAAATGACGGCGTTCAGTCTTTAGTAAGAAAAAAATTCTTGTCTTTCAAGGGTTAAACAACACTTATTTTTCAATCACAAATGTCAGACATGAGATCTTTTATTTTATGTAAATATCCAAACCATCTAACATAAAAGCTATGGCAAGTTAAAGGTAACAGAACTTTATATTGTAACACTTTCATAAAGTGCTTTGTTTTACAACATTATTAAATTTTACAGGTTGCTACTCTAGATAGCTGCTTACAGAGAGCAGCAGCAATAAATATTTTTTCAGATTCCTAATTAAGGCTGCTGTGGAGTAACTATACACCCATATCTTGCTTTACGGCCTAGATACGTTCCGGAAAAGTTGGCCATAAAACAAAAAGCCGTATAACGAATCAATTATTTTGATACAAACCCATACAAATTTAATTGGATCTGTTCCAACTTTTAATAAATAATATAGTTTTTAGTTCATAAAGCATATTATTCTTTTTATTTCCTACAAAGATGCTTACATAAAAATAAAAGTGCAAAACAATGTGATAGTAAACAGAAATTAAAAAAATAAACATATAAATAAAAAACCAAAGAAATCATATGCACATATGTATACATATAATAAAAAACATAAAATAAAATGTTTAAAACCTGTTTTAATCTGATAACGAACATTAATATGACGAATCACTAAGCTATAATATGTTGCCATCATCACTTTCCGCTGTTGTATATTGTGTGCCGTAACGAAATATTGTGTACGATACTTGTATACTTACAACATGAAGCAAACTCATTTCTTTGTTATATTGAGCATTTTATAAGGTCAATATTTACTCTACTAATAAATAAACTTCCAGTTCATAAAAAGAATAAAAAAAATTTACATTCTAAAAAAAAAACTATAATGCATATCATTTTTAGTGCATACAGCCAGAAAATGAATGCTTAACAAAAATGGCCTGGCAAGAAACATGTTAAATATATTTATGTAGCTCATTTAAAAACTTCTGATTAGTTCAATTTTTTTTATGCAGCACCAGTTTTGGATCACCCATGATTGAAAGATCAAACGAGATTTCGATCTTGGCTTAAAGGAACTTTGTAACATTATGTTTTATATATCAGATTCAATAGTATTCTGAAAACTTTTCAATCACCAATTCCACACTAAATCTAAGCCAGATATGTTTTTTCCAAAAAAACTTCAGTCTGATTATAGTAATGCATTATCATATATTATATGACTAGCTGAATACCCGTGCTACACTACGGAGTACATTCAAATTAAATACAACGGTCAATGTATGCAATGAATGAAAAAAAAAAAATTAAATTAAAATTTTTTTTTTAAAATCTTAAAGGATATTTTTATAGACAAAATAATGTAGAAGAAAATATTCAAATTAAATCTAATAGAACATACTAAAGAATATAGTACAGTTTGAGGAACATTTCTTTTACTGTATTTTAATATTCTTTTTGGATAATGTCCAATCGTCTGCCGCATTATAAAGAAAATTTTTTTTTGCCAATTTATTTCGTTGTTATACACGTGACGCAAAATTAATTTAAAGTATCACAAAAAGAAAAGAAACCATGTGATCACCATTTAAAAAATTAAATCTAAATATTAACCAAAAATCAGAAAATGGAGGTAAAGATTAGAAAAAGATTTCATTTTAAAGAAATTTTTATGATCTTTCTTGTGATGTAAATTTTACAACCTTGAGATTATTATTTTAAATGCAAACTTTAAAGAATGTTACAAAAACAGCTTAAAAATTTAATTTAAAAAATCTAAGAAGAGTGTTTCAAAATCTTTCTTAGTACACGCCTAAACTATAAGAATCGCCATGCAAAATTTCAACCCTTTAGGTGTAGCAGTTTGGTCGGTGGGTTATCTGACAGTCAGTCACAGAACAGTTTTATATATATAGATAATTATGACAACTTAAAAATAATTCAGAACATACACTCAGTATCAAACTTTACATTTACTTCACATCACATAAAATAATGTACATATGAGAAAAAATTTTATTAAGTGACAAATAAGTCAATTATAAGGAATTTTCTGACTGATCCAGAAATTAATCATTAGTATAATAATAACTATACTACTTGCTTAAAATATAGGCTTCCAAAGCCAAAAAACAAGCATTTTTACCTTTTTTATTCATAGGCCTCTTCCTTACTGCTACACAGATTTGTAATGGTTGAATGGGATCAGTTATACTGATGGGTTTATAATCCAGCTGATTACAGTATTCTCTAAAAACAAAAGTACATAAATCCATATTAAAAAAAAATCCCTCAAATAAAATAAAATTTTATGAAAGTGTTACAAACTTTCAAACTTAGTTCAAACTAAAAAATAAGTTTAATATATATGTATATACAATGGAACCACTATTTATAATTTTTAAAGGGGCCTATTGCACTAAATCAGTGGTTCCCAACCGGTAGGTTGTGAACCACCACAATAAATAATCAATGGAGAAAAACTATAGAAGCAGGAACATAAAAAAGAACTATTATCATCGGGACTGGATGAAATAAACAACTCATATAGATAAACAATTGTTCGAAGAACAATTGATAGAGATTTTACTGTATATACAAAGTTTGCACTTGACCTCAAAAAGTAGTGGGCAAACTGACTCCCTGCCCTCCAATAGAGAGGAAAATTTGATAAAAAAAATGCAAGCTAAATTTAAAAGGAAAAAACATAAATTTACATAGTAAATGCAAGTCATACTGGAGACTGTGTGTATATGCATGCAAATATATATACATACAGTGCATACACTTGACCTGAAAAAGTAGAGTCAAATTAACTCCCTTGCCCTAAAACAAGGAATTACATTTCAAAAAATGCTAAACAAATTTATTAAGGAAATAAATAAAACCACCACCCACCAATTTACATGGAAAATGCAAGTCAAACTGTAGATCTCTACATATATTTTAATTCTATAACAATCATACTTCCCAGATTCATTAGGTGAGAAATAAACACTAACAAAAACAGGAAATTTATAAGAACTATCTTTTCATAACAGAGTCAAAACCTTCATTAACCTTTTCCTTACGGGGTGGAATAGCATGTATCCCAAGAATACAGGCCCAAGAATGTGTGTGTATATATATATATATATATATATATACACAGTGGCTCCCAAAAGTGTTCTTACACTTACGATTTTCAATGAAATAAGGATCTATCCATTAATTAAAATGAATATTTCAGAATGGGCATTTAATAATAAGATCTATAATCTATTCTTAACAAAACTACATGAAATATTTTGAAAACATAGTAAAACTTTATTTTTAAGAAACCAGTAATCATAGAGTAACAAAAACTTTATCTCACAAAAGTCATCGTACACTAAAATATTTTCGGATAAATTCACAATTATCGTCTGGCACTTTATTTTTATTTTTGAATTGTGGTGGCATTTAAAATACCGTTTGGCATAATTTTTGCTTGCCTACTCCGTAGCATTCTATTTATTTAAAAATGGCCCATAGTCTTAAAAAAACAACAAACAGCGTTCGAAAATTGATTATTTTTCATCATAGTAGTGGTAAATCAGTTTGGAATATTGCTAAATTACTTCATTTATCCCATTCTACTGTGCAGTATGTGATAAAACGCTTAAAAGAAGAAAATCAAATTGAAAACAAGGTAAGTAAAGGTGGTCCAACAAAGTTAACAAAACGTGATCAGAGATTTATAATTAGAAAATGTGAAAAATCCACGTTTGACTGCAGTAAAAGTTTCTGCAGAATTTAAAGAAACATTTTCTACTTCAATTTCACCTTAAACTGTTCGACGAGTTCTTAGAGCAGATGGATTACATGGGCATTCTGCCCGTAGAAAATTTTTTGTGAGTGAGAAAAACAGAAAACTTAGGCTTTCCTTCGCACTGCCAATGATAAATAAGCCCCAAATGTATTGGAATAATGTCTTACTTGCCGATGAAAGGAAGTTTAACATTTTTGGTTCTGATGGGCATATAATTGTATGCAGAAGGAAAAATGAGGAACTTTATCCCAAGAACTTAGTAGGAACAATTAAGCATGGCGGTGGAGGTGTCCTTGTGTGAGGGTGCATGTCAGCATCAGGACTAGGTAGTTTGGTATTTACTGATAGCATAATGAATCATGCTGTTTATATAAATATTTTAAGAGACAATTTAAAATTATCAACCCAAAATTTGGATATTGGAAACCATTTTTTTTTTTTTTTAAATCAAGATAACAATCCTAAGCACACGGCTCTCAACGTTCGCCTCTGGTGTCTCTATAATTGTCCGCAAGTTTTGAAAACACCACCTCAATCACCAGATTTAAACCCAATAGAACATATTTGGAGAGAACTGGAGGTTCAAGTACTAAAACATGACATTCACATGAAAATCAAACTTAAGCTGGAAGAATTGATGAACATTGATGCAGAAATTACAAAAGAACTAGTGCAATCTATTCTCAGACGTTTAAAAGCTGTTGTGGATGCTAAAGAATATCCTACTGAATATTAATTTAACGAAAAATTACTAATATGTAGAGATTTTTTACAAGTGTACAATGCGTTTTGTGAGATAAAGTGTTTGTTACTTTTTGATTATTGGTTTCTTAAAAATAAAGTTTTACTATGTTTTTAAAATATTTCACGTAGTTTTGTTAAGAATAGATTATAGATCTTATTATTAAATACCCATTCTGAAATATTTGTTTTAATTAATGGATAGACACCTATTTCACTGAAAATCGTAAGTGTATGAATACTTTTGGGAGCCACTGTATATATACATATAAATGAATATATATATATATTTATTTACATACATATATATATACACACACAATATATATATATATGTATATATATATACACACACATATATATATATATAAGTATATACATATACACACGCACATATAAACATAGATACGAAATTTCCCCGTAAGCTAAAGGTTAAAAGGTATTTCAGCAACATAAACATCAATAATGTATGAATATATGTTTAAATTTTACTAAAAAATGTAATACTAAATCTTTTTTTTTTTTTTTTTTGTGTGTGTGTGTGTGTGTGTACAGAGAAGTGTTCTATGTTGGGTAAAATCACTAAACTTATATTGAAGAATGATTAAATGCACAAGTTTAAAAATAAATCATTTCAAAACTTGCAGTCAAAAGCTGAAGCTACATAATATATCAGTAATCCCTCATGTATCACAAGTTCTTCCCAATCTCAATGCTATTCTCACAAAATTCAGTATGAAAATTAATCATAAACAAATGATAGTCATTGAAAGGAATTGAAAAATGAGTCATGAAGGTGGGTGACTTGAAATATGTTAAATAAGTGATGATTGTATTACATCCATGGTATTAAAAAAAAAGTATTAATTTATTTTACTGGCAAATCAAGAGCAAATTCTATTTATCTGAGTAACAATAAATAAATAAAAAAACCCCACATAATATAGATAGATATGTGTGTGTAAAGCCTGTACAGAAGCAGGTTTTTTTTTCTTTCTAGGGGGGGGGGGGGCGCAAGACTAGATAGGAACAATGACAATTTTACCATTATATGGGGAATTTTTTTCTTTTTTGTTTAAATCTTTGAGTTTTCTCTCTGTGTAAACATACATAAAGTTTTTTAAATTCTGAAAGTTGGTAAAATGTAGGAATATTTAACAATTTATGCCAAAATAGAGAGACATTTTTACAAACAAGGAGGGGAAAAAAAGGCAATTTTTACTGATCAGATCTAGCAAGTCATGAAAAACTGGGAAAACAGCTGTACACATGTAATATTGAGGAAGGTACTATAAAATGTCATTCTCTGGTAATTTGCTTGAAAAGATAAAATTTATTTATAAATTAGAGTAAAAACAAATTTTTTTTAAAAAGTAGCACTTATGGAAAAAATGATTTATCTGATTCTTAATTGACCATATTCTCAATGCTACTTTTTTTCTAAACTGTAGAGAAAATTAGTCAACTTCTAAACAGAATCTGAATATAAAAACACCTGCCTAGTTACTAACTACATCCAGCATCCCAAGCTCAACTGAATAATAAAGTCACTGACTTTTATTACTTATCTATTAATTTAAACAGTTTAACAACAAAGAACATTATGAAGACAATACAGTCGAATCCCCTTATAGCGATCCCGGTATATAACGAACTCACAGATATAACAAAGAAAAATTTTGGTCACACCAAATTACTATTGTATTTAATGCTAATTCATTCTTTAAAAGCAAACCTCCAAAATCTTAAGAATTGGCTATAACAAACCTTTTTTCAGTCGACTACTGAATTTTTTTATTTATATTTTTTACTTTTTAAGAATGTTGAAGATGCAACAAATATTGAAGAAGCAAAGAATGGTGAAGAAGATAATGATTAAGATTTACCTATCACGATGTGGATAAAAAAACACAAAATTTCAACATTCTCAGATTGTGACATGCAATTGTTCGAAACATGTGATGATGAAATCCGACTGATGAAGATATTGTGGAAGAAATTAAAATGAATCATTCTGAAAACGAAGATTATGCATTTGATGCTGATGAAGAGAAGCACATAAAGAACGAAATCTCCACCATCTCAGGTGCTACGGCAGCGATGTGTGTAATTAATAAATTTTTGTTTACACAAACAGTGGAAGAAAGAGTGTTGGAGTCATTTGACGTATTGGACAGAGATTCATAAAATGTTTTTGAAATCGGCATCACATCAGCAGAAGATTACTGATTATTTCTGTATCAAAACAGTGAGCAAGAATTGAAGGTAAAATGAATTTATTTCAATTTGTCTTCATTTTTAGTTAATTTAATTAGTATTGTGTCAGTTTAATGTAATGAATTTTAGTTAATTTAATTCATTAATGATCATTTTTATTAGATTTTACCATTTTTTTAATACATCATTATTGAATACACATAGTAACTAATGAGTTATTCATTTTGTGAACTCTAACATTTTTCTTAACGGTTCAGATATATCGAACAAAACCTTTGGTCCTTTGAAGTTCGTTATAACAGGGTTCAACTGTAGTTTTCCTTTTCTTTCAGTCTCAAATTGAAAAGATAAACAAAATTTATCACAAAAACATGTTCCTAGACAAATACTTTCAATATATTGGACATGATAAAATTGTCCTCCTGTCACACAATGTTTAAGTATCAAGCACTTGAATTTTGCAGTTTTACTCCCCCACCGCACTTACACTAAAGCAACTTTTATTGAGATCATATGTAGTATTCCTTAATAAATGAGCTTTATATAATTAAAAATTTTATAATCCATTTTTCTAGAAAAAGGAAATTGAATAAAAACAGTTTAATTATGTGATAACTTCTCTATATGTAATACAATTAAAGCCTTTTTCCCCCCTTCCTTTCCCATCATCAGTAAACTAAAAAAATAAAAACTTCTTACTTGATCATGCTCATAAACTCCCAGTTAGGGTTTGCTGGATCACTAAGACCCTGTTGTTCCGCCTTTTTCTCAGCTTGCCGAGCACGTCTCTCTTCCCGCTGTTTTTTGATTTTGTCAACTTCTTTTACTACATTTGAACAACGTCGAGCTAGAAAAGAATAAAAACAATTAAGTTATGACTAAACACTACAACAGAAAATTAAGAAAGGTACGTGTCAGTTCTTCCTAAGTTTTGAAAGTTAGAACTTATGGAGATGCTTTAATCTAAGCTGCCAAATAATTCTTAAAACACACTATGTCTCAATATATAATCCACATTCAGCAAAGTCTACAGATTAAACTGAATGAAGGATTCAGATTTAGTAAGGACAAATTTAACAATCACAACATAACACAAAGGAATAGTCTGTACCCCAGTCTGTGAGAGAAGACTTAATTTTATTGCTACACTCATTCACCTTACAAACAGCCAAACCAGAACGTCTGAACATTTAAAATTGTATGAACTATACCTCAAAATGAGTCATTGCTCTCAAAGATGTAATAAATAGTACATTCATGTATGTTTCTTTTCTACACTTCTCAGTATATGCATAAAAGATGTGTTAAATGTATATAAATACATTTAAAGCACATATATCATCAGTGTTCTGTAAAAAGAGTGAATACCCATACAGATTTACATACATATTCGCCCTTTTTATAGAAGACGAACGATATGTAAGTCTTAATGCACACTATCCAAATCAGAGGACTTAATAGTTAAACTGAAAAAGCTTGGGTGCCCAGAATTTTTATAAGCCAATGAGAACTAGACTATATTCCTGTAACTTAAAATAAATAAATAAAATGTTGAATACCCATTTCAACAAGGTGATTAGATGACTAATTAGTATGTAAGATTTTGATTTTGTGTGGTCTAATTTAGAAACAACAAGCGGATTTTCAGATCTTTCCAAGAGTAATTTCTAAGTGAAAATGTTAAATTCTCAAGTGTACTAATGACCTCACAAATTCTTACAGTTTAAAGTGATCTGAACAAATAAATTTCATTCATTTATTAATTACAGTCGAACCCCATTATAACGAACTTCAAGGGACCAAAGGTTGTGTTCACTTTATCTGGTGGTTTGCTATATCCAAACCGTTAAGAAAAATGCTAGAGTTCACAAAATGTATAACTCATTAGTTGCAATGTGTATTCAAAAATGATGTATTAAAAAATGATAAAATCTATTAAAAATTATCATTAATGAATTAAATCGACTAAAATAGATTATAATGAACTAACACAATTCTAATAAAATTACATACAATAGGAAAATGGCAAGACCAAAGTTTTCGTTCGTTATAATGGGGTTCGACTGCAATAATAATTTATTAAGTCATTAAATTAATTCATTTATAATAAATGCTTTTATATGATTGTAGTTTAGTAGTTTTTTTTTAACATAAAATGCTAATAAACAACACACCATTACATTTTTTTATGTAACTTTCTATTTCATAAAGATTCCCTCCCATACAAAATTTCAAACTAACAACTTTTTTTTTTTACAGATTTGAAAATGCATTAATAAAATTTGGTATTTTACTTCTCAAGATTTCAAAATAAATTAACATAATCTTGATAGATGAGGCAAGAGGAAAAAAATCAGCATGTATTCATGATGAAAACAGCAAATAAGTAAAAACTTACGGGCAGCAAGTTGTGAGACAGCAGGCTTCTGTATAGGCTGTAGAGGTCCGCCTGAAGATACTGGCACTACTGGAGTGGGTGGAGGATATTTGATTTCTATGTGAGTATTTTCTAATTGTGCTTTTTTCGGCCTCATTGGTAAGGAAGAGCCTTGAAAGGAACATTCTTTCATCAGAAACAACAAATTTAATTGAAAATCTTTGTGCAGAAGCTTCATATTGACAGCTGGCTTAAGTTAGGTTATGCGTGTCACACAGAGGTTTAATGAGATGGTAGAAAGTGTAGAGTGAACACATTGGAAATAACCCTTGTGGTGCTCTAATTTTTTCAGCATGCATTTTTCATAACTGCATAATTTTTAAGGGCTTAGAAAACAGTTTCAAAGCACCAAAAAATATACAGTTTAAGTAACTTGTCAATATGTAAAAAACTGTTAGTGGCTAGTGAAATTTCATAACACTTAGTAACACACAAGATGCAGTTAGCTTTTGTAAGTTATAATCATTGCAGTTCTAGTAGTTAATAGTTAATGCAGAACTAGTAATATGCACATGCTGCTTAGCTGTGGCGTGAAGAAGATATGCTTAATAGATTGATTTGCTCATTTTAAAGGAAAAGAATGTTTAAGAAATATTTCTCTGAAAAGATAATCCAAGAGATGAAAACTATGCTTCTTGCAAGCTAAATAAGCAGTAGCTAACGTGGAATGGAGGCTCATATTTTACCTGAATTATTCTTGTTATGCTTCAGAACTTCTGAACGATAAACATCTAAGCCTGAAATGCAAATGCCCAATAAAGTTTTTGCCTATTTATCTCAAGGTTTGGAGATAAACATAAATGGAAAATTCCATAGAATGGAAATTTAAAAAATAAGAACAGTTAATTTAAAAGCCAAAGGTAAAAAGAAACTAAATTCAACATGAATCTAACCTTGGGCATAACCTCCATTTTTTCCAATAACTGATGCTAAAAATAAAGCAAAAATTTTTTTATAATAACAAAATAAACTAATATAAATAAAATATATATTACATCATAAAGGTATGAATAATTTAAAAAGGAATTAAAAGGGGTAATTTTTCACTAAATTAGCAATTTATTTTATATAAGCCACAGCGTAATTTTTCATATTTTTAGAAATTTTGTGAAGTCACACAAAAATTTTATTCAAGTCTCATATAGGTAATAGACAATGACTGCTAAAATAGAGGTTACATATGAGGTTTTATCAGGAATATTCCTCTGTGTGCTTTATAAGCCACCTCTTTGATCAAACTATTCATTTTAGAATAAGTTTGCAAATCCAGAAGAAATTGAAAATCATTCTTATCACTCAAGATCCACTTACAACATGTACTTAAAGAACATTAAGAGAATTTTGAACTTTCTCTAATATTTCTATGCCCAATATTTATATTATTTATTATTCAAAATTATAGACATAATCCAAAATTAGAACTAATTCTCTTAAAAATTCAAAGATTCCTCATCAGTGCAAAAAGGAAAACATAAAATTCACACAGACAATCAACTAACCAAGTCTAATTAGTAGAATGTTAAGTTATTTTAACACAAAGTTTGACAATATCATCCTTTTACAAACACCAAAAAATGCTTTATGCCACTTTCATTTTTTCATAAATCATCTCTTGCTATAAAATATAATCAGAATTTTTTTACAAATGATATTTGTGTTAATGCAATAACATCTTTTCTGTTTTACTTATAAAAAAATTAAACCAAACACCCACAATTTTGTTTTTAATTAAAAGCTATTATGATTACATTTCAGAACATGAACACAAAATGTTTTTTGCAAAAAGAATGATTTTAGTTACATTCACAAAAATCACTTTTTTTTTTTTGGGGGGGGGGGGGGGGGGATAGCAGTTCTCAGCAGATTATGGTTTAATAGAAAATTTAATAACCAAACTCTACACTTAAAAATGGCAAAAATGCTGCCACTTTTGGAATAATTTTTTTAATCTCAAATTATGTTGATACCAAATGTATCAATATGAGTATTTACATAATTAAAAAAAAACTAGCTGAGTGGCAACCCAATGTGTTGCTTTTTCGATATTAAATTAAATGATTTTATTTCTTAAAGATTAAAAACTGTTTAATCACTTTAAAAAATATATTAGAATTTTTAAAAAAACAAAATAATTATTTAAAATTCTCTTTTTCAAATTTTGGTGTTTGAAATAATTCTTTCAAATTTTGCTTTTTAAAACAAAAAAGCAGATCATTCAATTAGAAAAAATTCTAAAGGTTTCAGCTTCTCATTTCGTAAAACTAAAATTATTTCTGGATTTTAATTATTAAATTACTCGTTCTCAACTAATAATTTTTCCTTTTGGCAACATGGCCAAATGTAAATATTAAATCTCATGGGGGAAAATGCTTAAAAAAATAGAAACACAGCTCTGATGAATTAAAAATTGGTGGCGGAAGAACCCTCATCAGTTGCTTATTAAATAGAAACAAATTTCACAAACTTGCTGGAATTATTCGTGAGTAAAATAATAAGTAAAAAAATTACGAACTCGGCATTCAGTTACATTAAGATACTATGGCGATCAGTGCAGGAAATTTCAAAAGTGAGTTTTGTAAGTATGCTTTTTTAGAATAACATTTCTTTTATTAAATGTATTTGGTATATTTTGGAAGCTGAACATCTAGCAAATGCCGATAACTCGCAAAAATGACATTAATAGGTACAGAAAACCGAAATATTTGTCCATCAAAATTGTCGATTTCATGAAATTTAGAAAACTGCTTTGGGGAAAAATCTTTGTTTTCAATGAAAAGCATTTTTAACTTTATAAAAATATGTATATCCATAAAGATGAAGAGTTGTACAACTCATGGAAATAAAAAATAGTGGCAATTTGTGAAACGGAAAGGAGCTGGCTCACTCGGAATGTCAGCTGTTTCTGTTGTCCGCTTCTTTTGAGTTTGGCGGTTTTAATTTAATAATTAAAAAAGTTTAAAGTTTTGAAAATTGAGGATGGCATCAGTGCACGCGTCTCGTCCGTCCACGTCCATCGATACCAGTCGCGATATCCTGCTATGCTCGGTTCGCGAGATTACCCCGTCCCTGTGTCTGCTCACTAACAAACATACATTTGTTTACCTTCAGCTGTTAATAGTAAGATTATTACTTGTTTACAAAAAGTTAAATTTGGTCAAATTTTAAAGCTCACATTACACACTTGTTTCACCACCTCTGATAATGCTCAGGAAACTTTTTTCCTATGAGTAATTTGTATAGTTTATTCAATTCAGGCAAGTTTGATGAGAGTAGGGTTATTCAGATGTGAAAAGGTTTCACACTGCTGTCCCTCTTAACTGGCATCTGGAATTGATCTAGCTTTTTTGCAAGCTAGATACTGAACAAGTTTGCAATATTCTAAGCAATAACTACAAGGCAAAAGAAATATACGGGATTAAAGACGCATAGTAGTGCTAACTTTACAAATGTCACAAGTATTTCTGCCAAACTTTAGGATGAAAGACATGTTTAAAAGTTATCAGGGCACAGTGATGCAAGAAACTGCCATGTGAAAAGGGTTTAAAGTTATACAATTTCAAGCAATGCAAGTCCCCACTCAGATCAATAACAAAACCAACCAACTACATAAATTTTTTTATGTAAGCTACTATGTATACTTCTTGTATTTGTTATGATGCTATTTGCTGACAATATGGGTGAAAAAATTTCTTTAAAAATACACAACAGGTCTATTATATCAGTATAGAATTTAATTTCACCTAACTCCTTGATCAAATATTTCACTGAAAGGTTATTTGAGTTTACACTTTTTAACTGAGAATAGTTGTTTACAATTAAAATAAACTGAAACTTCCAAGCCTTTGCAAAATTAAGAATGACACTTTCAGAATCCTGAGCAACTTAAACAATAAGAGAGGAATTCAAAAAACTACAAGTTCAGAAATTTATTACTACAACTGTAAAAAATTTTTTTAATTTTAAAAGCAACATTACCTTTATTAGGAGTAAAAACTGTTTGCCGATTAACCTGAAAAACAAAAAAAAACTTGAAATATTTTACTTTATTTAAAACACAGATAAGTTTTATTAAAATCATCATATTTACCTAAATGACAGCCTCAATAAAGTATAATGTAAAATTGAGAAGAAAACAGTATTATAATCTATATTTAGAAGAAATGAACTTAAGAAATTTCTTCAAGTCATTTGCTGACATTTCAAAGATTTTGTTGCCTTTATTCATTTTACTATGACATAAAAGAACATATTCTGCTTTGTAGCCCCAATATTCCTGAAGCAGCAGATCACATAATTTGTTAGGCAATAAGTTTTTCTAAAATTGAGGTACTTCAAAATTATATAACTATAAATTAATTTCTAGCAATGACATGAGCATTTTTCAATAGATCATTTCTTATCTAAACAAAAAATAATTTAAATCTTTTCTAATCTTATTAAAATATATCTTCACATTTAAAGCATGATGTAAATTATATATATACAATCGAACCTCCATATATCGAAGTAGCAAAATGCCGGAAAAAAATTCGATATACAGAAATTTCGATATATAGAATTGATCTTAGTTTTATCATAATTTTCCTAAAACATTAAAATTAAAGCTAATTTTCGTATACGATACTCTTTCTAATTTATATGCGAATCACATTAAATGAAAGTTAATAACTAAAAAATGAATTAATATGAAATATTTATTGAGTACTATATACCTTTTAAAAAACAATAATCCAGAAAGTGGTTACAGTGATCACAGTTACATTCTTAAAAAAAAATAAATAAATAAAAAAAATAACTACGAATATCTTGCTGAACAACCAGTTTTTCAGAAAGTTCATCAAAGAAATGCTCGAATTTATTTAGTTCACTAAAACTTCATCAGGGACATTTTCCACGAATTGAAGTCCACGAAGTATTGTTTCACATGCCAAAAATTGGGAGATTTTATTCTAAAGTGGAATAAAATCTTCCAATATGTCGTAAAAAAAGTTTCGATATATATAGATTTTTTCGATATATAGAAACAGTTTTTCTATGTAATGAACATGGAGATTTGCTAAGCGTTCGATATAGAGAAAATTTCGATATATGGAGGTTTGACTGTATATATTTTTTTAAATGCAAGGAAAATAATCTTTCACATGATGCATTCTTTAGACTTTTTAATTTAACCATGATTACTCTCTTTTTTCCAGGAAGAGCTCTAATTTTATATCCATTCATATTTTCTTGACAAAAGAAAACCTTAGCCATGCTCTTTTTTTTTTTTTTTGGGGGGGGGGGGGGTGAAAGGTCAGCCATTTGTTTATGTTTAACATCTACCTAATGCCTTGAGATACAGTTATAACTACATAATTAGAGGGAGCAAAATCTTCTCTTAACCACTAAAATGTTATCCCAGAATAAGACATTGTCTGTTAAAGCTGTATATGATTAGAGAGGTGATTATGTCATTGATTTAAAATTCAACCAAGTTCAGCTTTGTGAAGGCTGTATTGGTTTTTTAAATAATATGACAAACAAGCACACATATATGAACTTAACAGCAAATTTTCAGTTTTCACAGCTAGTTAACAAGTTTTGTCAGAAAAAAATTTAGGGTTAGAATTTATTAACAATACAAAAATAAAGTTTTGTTTATTTTAAAAATGCATAAGAAGGTGTTAATCTATTTGCAGAAGACAAGCAAAAAAATAAAATAAAATCCTTGCACAGAATTTATACTTACTTTTCTAACAGAATTCATTGTATTAGCTGTATTTTTTCCATTATTTTCCCCAAACAAATCTGGATTTAGGTTGAATACTATATTGAATTCAATCTACAGGGGGGAAAAAAAAGTTGATATTAACAAGATTCAGAAAATTTAATGAGTCTAAAAAAAATAAAATATAACATTAAGCTTTAAAAACCTGTGTATTCTCAATGTTTAATTTAACAATGCTCAAAGTGTTAAAATACATATATAAGTGTTGAAAATACACATATAAGTGTATCCAAAACCAATTCCTTAAGATTTTAATTACTTTTTACTTTTTGTACATATAAAAACTCTCTATATAACATGTCATAATAACTGCAAAGTATGTGTTATCATAGAAATTTATAAATTGGTTTAATAGAATAAAAATAAAACTACTAATAAAATGTTACACAAGACAATAACAATCACAAGTATTTAAACTCAAGATTTTAAAATTTTTTTTAATCTATAATATTATTAACTGGCACGAATACTAGGACAAATAAATGAAATAAGCGATTTAAGAGGTAATTTATTTTTCTATGATAAACATCTTGTGTTACCCTTCAATACTATTACAAGTAAAAAAGAAAATTGTTTAAATATTATACTTCTTTTCCTTTAGTCTCTCCGCTTTCAAACCACTCCACCGTGAGGCTCCTATTGGTAGTGTTGATTCCACTAATAACAGCTGAATGGATTCGGCCTAAAAATTTAAAAAACCTCATATTTAAGCTGAATCTCTTTAGAACTCTCAGAAAATAATGAAACTTGCTAAAAGTTTAAAACAAATTTTATATATAAAGATCTTTACATTTATTTTTAAAAGTTTTGCAATTATGATTATGAGAAAAAAACTTAAATTTTCTCATGAAAAAAATATTGTTTAAATCAGAATGCTAGAAATACAAATAACTACTTTCCTGATAGCAGAAACTACTTTTTCATTAAAAATAACCCAAAGACATGAAAGAAAACAATACAAATGGAAAAAGTCTAATAATATGTTTAATACTTCTGATACAAAACTGACTGATGTGAAAAATGAAAAAACACAAAACTTATCAGTGGAAAGATTTAACCAATAAAAACTTATTATTATAATAAGAAATATTTAATGCTCCTTCTGTTAAGTAACCATTGATAACCAGTATATTCCGCAGATGAAGAAAAAAAAATTAACTTTTACTTTCTTTTGACTGACAAAAATATATGAAATATAAAGAATCTGAGATAGTAATACAGTTCAATCTATTAACATCAAAAATAAAAAATTCTGCAAAATTTATGTATTTAAGCAAATTAATAGAAGATAAATTTTAAATATAAAACTGCATATTTATCATAGAATTAAATGCACATATAAAAAAATTAATATCTTAAATATTTATACCATGAAAAAAAGACATAAGAGCCATCCTACATGTATGGAAAATAGAAAATTATAAAAATAACTAATTTTTCCTAAAATTCTAAAGTAACTTGACAGAACTATCTTTCTGTATTATATTCTAACTGAATGTCATAGTTTGAAGCATACAGTTGACAAAGTTAACTTAAAGCACATTCTTTTGTTTCACAAAAGATAAATATCCAAAACTGTATGTTTAGTAGAAATAAAGCAAATGTACAACCAGTTTTAGAACTTTTAGGTACATCAGAAAATAATAAAATGCAGATATTTTATCTACTATTTCATGAAAATGATAAATTTTATTATATAACTCAGATATTTTTAAATTTTGTTAGTTCCAGTTAAAAGAACAATATTTAAAAAATTTAACTGATATGCTTGTACAATTTTATCTTTGGTAGGTAAAACTATAAATGTTTAATTATACAAATATGAAACATATCTGTATGAAATGAGTAAAAATACGTAATTTCAGTTAGATGGATGCCTTGTTCTAAAAGTGATGAAATAATTCAGTTTGTTTTAAATTTGAGGTTTAAAATGTATTAAAGAGAGACATGACAATTACTGAATTAATTTCCCTGAACTTTATTTCAAGGTTTAATTTAAAACTCTAAACAGCTAATTTATTTAGAATACATGACAGTTAACATAATAGTTACTGCTCCTTAAAAATTAATAGCAATGTTTAAATATTACATGATAAACCATTAAGCTAATACCATTATTTAGACACTGCGCAGTGAAAGTTAAATCCCTGTAATGAAAAGTTTAACTTTTTTTTATAGAATTATCCTATAAAGTAGCATTGTTATGATGTCAAATAAAAATAAACATGACATTAGGACGATTTTACTGCAGAAATCAAAAGCTTTATTTAAATTTTTTATTGCAATAATTTATAGATGAGTATAATAAAAATGTGTATTCCAATTTAATTTTTTATGTCTGAATTTAAAATGAAAGTGTGTAGGCATTAATATTAGTGATAACACTAGCTACATTTCCCCCCATGTAAACTGATTTTATTTCATAAAAAAAGGCATTTCGGGCTTAAAAAGTAATTGCAACTTAGAGACTTAAAAAATATCAGTAAGTGAAACACACCAGTGCCAGATTACTTATGAAGGTCTATTAATCAGCTTGCTAACAGACATCTGAAAACATTTGAATTAAAGAAATTTCGCCAAACCATGACACGTAATTTCAAGCAACTACCACATAAGTTCCTTGCGATTATTACAGAAATCATTAAATCAATTTACGACAAATAAAAAACAGCATGCTTAAATTATCAGCACATTCGTGTGCAGCACAGGGTCCGAGTTCAGTTCAGATTATGTTCATAAATATGAAGGAAACACACAACTATTTACATATATTAGATATTTCACAGTGCTTATTCTCATATTTAATGAAAGAAATGGGTTATCATTCAATGGTAAAAAATATAAAAGTCGTTACATACCATCTGTCCGTTGAATGTTGACATTCTGGCCAATCCGTAAGCATTGCGATACGTCCACATCCATTGCATTGATTTAAAAGGTGACTAAATGTCGTTTAAATTGCTTCAAAATAAAATCCAGGGTAAAACTGCAAAAGAAGACGTTAAGTTACAAAGATTTGAAGTTATGGAAATTCAGCAAAACATTTCTCGACAGCCTAACGAGTTAGAAGACTATTAGAATCACATACAAGACACAACGAATAGCATATATTCTAATTCGACCGATAAGCATATAAATTTACTCACCTTAAAAATTTTGAAAAAAAATTATTTAAATTTCCATAAAAAACAAAATTTCACGACACACAGTAAATCGTCGCTGGCGGTATTGTACTGCTGTCTGGCGGCCCGTACGTTGCCAGTTAACAAATTTATTATTTTATTTTTTGAAGACCGGTGAGACCGCTGCCTACATTTCTTTCCTTAATGTTTGTGACCTAATAAGGGGCTTGGCCAGAAGTAACAAATAAATAAATATAGAAAACGGTCAATAACAAAAATTCTCTCACTTTTTTCAAATGGCACTTTCTCTTCGAACTACATTAAGCTACGGAAACTAATGCCTTTTATAATAGTTAAAACAGTTTGTAGCTCAAAATTTCAGCTTAATTAGAAAACTAGGAACAGATAACTCTAAATCAGTATCATACGAATTCGGACCTTTTAAAAGGTGCTTAATATTCTTTATTAAAACATTAATAAGCTCTAAATTTAAAGTAAAACATTAAATAAATGTGCGTATCATGGAAAAATCAAAAAGGAGCATATGATAGGTTATATAATTCTTTAAAAAATAGTAGGGGGTTCAATTTTTAATGAGAATTTTTTTTTCTAATCTAGATCTAAAAGGGAGATGATCCTTTTAAGAACTTTTCCTATTCAAATGGTTTTCAATTCAAATTTATTTTTTAAAGTCATCGAGTAAAATTGAAAAAAGACTGGTGAAAAAACGTTCTTCTTCGGATTGTGAACTTTTTTTATTAGCCTTTTCCCTGCGAACTTAAGAATTGTTAAATTTACAATCCAGAATGCATATACCTCTGGTAAATCTTAAAATGGATTAGTTGGATCAAGGTTGCAACCAAGCTCTGGAGTTGCCCAGTTGGCGGTTCAAGTTCAGCACTGGCCGTAAAGGAAACTTCGACCTCAGTCAGACTTGACGCTGACGCCAACCTGAAAACCCCCTAAAAATCTATCACTTAGAAAGCTTTTTTTAAACATCTGTTTGGCAAGCTCATCAAAGTATAAAATATTTATATAAGGAGATTGTTTTTCACGATTGTCAAACTGAGAACAAATTAAACAATTTTTACTACACCAAAAAGAAAAATGGAAAAGAATACATTTTATTGCCCTTTGTAAAAGAAAATGTGAAATATATAATTTTTGGTTCATTTCTCAGTAAGACTTTGGTTGATGTATCAACCACAATAGCATGTCGCAACCATTAAACACCTACAATAAAAGTTTTCAAATCTACAATTTGATTTTCTTACCTTTATCTACCTTCTTAAAATCAATCGATCAAACCAGTCATCTAGTTTTAGAACGCATAAAAATAATTTCAGGAATTATGATTCATTATTACCTATTTAATGTTTCAAAAAGTTATTGCTATCAATATTTCAATGCTTAATTTATTGTAAAATTTGATGATGTAAGAATTTTACTGTGCAGTTAAATTGTAATTATTTTTACCCAAAGAATTGTTTTAAGTTTTTCACATGAAATTTGAATTACTTTCATGATAGGTAATCATACAGGGATGACAATTTATGTTCTTTTGCATCGATGAGATTTTCCTTAAAATTTGAAGCGTTTTTTAGTAATTACAGCTAATGAGAACAGTGGACTTTGACGCAAACGAACTTGACAATCCCTCAGTTTAGCAGTTTCATAGGCGAATGTATAAAGGAAATGCGTGATGTGACAGCACTTATGCTAGAATCTCTTTGCCTACTAGAGTCAGTAAGGGCCTGTTCACATAGGAGTCCGTTGCGTAGCGTTAAGGGAAAGATGACGTTGAGACGAAAATAAACCAATCATAGGCGTTAAAAATTTCATTGCTAATCGTTTGGAGGCATATGATTGGTTTATTTTCGTCTCAACGTCATTTTTTTCCTTAACGCAACGCAACGGACTCTTATGTGAACAGGCCTTAAGAGTCAGTCCTCTGCCTGCCTGACTTGTTCCTTTCACGAAACTTCAATAAAAGTAAGTGTTGCTCTGGGTTTCAATGGACTAAAAGTGATTTTAATAAAATATAACATTTATAAATTGAAGGAGGTTACTATGAAGATTTAAGAATTATTTAATACTTCAGAGAGTTATACCAACTTATGAAAATTTAAAGCAATTCATGAGACGCTCTACTAAACTGCTAAGAGTTTGATTGGATTCATGGGTTCATGTTTTGTATATATTTTTTGGTTTGTTATCAATGGATCTCATAATCTATTAATCTGATTAATTCATTTATAATAGTCGTTCTTAACCTTTTGTTGGTCATGGAACGAATCTCCGACGAATTTTTTTCGACCATTTGTCGAAAAAAATTCGTCGGAAGCAAACATAAAAGAAGTTGAAAGCTAAAAAAAGAACGAGATTTTTGCATTTGCATTTGTTTCACTATCTGTAAAATGGCTGAGACTTCGCATTGTAGAAAATATATCAAACATTTTTAAGCAGAATAGGGATTTTTTCGTACTCGAAACGGCAGGAAACGAAAGAAATACAGGAATTTTTAAAATATGAACCAAAAAATTTTTTCCCAATTTTATAAAATTGTTAAATCCACAATCGTTTTAAAACGATGAAAATATTTGTTTAATTATTTTTTTTTTCAAATTTCTGACTTCGCAAACCATTTCTTGAATTTTTCCGGACCGACGGTAAGATCCACTGATTTATAATAATATTTTTAAATATACTATTCAGTAGATAGGATGCATAGTGTCGACTCTCCTTTTGTCATAAAAATCATACATTCTTGTATTGTTTTTATTTGCAGACACATCTAAGTCCAGAAAATTAATTAGTGCCTTACCCTTACTTTTTATCAATTGTAAGTCATTAAACAAAAATATATTATAATAGTTAAATATAGTTCATAGTTTTATATATATATTTCTACCTTAATTTCATTTATCCTAATTAGTTTTCATATTTTTTAATATATTTAAATTATTATGTGTTAATCTATCAACGTTTAGGGGCTGTTCACATTGCGTCCACTAGCGTCAGCGTCACTCGTACATAAATATATTTTACCAATTGCAAAGCTCCAAACGATTATCCACGAAATTGTTAAGATCTGTGATTGGTTTAAAATCTGCCAATACGAGTAACGCTGACGCTGACGGACACAGTGTGAATAGGTCCTTAGACTTCCTACACCTTTTTCTATTTTTTCCCTTGGAGTTTTGACTAAGCCTTGTTTTATACATTGCATAATTGTCCTCTAATGCAACATTCTCCTATCATACTTACAGTATGCTTCTATTATGCTTAACTAATTTAGCTTACTCCATGCACTATGTCAATTGTTATACCGTCTGGAGTGGCAACGATATGGTCTTTCAACTTTAGTGCTTGCTCTCCGCTTGAACTGTTTCTGGTGTAGGATTTCTCATTTAAATTTCATCTCTTTAACTTTAATAAACGAACTGTATCGGCACAGAGATATTGAGGTATGTTCACATTGCATCCGGAGCATTGCGTTAAGTTACTACGTTGGCCCCGAGAATGTTGACATTACCTGTGATTGGTTCGACATATCACGAGGTCAATGAATTGAGCTCTGTGACAGGTTAAAATTTTTAACGCTGCCGCTGCGTAACGTTTCGCATGCACCGTGAACAAGCCATCACTCGTAATGTCTCTTAAGTAACACAGTGCTGTTGTCTCATTGACTCGTGTAGTGGATGCTGATTGCGATATATGATCGTATGACACATGTTTTTCATTACTATCAATGTCCGGAGTTAACACTTTTGGCTAATAATTATTTGTATTCTCGTAGCTTGGGCTCTGATAGGCGAACATCGATATGAGCGAATCCAATAGGGTGGCAAATTAGCACCCCATTTGAAATTTTGAACAAATTTTTTTATTCGCTCAAACAAATTCCCATCCCTTCAATATGTCCTACACAAAATTTCATAACTTTCTGAACAATGGTTTCGACTGTAGACAACTTTAAAGTAGGGAAGTTTAATTAAGGACACCCATACACACACACACACACACACACACACACACACACACACACACATATATATATATATATATATATATATATATATATATATATATATATATATATATATACAGTCGGACCTCTATTTAACGAAGTCACTAAATCCCGAAAAAAAGCTCGTTATATGGAAAATTCGTTAAATAGAGATTCACCTTTTAAAATACTTTAAACTACACAAAACAGATTTTAAATTCATATAGACTAAATATTATTAATAAAAGTAATTGATCACACGTTTATTTTGTAAATTAATGCCTATTTATTTTATATATCTTATACCCATCAAACAGAAATCTGCAAGGAAAACAAGAATAAAACAAAACATTTTCCGGGAATACACTGTATTTTCAATTTAAAAAAATTATATTAAAATTAATGAATTTTAATGACATTATCGCATTCATTATAACAAGTAATTTTAAACATACGTTTCAACATGCGTCCTTAAATTTAATTACTGATAAAGGTCTGTTAATTTTGTCTGATTTTTTGTTTGAAAAAGTGTTTTCTCTCATAATACGTCTCTTATCTTTGGAATGCACCAAAAACCCCTTCAGACGTATTTTCTTCAAACTGCAACTCGAGTCGGAATGTGTTAAAAGAAAGTTAATGTGTTAAACGTGTTAAAAGAAAGAATAAGTTTGAAATGTTCAGAAATATTTTGAGAAATATGGAAAAAAAATATTGGATCACAAGAAAAAGTTAGTTAAATAGAGAATGCACTTCGCTATTTGGAGGTTATTTTACGAAGAAATTCACAAAATGTTCTTGGTTCCAAGGAAAAGTTCGTAAAATAGAGAAATTCGGAAAACAGAGGTTCGTTAAACAGAGGTCAGACTGTATATATATATATATATATAACCTCCTTAATGGCCGTTTTTACAAAAGGGGTATGAAATTTCCCGTTCTAAAGAGGGAATTGGAAAAATGGGCCCTGTAAGCTAAAGATTAATTCAACATTTAACCTGTTAAGTTTTGTTCATATTAAATTTGTTAAGTTTTGTTCATATTAAATTTGTTAAGTTTTATTTTAAATTCTGGCCTGGTTGTTTTTATCATAAGAACCACTCAGACTTTTTTTTTTCTACGATTTGCCACGAAATCAATCAAATGCCTCAGTTATCCGCCAGATGACGTTTCACCGTTAGGGATGCGACATCGATAGCAAAACATCGGTGCTTTGAAACATCGATATTCAATATTAAAACATCGATGCTAATAAAACATCGCCCAAAAACCATCGATGTTTTTAAACATCGATGTTTTAGAACATCCATTTTTTAAAACTGGTTTAGTAAACTTTAACATTAATGTTACTTCTGTTAGTCGTGGGGGGAGGGGGGTGATTTAATCTTACTCTCTGATTGGGCTGTCACAAATGACAAAAACTTGGTTGTTTTTGCCTTGGGCTACATTGATGACTCAAAATTCTCGTTGTAAATATCGCCATGTTTTGCCTTCAAGTGTCCATATAAATTCGTGGTATTGCCAGAAGTTTTGAGGGACTTTAGGCAAATATTGCATTTTGCCACTTTGTCAGAGGTTTTGCAAAAATATTTCCAAACTGTACTTTTGGGAGGCATCTTACTAATAATATTAACGTCAACTTATATAAAACCAGAACAAAACAAAAACTTAAATGGCTGCTCTCGTATATACTATTTATAAAATAAAACCCCATGGAAGGTTCTGGAGTATCAGGAACATTCCAAGCGCTCTGATTGGTTCGTTGGTTGTTGATTGCCATTTATCTGTTTGCTAAGGAATCGTTCCCTCTTTTGTATTCGTCCTTTTCAGAATTCCAACTTACAGTTACTGAGTGTGAAAATTATGCTACGTGGTAAATTTTTTTATTATGGTAGCTTTCATTAAAAAAAATACATTGAGACAACGTAAAACATCGAGCAAAAAACATCGGCTTCAATAAATCGATGCTAAAAACATCGATGTTTTGAAAACATCGACATCGATGTCGCATCCCTATTCACCGTGCATGAGTTTACCTCGCAGAGCTTCCATTCTGTAAGACACTTTCCTCTCAATATCTTTCTAATCACAGATTAGCATATTTCTGAAAAACGTTTCAAGAGTGAACATGTTTTTGCGGAGGCTTTCCCAGCGAAATCGTTGCTGGACGAAACAGCGTCTCGCAAAGAATAAAGTATAGTCTACAATGGCCGATCAATTACTTGCACGGTAGAGCAGTCGGGAAATACACAAATAATAATTAGTATATATAACAATTAATATTAATAACAATAATTTATACTACTAATAATAAAAACACTTTAGCTATCGTGTTCTTATCTCAATCTTCAAGAACGGCAATATTAAAATAATTAATAAAAATAAGCAAATAATAATTGATAAAATAATATTATAAAATAATTATGTTAATTTTTATTATTTGTTAATTATGTTACTAACAAAATAAATAAACAATTATGATAATAATAATATAAAGAGGATGATGGTAATGATAATTTGTAGTTATGATAATAAATATTCATTGGCTACTGTGTTATTATTTCAGCCTTGCGTGAAAGGCAGATGGAATTGTTTGAATATATATATATATATATATATATATTCATTCGATTTTTGTGGGAAAACCTCCGCAAAGGCATGTTCCTTGTACATGAATTCTAGCTGTAAGATAGATGCGATTTTTTCTTTTCATATCAAACATAGAACGTTTAAATAAAGCACGTGTATTTTTTTTAAATTTAAAATTTTTCTGCCGTTAATTTTTTATTACAAGGCATCAAATTATTGACGTCTATCATTACAATTTAAATCTATTTATTAAAAATTTAAATTAGAATAAAAAAGAAAAATTGTGAAACACGTGCTTTTATGCATATTTTTTTTTCAGAAGCAGAATATATAATTAAAAAAATATTCTTCAATTATTCTGTGATTATAAAGATACCTAGAAGAAAATTTCTCATTGCATAACATGGGTAGATCTGGTATAAGTATAAGAGATGGTCGGTTCTAAATTTTTGTTTGTTTTATTTCTTGGACCTTAAAATTTTGTTAAAAATTTGCATATGGAACTTTGTTAGAATCTAACTATAATATAATTAAGAAATAATAATGATAATCGTTATAATGATGATGATTGTTTTTATTATTACTATTATTATTTTTTAATTATTTAACAATACATTATTGATTGTTACATCCGAACTTTGTTCAAATGCTATAATTCTTTATATTGTCCAATGATTGGAAACTAGAGCGTCAGTATTATGTGATTAAATAAGCCTAAAACAATAGTCAACTGCAGTATTCAACGCACAAAAATCTTTTATAAAGAACCAGCAAGTTATCGTTACATGAAATATTCGAATTTTTCTTAGATGCGTGCCTAAAAGAGCTTTACAGGCACGTTAAAAATAACGATTTAACTCAATCCATGATAGCCAAACATTTCCGGGTATGAGGACATCAATTTAAATTTTTGGACGCAAAAATTCTTCATCATACTAACTCCGCTTTTGAATAAAAATTTCTTGAAAACCTTGCAATCTACAATAATTTCTCTCTTTTAGTCAATAATATGTCTACATCATCTTTATCTCCTGCCTGGAAATATAAATTGGTCTATTTCATTTTATTCTTAATCCTTTGCAGTACTTAAGTCTTCCGGGTTCTATTCTCCCTGCTTTATGAGTTAACCTCGGGTGTATCCCTCGGGGTTTAATGGCCATAAAAACTCCCCCCCCCCCCTCTTCTCTCGCTTCCTCCCGCGTCGTTTCTTTTAGAATTTTCGGTTTTTGTCCCTATTCTCACACACACACACACACATATATACATACATATATATATATATATATATATATATATATATATATATATATATATATATATATATATATATATATATATATAGGAACAAGGCAGACCGTACAAGAAGATTGCGGAATAGCTACGTTGTGCGGAATAGCTACTAGATGTCGCTGAGGTTTGCGCGGCAAGGTAAAACATGCGAGAAGGAGTAAATGGGAGAGCGGTCGTAGGGAGTGACGAGCTAGGTCATCTCCGAGAGGCTGCCCTGAAACGGAATTGATTTATATTGAGTGGTGAAAAGAACGCTTATTGTATTTCTTAATGTCCCTATAACTGTGTTGTAAATGTCCCCGTGTAAATTTATGTCCCTAAAAAAACATTAAATATTGTTTGTGTTTGCAAAGTTTCCATTATCATTCCCCTAGACATCTTGCCATCCTATATATATATATATATATATATATATATATATATATATATATATATATATATATATATATATATATATACCGTGCTAGATTTCTAGAAATAGAGGTGCCGGAAAGGTAACCTTCCGGGGTGTATGCGTGTGTGTGTGTGTGTGTGGGGGGGGGGGTATTCCAAATTATTGATAAAGAGAGGTACCGGAACGCCGTTCCGCCGCGTTCCGCCTCAAATCTAGCCCTGTATATATATATATATATATATATATATATATATATATACAGTAACCACCACTTATAGTGATCAGTAGTTATAAGAATCAACCGTTTACAAGAATCAATATCGCATGAACAAAGCAGATGTATTATTTCCATGTTAAAATTTTCGCTTTAAAGAATCAATCCACCGGTTTTAAGAATCAGCTTACAATCTTCGCTTTCCTTCCACTTTTCCGCGAGGGCGCTGGCATCGGTACCAGAGTCTGTGGGTTCGATTCCTACTATTGGCATGAACGTCTGTGGCCGTTTGGAATCGACTTTAAGCAGTGGGTCCCGGTCCAATTTGCTCTCGTGTGGCAGAAGTTGACCGTAGCGCTCCAAACGAAACCTTTCATTTAAAAAAATATAAAAAAAAAAAAAAAAAAAAAGCCAGCCACCTAAACCCTCAAAAGGCACGAAGTTCTTTCTTTACTTTTTGAAAAGAAAGTCTGATTAAACGTTGGGATGGAGTACAGTCGTAAAATACATCCCTTTCTTTGTTAGACATCACATCAGTTTCTCCGTAAACGCTTTAGGTAAACACTGTCCTATTATCTTGGCCCAGGGCATCTCTGCCCATTCAGATAACTAACGTAAATCAAAGAGTATTTAATGGTAAATTATCTAATATATGTGTATGTACGCGTGTGTGTATGTGCATGTGTATCCAAAAACCTAACTTTCGGCTATAAGAATCAGCCGCTTATAAGAATCATAAACAGTCATAACAAACGTGATTCTTATAAGCGGAAACCACTGTATATATATATATATATATATATATACAGTGGAATCTCGATGGTATGCATCGTTTATTTCATCCAGTCCCGAATAAATTCCATAGAAAAGAAACAAAAACAGACCGCATGGATCGTTCCTCGATCCATCGTTTTCCCACAATATTCGTTCAGAATATCGCATCTTTACATTAATTTATCCGATCGATCGTTTTTTCATAATAACTGAACCTGAAATATAAATGTTTGGATTGAGCTAGAATGACGCTCTAATTAAACAATGAGCAGAACATTTGAGATGCACAGTCTCGTATTTTTGTTCTGTCCTGCTTAGCCTGGTTTCGCATAATCGTACCACTCCCATTATTTGTTCGTCGTTGGTGTTCCTTAACTTTTTAGCCCCTGAAGTATCATATTTTCGGAAACTCATTTCAAAATCTCCGACTATTCAGCATTTCTGTTCTTATCAGCAATGGCTCACAGTTAGCCGGCCTGAGAGGTTCCTGCTGTCCTCTGGCTTTTGTCTTGGCCTCGGGATGGAAGCGCCCTGTTGTTTGGTCTAGGGTGTGAAAAGTTTTTGATTGCTGCAGTTCTACACTGGCCGATGAGGGTTTCACCCGGAAGCAGAACTTCCTGGTGGTCTTATGTCGGACCCCATCCAGTGCAATGGAATGGTTCTAGTTACAAACGATTCACGGCTGACGCTTCTTTATACTCTCACACAATAACCGATACCTAAAGGAATGCAATTTGCAACACAGAATATGGATATCAAACTTTAAGGAATGTTAATACTTTTTTGTATGTTCCCGCATCTATCGTTTTCCCGGATCCATCGTTTAGTTCAGTTAGTCCCTTCGAAAACGATAGATCGAGATTCCACTGTATATATATATATATATATATATATATATATATATATATATATATATATATATATATATATATATATATATATATACTCGTTTATATTGGGCTGCCCGTAACTACTTCCGTTTTTCCATAAGGTAGACGATTTTAATGTTATTTGAAACAAATTTTTGAGAAGGCATTGTGGCAACAGATATAACATCGTGCATTTGAAATAAAACTTATTGAAATCTCGGAATATTTAAGCAAGAATTTCGTGTTGAAGGATGGAAGATAAAAATCAACATTTTCTTTATATTTTACTTTTTATTCCCGCAAACGTAAAAGAGCTGCAGATGCAAACAAAAAGATTTGTGCCTCTTATGATGATGATGCACTAACAGAACGCACCGACCAGAATTTCTCTTCAAAATTTCATTCAGGTGATATTTTTCAATTCAAGCTGCACCACATTCTGGCAGAAAAACTGACATTGATGGTGACAAATTATAAGCACTTACTGAAGCTGATCGGCCTATAACTGTATACGTGAGCTTGCTGAGAGTCCAAATTCATCCAAAACAAACATTAATGACCATTCGATAAAGCTTGGTTACGAAAAATGGCTTGATGTTTCGGTCCCACATAAACTTAAATAATTCATTTAACACAACGTATTACCATATGTGATTTTCTTTCGAAACGTAACCAAAATGATGCATTTCTGAAACGATTGATAACTGGTCATGCAAAATGGATTGTTTACAGTAACATTGACCGCAAGAGATCATGGTCCAAGCCTGGTGAGCCAGCTCAAACAACATCAAAAGCTGATATTCATCAAATGAAGGTCATGTTATCAGCTTGGGTGGGATTATAAGGGAACTGATTATTTTGAGGTGTTACCGAGGAACGAATCGATTTATTCCAATGTGTACTGTCAACAACTAACAAAAATAAATGATGCTTTGCAACAGAAACGGCCAGAATAGGTAAATCGTAAAGGTATCGTGTTCCACCATGGCAATGCCAAACCCCATACATCTTTAGACACACGGGTCAGAAATTATTGGAGCTTGGTTGGGATGTGTTACCGCCTCCACCCTAAAGTCCTGACATTGCAGCATCAGACGAACATTTGTTCTGTGCCCTGAGGAACTCCTTCTCGGGTAAAACCTTCCTTTCAGATAACAGTGACAAATCTCACTTCGAAAATTTTTTTGTAGAAAAGGAACAAAAGTTCTTTGAAAGTGGTATCATGAAATTGCCTGGAAAATGGCAAATGGTGATTGATCAAAATTATTTCTTTGTATAAAGAATTGTCTTTTATTTTAATGAAAAAAAGAAAGTAGTTTCCAGACAACCCAATATATATATATATATATATATATATATATATATATATATATATATATATATATACCGGGTGTCCCAAAAATGACCAACGATTTGAAAAATCAATTAAAGAAAAACGGATGGTGATAGAAATGTACGGTTTGCTGCATTCTGCTTAGGTAACCAGGGAATTTATTCTCACCAATTTTCAAAATTAGTTACAAAGTTCGTCAACAGATGGCGCTCTGACTGGGAAAAACTATAAAACAATGTTTTCAAAGCAAGAGAAATACGCGAGTGGCATGGATTGGCCTCCCTATTCGCCAGATTTGACGCCAAGCGATTTTTTTTCTTTGGGGGTACTTGAAAGACCAGGTGTATCGTCACAATCCACAAACTGTAGATGAACTGGGAACAATACATCTCTGCTGCTTGTCAGAACATTCAAACTGAAGTGTTTGCACGGGCGCCTGCGAATTTTGACCTCAGACTGTGCCACGTTGTTGCTGCAAACGGTGGTTATTTTGAAAACATTGCTTTATAGGTTTCCCTGTCAGCAGCGCCATCTGATGACGAACTTTGTAACTAATTTTGAAAATTGGTGACAATAAATTCCCTGGTTACCTAAGCAGAATGCAGAAAACCGTACATTTCTATCGCCTTCCGTTTTTCTTTAATTGATTTTTCAAATCGTCGGTCATTTTTGGGACACCCGTTTTATATAGGCATTCGTTCTGTAGTCGTGTCGAAAGGAATCTCCATAGATATTTAGAACTGTCTTTATTCTGGACACATAATGACGGCATTTTGAAGTGTATTATAGCACACATAAAAGTACATGTAAATTCCGGATCTGCCGGAGTATTTAGCTACGTTACGTCTTGATAGATGGAGAAGGGACGTGGCGCGTGGCGATAGAGCATACAAGACAAAAGAGTGTGGAAATGACACAAAGCATGGACGGGACAACATCAACATACGAGGACAGTCACGATAAAAGCCGCGGAGAACCCTTGCTCTCGCACATACGAAGAGTTCATGACATTCTACACCAGGGGGCCAAAAAATTCTAATTGGTTATCGGCGACCATCTGACCTCGTGCGTCAGAAGTCGTATGACCTTTCGGAAGGCGCGAGAAAAACTCGTGATGTTGAATAATGTTTTGAAAACAATTCTTACTGTTTGGCGCACGTGCGTTAAGGAACAATTTAGCTAGTTAATTCGCTTATCCTTAGGTCATAATTTGAAACAGGGGGATATACTTTATTGAGACGTCAACGGGAAAATTTAGAATATGCGTTAATTAATAAAGATGGAACGGTATTATTACTTACACACACACACACACACACACACACACACACACACACACATATATATATATATATATATATATATATATATATATTTTTCATGCCGTTTAGAAGAGTACATTAATAGAAGTTTATTATTCAAATGAGGGCTACCAGTGAGAAAAACGTAATAAACTAGGATTGCATCCCAAATACCACCCAGATTGTAATGTAAAACCCTGATTGAAAAAAAAGCATTTTTTTAAATTTAAAAATTATAAAAAGGTACAAATATGATAGTACGCTCCCCATTTTCCAAGATTACTCGAAGTTAGATTAAAGTTATTTTATTTCACTGTCAAATTTAATCCTTTCGATCCTTCACCTCCATTCCCCCCCCCCTTTTTTTCCAAATGCGTACTTCGTATCGTTTGCAACATGCTCCTTCAGTAACACCGCAGTTACACAGACGCGAGAGTCGAATAGCGGGAAAGAGTGATAAATGGGTGTGTAAACGGAGCCCTCGCCGATAACCCCACTATTCTCCTCCCCAATCATGGCGCTCGATTCGGGAGCGGTTTTTTGGGCCCGAGTCAAAGGGATGAGGTCGACGTCCCCCACGTAATGGGGGGGGGGTCAAAGGTCAAAGGGATGAATGTCGTCGGGAAGTTGCACAAATGACAACAAGAGGCGGGGGTGAGAGTGTGAGAACGGTCATTCGGGTCGATTAGTCACGCTCCAGGACCGTGACTGATGTCTCGCAAGGAGACGAGGACTGGCTTATTCGCGGCTGTGTAAATGCGGGGTAACGTCTTTCGATAGTTCAGTTTTAGGTATCAAGGTGTGACAAGTTTAACGATATCTATTTATTGACATATTTTGCCATCGTACCATCTCTTACGGTTTCAGTTTTAGGGCCTGTTCACATAGAATCCGTCAGAGTCAGCGTTACTCGTATTGACATATTTTAAACCAATCACAGACCTTAACAATTTCGTGGCTAATCGTTTAGAGGATTGTAATTGGTTGAATATATTTCATTACGAGAAACGCTGGCGCTGAGGGCAGCAATGTGAACAGGCTCTAAGAGAATTGGTGTCTTTTGTTTTGATTCTTTTAACTTATGAAAAGATCTCTCTCTGCGCACTCAGAAGAGTCAGTTGAAATAGTTAAATCAGTCATGAAGTGTGATAAGATTTCGTATTTGGGATTCTTTGATAGGGCATAACAGATACCAAAATTCTGGGATGGTTTTGTAAGAGGGAGATATATAGCGTTTCAATCGAAATGATCCCCACTTGAATCTTATTACATTCAAACGCATACTAATGTCATTATAAGCTGTATTTAAAAAAAAATTAAATTGTCTTATTGTATTTAAATTGAACTTAGAATGAGAAATAAAAATTTGGCTATATTTTTTAACTTATAAGAGAAAAACCCAGATTCTGAGGTATTTTCGAAAAAATAAATAAAACCCATACAAAACCCATATAAAACCCATATGGTCAACGAAAACCCAGGTCTGGGAGCCCTGTTCAAAATGATAAAAAGTTCACCCCCATTCATTATTTATACTTAATCTTCTACATTTTATTCCATCACAGTTTGCTAAAAGCACAATGGCATTTTACAAAAATACACAATGCATAATAGGATCAACAATGCGAAACACAAAAGTTCTTTTATTGTATCACGCGCAAAATAAATTATCTTACGGTATAAGGTGACAGTTGCAGTTATCCAATTATCGTCGAAAATCATATTACAATTTTTTTTTTAAAAACTAGAGACAGTTGTCGTGAGTCAGATTTTAAGAATTAAGTGCTTCGGTGATCCACGCATTTGTGAATGGTTCATCAACGACAATCACGCCTTATCTCCCACAGCCTGACGATAAACTATTCTAAACAGGTTGCCATCCTTTTTAATTTTTTATGGAATCGAAAAAATGTTGATGTCGTGTGAGTTTATCCACAAGTTTTCTGCAAGGCCTTCTTACCTCTGTCTTGCATGAACAGAAATAATAATAATAATTAATATTTATAAACAAATAATAGTTAATTAAATTATACAATAAAATTACATTAATATACTATTTGCTATTAATGTCATTAATATAATTAACAGTTAATAATAATAATAAACCAAAAAAATAAATAATTAAATAAATAAAATTATATTAATTTTATCCTTTGTTAATTACCTTATTCATAAAATATAACTATAAAATTAACAATAAATATTAATAATAATAATTTGTACCACTACTAATAAAAATAGTTTGGCTACCGCGTTCGCACCTTTGTCTTGCATGAACGGCAATCATAATAATAATTAATTATAATAAAAAAATAATAATTTATTAAATAACACTGTAAAATTACATTAACTTAGTATTTGTTATTAATATTATTAATATAATTAACAAATAATAATTAATTAATAATTTATTAACAATACTTTATTACTAATTATTATTATTTGTTAATTATCTTATTAATAAAATTAACTAATAATAATAATACGAAGAAGAATAAATATTAATAATAATAATTTATACTAATAATAATAAGAATACTTTGGCAACCATGTTCGTATTTGAGTCTTGCATGAATGGCAATCTAGGTCAGATAAATTGCTCAAAAAAAAACCCTCAAAGGTTTTGATGAGAAAGCCTCTGCAAAAACATGCTCCATGTACGCCGATTCTAACCGTAAGGTAGAACTGATGACCCAACTCGTACGGTCGGTTTCTTTTACACAAAGATTCATTTATTTATATATTTTGAATTCATACATTTTCTATTTTCTAAACTCCACTCCTAAGTTGACTAGAAAATTGTTCTAAAAATATAGAATTTGACACAACTTGTCCCACTCCAAATCAATAAGTCTTATCAGAGGTTAAATTTTTCGCGAGCTTGTCATAACAGGACGCTAATGTGTACATTTATGGTTTTTAGAAACATTCGAAGCATGTACCTCTTACTATTAATTCGAAAACAAAGAACGGTTACACTAATTTCGGCAATCGCGTTCAGGGATCAAAAACCGTGCGGTTTTCTGACGATGTTCTCATTTAGAATGGGACGTTTTCACATGCGTCACGTCACCATGGCAACCCATGTCTGAGTTGCCTGTGGCTATGGCTCCTCGTGGAATATTTAATGATTATCATATCAAAGGGTTTCCGCATGCGAATCAAATTATCCAGCTGATTCGAAGAAAACGGCCGCTCATTCGGAAATATTCTCAGCAGCTGAAGGTGTTTGTTTCTTTTGTTTCTGAGACAGTCATGCAAAATTCTTAAAACATCTGACTCACGACATCTGACTCCAGTTTTTAAAAACAAAGTCGTTTGAGATGTGATTTTTGACGATTATTGGAAGACTGCAACCGTCGCCTTGTAATGCAAGATAATGTATCTTGCGCTTGATACAGTGAAAGCATTTTTGTGTTTCGTATTGTTGGCACATTTATGAATTGTGTATTTAGATAAAATACAACCATGCTTTTAATCAGCTGTGATCAAATACATTATAGAATATTATGAATAAATTATGAATGTGAGTAAACATTTTATTGTAATGAATATTAAACTTCTATGAATGGGAACTTTGAAACAGCTGAAACATTCACGTATGTAATGAGCAATTACAATTTACAAACGGGAGAGATGCAGTCGTGGATCCGTGAAAGAACTTTTTTATTTGGTTTCAGGATAGTGAAGACAGATTTCTGGAAACACACAAAGCGAAAGACGCGAGTTACATTGCAAGGTATCAAGAGAAAAAGAGCCGTGGCCTTACATAATGACCAAACAATCAAAAAAAAGAAGTACGAGTCTTCTGTGCAGGGTGTATATACAATGAGCATTTCCCTATTTTTACACCAGGTTGTGAAATTATTTAATTGGACAGAATCAATCATGATGGACGCTCACAATCATGAGGTAGGCTTATCTACTCTTCTTTGGGGTTTAGTAAGTTAGAGCTTCAAAGCAATTATTTGTAATATACTAAATTCACGGGGCTTGTGGGTATATATTATATATATATATATATATATATATATATATATATATATATATATATATACAAATATACATATATGCATATATATATATATCATCGGTGTTCTGTAAAAAAGGCGAATACCTGTAGAGATTTACATACATATTTGTCCTTCTTACAGAACACCGACGATATATGTATATACATACTGAAGAGCCCCCCCCCCCCCAAAAAAAAAAAAAAAAAAAAAAAAAAAAAAAAAAACTGGTACAGGCGTGCGTAAGCAAATAGAGGAGATATGCAACCATTCACCGTAATGGGATGCGGTCGGCAGCGCCTATATAAGATAACACGTGTCTGGCGAAGCTGTTAGATCGGTTCCTGCCGCTACAATGGCAGGTTATCGCGATTTATGGGACTTTGAACGTGGTGTTATAGTCGGCGCACAAGAGATGCGCATTCATGTCAGAGGTAGCGATGCAATTTGGATTTTCGTGCACGACCATTTCACGAGTGTACCGTGAATATCAGATAATCCGATAAAACATCAGATCTCCGACAACTGTGTGGCCGGAAAAGACCTTGAAAGAACTGGACCGTATACGACTGACAAGAATCCTTAAACGAGATAGACGTGCAACACTTCCTCAAATTGCTGCGGATTGCAATGCCGGGGCATCAACATGTGTCAGCATGCGAACTGGTCAACGGGCCGTCATTGATATGGACTTTCGGATCTTCAGGCCCATTCGTGTACCGTTGTTGACTTCATATCACAAAGCTTTACGCCTCACCTGGGTCCGATTAACAATGTTAATTATATTCAAGAGTTTATTCATTATTGAAGTTAAAGGCAACACAATGAATTCAATTCAATCTTCATTGCTGCTCCCTGTCGGCTGAAGGCGAAACCTTTCATGTAGGGAAAATAATTTTATCCTCAGAAAAACGGGGCTAATACGGTAATTTGACTTTATAGGGTAGTAAGACGAAGAAAAAGAAAGAAAAATGTTCGAAAGCCCGTAATAAAGACAATCAACCAAAAAAATTATGATCAAAAGAATTCTTTGGTGAGCGCACCGTAGATATTTTTCAAAATGCCAAGGGATAATTCCTTCCGAAATTTAATTTTGAATATTTTTGTTCCATAGTATGTGGAGATTTTACTCTGACGAAAAATCAAAAGATCCGAATTAAAATATTTTACACTAGGAGACAAAATTGGAATTCTATTAAAAGCAAAAAGTTTTATTTAAAAAGATAAAACATAAAAAGGTCTTTGGATGAAAGTAACTTCTATATTACAAAAGCGAACTCAGGCAGTATCTATCCGAATTCTGGTTAAATTTAGTCTCTAAGTTTCTTTAGCTTTGTGTGGTTAAACGGAGATACCATTGCAGAGGTATGCAAGAACGTTACCACCTCTAGTGAAATATCCCTTACCTACAGAAGCCTGTTTCTATATATATAAACAAACTAGCTGAAAACCCGCACTTCGCTACGGAGTACATTCAAAGTAAAAACATCGGTGAATGTATGCAATTAATGCCAATATATATATAATAAATACGACGATCAATGTATATAATTGATGTAATATATATATATATTTATAAAAAAATCGTAAGGGATATTTTTATAGACAAAATAATGTAGAAGAAGATATTCAAATTAAATCTAATATAAATAATACTAAAGAATATAGTACAGTTAATATAGTACAGTTTCTAGAACATTTCTTTTACTGTATTTTAATATTTTTTTGGATAATGTCCAATCGTCTGCCGCATTAGCAAGAAAAAAAAATTATTTTTTGTCTATTTAGTTTTTATGCACGTGACGATAAATTTATTTAAAGTACCAGAAAAGAAGTCACGTGATCAGCATTTAATAAATTAAATTCTAAAAATTAATCTTTAAAAATTCACCATAAATCAGGAAATGAAGGTAAAGATTCGAAAAAGATTTCATTTTAAAGGAATTTTTATGATCTTTCTCGTGATATAAATTTTATAACCCTCAAATTATTATTTTAAATGCAAACTTAAAAAAAGTAAAAAAACAGCTTAAAAATTTAATTAAAAAAAATCTAAGAAGAATTTTTCAAAAATCTCTCTTAGTGCACCCCTACACTATAAGAAGCATCGCCATGCAAAATTTCAGCCCTTTAGGTCCAGCGGTTTGGTCTGTGCGTTGTATGTCAGTCAGTCAGTGAATGAATGAATGAATGAATGAATGAATGAGTCAGTTACGGAACTGTTTTATATATATAGATTTAGCGACGAATGTGGGCCCGAAAAGAACAGCTAACAAATACTGCAGCACTTTTTTGCGACCCTGTCTTTTGATTTAGCGAAGTTTGGGTAGTATCAGATATTCTGAGTAAGCAGGAAAGCATGTAGTTATATATAGAGAGTAGTTTTAAGAAACGAAGATGAACTTCACCACAAAACGCAGCGGGACACATTTTAAAGAGTTGAGTTATTTTTATGTTTACAGGTTTAAAAAATATATACGTAAATTAAGGTTTTAAAATTGTCGTCTGTGTTTTGTCTTTAATCAGTGACATAGCGAGGATTTATCGGCAAGGCATACCGAATGTTATAAAATGTGTCTGTTTATGTTCGAAAATATGTGTGTAGTATATATATATATATATATATATATATATATATATATATATATATATATATATACGCAGCGCTTACTGGACATGTTTGCGAGGAAAATCCTTAGGGCTATGTTTGGCCCTGTGCAGAAAGAAGGACGTTGGAGAACCAGATATAATTTTGAACAGTATAGGTTTTATAGGCAATCACAAATAACACAAGTTATCCGTAGTAATAGATTAAGATGGCTTGGCCATGATTGGAGAAGCTCGGAAGATAATCCCACTAAGATCTTGGCATTTAAAAATACTTGAGGGATCCCGAGCTAGAGGTAGACCACCGTCTAGATCAGGGGTGTCAAACTCAAAGACTACCTTGGGCCAAACAAACAAGGTTTAACTATAGGTGGGCCGCAAAAAAAATCAATATTAATAGAAACGTAGGCTTATTTACCTAATTACAGTATATTCAACATAAATATATGAATCTTGTTTAATAATAGCAAAAAAAGAGTATCATTAAAAAAACATTTAGCGAATTCTTCCTATCTTATTATAATTCTGCGTCGGTTATTTTATTATATATTATTGTGTGCCAATATATTGGCCGGGCCGCAAAAATGTTCGTCGCGGGCCGCCAGTTTGACACCCCTGGTCTAGATGGTTAAATGACATTGAAAAAGACTCAAAAACTTTGAAAGTTAAAATTTCGAGAGGAGTCGTCGCAGATAGAAGACGCTGGAAGGAGCGCGTAGTTGAGGCAGTATATATATATACACTCATGGACAAAAAAATTAGCGCACCAAGAAGGAGTCGTCAAAATGAAACGAAATTTTACATACGTAATGACTACTTTGATATAAGTAAATGATAAGAAAATCAAAGAAAAAGGATAATTTATTTCAGAGAAAAAGGCAAAAGAACGGAGGAGTTAATACTCCGTTGGACCCCTCTAGCGCGAATGCACGATGCGATACGATCGGGCATTGAGTCATACAAGTTCTGTATGATGTCTTGAGACATTTCGTTTCATATTTGCTGTAACCTTGCCTCTAGTTCGTTCAAGGTCGTGGGATGCCCAACTCGTCGTCCCAAATGATCCAGCATATGCTCGATTGGAGACAAATCTGGGGATCGGGCAGGCCAAGGAAGGGTAGTAACAATGCGGAGACAGTCTTGTGACACCCTTGCCGTATGAGGCCTAGCATTGTCTTGTTGAAAAATGGCTCCTGGGAGCCGTTGCATGAGTGGAAACACATGTGGTTGCAGGATTTCATGAACATACCGCTGGGCTGTCATGGTGCCACGGAACAATACTAGACTACACTCAAACAAGCAACTACACTCAAACAAGCTTTGGTTACCTGTTTTATACTCCACAGAGTACGATGTTCAACGCCCTCTACCGGCTATACGTAATGCGCAATCACGCTGCATTTCTAATCATTTGCATATCTCCCCGACATGTACCTTCATTGCAAGTTTCGTTACGATCCCGCAATTATTTCTTGGTGCGCTAATTTTTTTGTCCATGAGTGTATAACGAATAAACGGGTACTTGAACGCACAAATAACTTTACTTTGTAGAGGAGATGCGACATGACATTATTGACGTAGCCAGAGTGGTAATTCTTCTAGTAGACCGGTACAGGAGATGGATTCACACATAAACACTTGAGGAAAGAACAGGAACACGATGAACACTGAAATATTTTATTCCATGGCACCAAACTTCAAGACATCAGAGAAGATACACAGCTATACACAGTTGAACGATTTGGCCGGAGCTGACGACATGATGTTTGACAATAACGTCAACGGCCAGCCCGTAGCTGCCCAGGCTTGAGTATCGAATACGATTACATCCTAATACAGTTTGGAGCAGTACGCGAACGGCGAGCAAGGAAGTAATGAAACAGCGCCAAAAAAGTAGAGAGCGCGAAAATGCTCCGTCTCACCTTTTTATGCTGAGCAACTTCTGATTTTGCCGCTAGGCTTAGAATTCTTTTAATTGGTTAACCCCGATCACGTGGTATTTCTTCGAAGGGGGCTCGAGATCACGGAAGTCTAAAAATAACTTTCTCGTATGCGTTAAAAAGAATATTAGGTTATTTCGATTTTCGATTTCGTTTTTGAAATAGGGCTGGGCTTTACTGAGAAAAAATTAAGATGCGCGTTAGATATAGGACAACTAATATTACTGGGGCATTTTATATTATATATATATGTGATAATATTACTAACTACCTATAATCGCCCATTTTGTGCTTCATCTCTGCCATGGTAACCCGTCCTTCTTGTCTTGACGTAAACGCTTCGCCTTCCCACATACTAACTTCCTCCGCCAATTCTGGCAACCTCTCTGACCTAATTCTATTTTGGCGCTTTTTTGCGAGAGACGCTGGACGGACTCGAAGCGAGTAAGATGTTGCTTTACTGTTTAATAAATTAGTTTGTTCCTGAAGTTTGTTCCTATGATTTTATTATTTTCCGGCCACGATGTATGCTCTTATTTCATGAGATGTCCATCCGGACATTTCATATATATATAAATCTTATACACACATAGAGAAACTTATCTAACCGGCCCCTTCAAAAAATGGCCCTTTTTTTAGCCAGACACAGGGCCCGATTATGAACACTGGGGGCCCCTGGCAGATGCTATTTGCCCCCCCCCCCCTCTTACGAACATTTAGAAAAATAAGAACTATCCATGGGCTATACATACTATTAGAAGCACTAGGTGCATACACCAAAGGGGTTTTGGGGCCCCCTAGCATCAGGGGGCCCTGGCCAAAGTCCCGATTTGCCCATGCAATAAAAAGGCCCTGGCCAGACAGATTGTACTAGATGTTGAAGCAGCGGTCACACAAATCCGGGATATTCCGACATGGTGGTTTCTGATCTCTGAGCTGCCGTTCCATGACACCCCAATGTGCTCTATCGGATTTAGATCCGATGAGTAAGGTGGCCAGGACATTAACTGGAATTCAGCATTATGTTCCCGAAACCACTCCAGAGCCTTGGAGCTCCATGTCACAAGGCCTCCAATTCGAGCCTTGTGACTTGGAGCGTTGTCCTGCTGGAAGACTCCATTTCCAGTTAGGAAGACAGACGCCATGTAAGGGTGCAACTGGTCCGCAATGATATTTAGATAGTCTGCAGCTTCCATTGTCTGTTCTACCACAACCACGGGTCCCAGAGCCTGTTACTGAAAAATTTTCATTAGGGATTCGAGTGATTTTTTTATTTAAACAAATTGGGTAGCGGTCAAAATAAAAGGTTACACACCATTAATATAGCGGAATAGCCGCGACAGTGGAATGTTGCATAGAAAATGGTGAAAGTGAATCATTCAAGTTTACTTTTCAGTTTTTACCATGTTTTTATTAACTTGCTTTCTTGTTTGTGTGTGTGTGTGTGTTTGTCCAGTACAAATCTTGCAATCGATTTTTAACTAACTTCCCGACTAGCTAGACATTTGAAACTTTTAGAATAGCTCACAACACGATGACAATGCATTTTTAAAAATATTTTTTGTCATCTTTAAGTAGAATTAAATTAATTTTCAGTTATTTTAAGTTCATTTTGTTTTGTAGACTGGTGCAGCCATCTATTGGCCGGAACGGGAACAAAAAGTTATATCCAATTAACTTCATTCTCTTTCAAGTTGATGGAAAAATTCATCAAAAACATTTTAAAAAAGTATTTATTAATACATAGAATTGTCACGTTTATATGATTCAACAGAAAATTTAAAAACATGGTATATAAAAAGTTCTTTTTATCTTGTAATTATCTTTTTTAAGTGATGTCTATTTGTTGCCTTAAATAAGACATTTCTGCTTTGTTAATGTTTTTTCCTTTCTTTTTCCAGAAATAAAAAAGAAAACACGTACAAAATCATCGACCAGGCGTGACTACGATTACGTAAATATTTATTTTAACTCCTTTTAAAGAGTCCGGGTCAAAAGTGAATCGGGTGTGGTCAGGCTTCATGGGATTTTACTTCAGACCTTTGTTTGCTTGGGTGGCAACCGCGCTGCGAAATCGGTTTTTGTTTTAGTATTGCCGAATTCCGTTTGAATTGCAATATCGCCAGATTTTCTTCTCTCTCTTTTAATCCGTAACTTGGAAGGGGTGGCTTGCGACCCCCCTCAGCACAGCTGTTGGACCCCACGTGGAGTCAAAGTGCAGAATCGAACTGACCTTCAAAGAGTTCAGGGGAATAAAAAAAAGAGCCTGTTCTGAAACTCCGAACATTACAGGATTTTTCTCGAGAGATTTACGGCAAGCAGACGATATTTTTTGTAAATAAAGGAAATTAAAATTATTTTTTTCTTCTATCACAGTAATACTTATGAGACGAATTTTCCATAGGAACCTTTAAAGTTTTCTTGCAGTGGTTAATTGGTGGCGTCACCATCGACGTACATCCTTCCAGATATCAAGAGGTTACAGTTAAATCCTTAATTAGTGACAACCAAACCTCCATGGTCCGCTGGCCACCTACTAATAATAGGTCATGGAGAAATCAGCCTAATTTTAGTACCGTACTGAATTATTTAATTTTATTGGCAATTATTATTACATTCAAATAATAAATTTATCCACGTAAAGAGTACCATAGTATTAATAAAGAACAACACGATGAAGAATGGTAAATAATTATATACTATATATATATATATATATATATATATATATATATATATATATATATATATATAAAAGACAAAATTGAAAGTGAAAAAGCAGCATAAGCTATATTACAACTTGCAGCTAGAATCTAAAAACATGAAAAGATAAGTATTTAAAAGGTTTTAGACAGCATCTCTTCATCAGCGGTGCCGATACTGTCTAAAACCCAGTGGATTGTTTCTGATAAGTATGATCTAACCAATAAACATACTTAGACACCGAAGAATCCATAAGAAACAGAATAAATGAATAAAAAGCTGCTCAATCAAAGAACACCATGCCTGGCGCTAGACAAAGTTGAAGTTAAGAGTGGGAAACCGCAAGGAGACTGGCGTCACAAACCTTGCAACAATTGAGTTAATGTAAACACAGATGCAGACTTCCAATGGAGACTGTGTTATAGGACATATAAACCAAACTTAATATTGTATTATTATTATTATTACCACTAAGAGTAAAATTTTATTATTTATTATTATTATTATTCCTTAAGAATATAAATATTATTCATTAATGTTACTTTAGAATAATTATTTTTACAAAATTAACTTATTATATTACTTATTATATTTTATTACTAATTAATTTTATTATATATATATATATATATATATATATATATATATATATATATATATATATATACTATATATATATATATATATATATATATATGTATATATATATATATATATATATATATATATATATATATATATATATATATATATATATATATATATATATATATATATATATATATATGTATATATACACTGCTGGCCACCCAAATTGCAACACCAAGAAAGACAAGAGATATAACAACAAAATTTATTTTGTAGATAACATGTTGACCAAGTATCAAATGATTAAATTTATAGACTTCTGTGAAGTGTGGTTCCTGCCAAAATCAGTAGCCAGAGTAGCCGCCATTGTTGGAGATCACCGCTGCCACACGCCTCGGCATTGATTCAAAGAGACTTTGGATGAGTTCTTGGGGTACAGCAGACCAAGCAGCTTCCACACGTTGCCAAAATTGATCTGCTGTGGCAGCTGGGGATGGAATCTGGGTCAATCGTAGAGCAACCATGGACCACATGTTTTCTATCGGCGAAAGATCCGGAGAGCGAGGCGGCCAGGGAAGCAATTCAATCTGGCGATTGACGAAGAACCATTGGACAATGCGTGCCACGTGTGGTCGCGCATTATCCTGTTGAAATATGGCTGTGGGCAAGCCCTGAAGGTAAGGAAGGACAACTGGCTCCAACACCTCGGAGATGTAGCACTGGCTGTTTAAAGTACCGGCAATGCGTACTAGAGGTGTGCGAGAGTGATATCCAATACCGCCCCATACCATAATACCCGGTGCAGGACCAGTGTGGCGGTGCATAACGCAGCTGTTCAGCATCCTCTCTTCACGGTGTCTCCTGACTCGAATGCGACCATCGTGGTGTTGCAGACAGAAGCGTGACTCGTCAGTAAAGACAATTTCATTCCATTCTGCCGTCCATATCCTTCCGTCATCTCACCATTGGCGGAGGAGACGTCTGTGGTTCTGCGTCAAGGGTAGACAAAGCAATGGACGTCTTGCGGACAGACCACTCTGCTGTAAACGGCTTCGAATGGTTCGCGCAGACACTGGATGATGCGTTACAGACTGCATGTGCTGTGATATGGTTCGTGATGTGACTGAGCGATCCGTCACTGCCATGCGCACAATTTGCCTGTCATCACGTGAAGTAGTGCGCTGAGGTGGATGCGATCGAACACGCCGGTCCGTCGTACCCTCCTGCATCCAACGATCACATATCCGCATTACAGTTGTTTGGTTTCGTCCAACACGACTACCGATTTCCCTGAAAGATAATCCACAATCTCGGTAGGCCACTATCCTTCCTCTGTCGAACTCGGATACTTGATCAAAAGATGATCGCTGTTTTCGACGAGGCATAATTGATCGTTTTTTTTTAAAAAAACCACAAGAAAAACACAATTGCCGAACTTGAAATCGTCGAAATCTCCAAGCCTTAAATAGGGCTTTGAAGTGGCGCTATATATATATATATATATATATATATATATATATATATATATATATATATATATATATATATGTATATATATATATATATATATATACATATATATATATATATATATATATATGTATATATATATATATATATATATATATATATATATATATATATATATATATATATGTATATATATATATGTATATATATATATGTATATATATATATATATATATATATATATATATATATATGTATATATATATATATATATATATATATGTATATATATATATATATATATGTATATATATATATATATATATATATATATATATATATATATATATACAGAGGCTGTTCGCACATTTTTTAGACGATTTTGGTAAGCGTTAATAAAAAATTGCTTACTGCAAAAGAAATAATTGCAATTGTACTATGTTTTTAAAAGTCAAAATTATAGTCTGCGGCTTGAAAGTTTTGTTTTTATTCAAAATGGAGTTTTTAACAAAGCAGTGGTTCGAAGGCTACATTTATGCTCTTTCCGAAGAGAAATATGCATACTCCGTTATCCAAAAACGATGTGAGAGTCATGGTTTTGTGATATCAAAAGCGTCGATAGGTAATATCGTCAACAAGAAAGGAAAAAAAAAGGCAAATTGGAGCCTCAAGTGGGACAAAATTTCCAAACAAGTATCCAAGGAAAAAACGGACATCTTCGACTATTGAAAAGGTACGCTGTTTAATTTTAAAAGAAAATCCCCCTAGTCAAAGGACAGTTTCAAAATCATTAAAATGCTCGGTGTCCACTGTAAACAAAATGATAAACGTTGATTTAAATCATAAGAAAGCGAAAAAACGCAATGTGCATCGTCTTCTTCCAAATCATATCGCTGAACGCAGGACACGCTGCAGAATTCTATATGAGAAACACTTATCCAAAGAAAAATGGAAAACAACTGTCACAATTGATGAATCATAGGTGTATTTAAATGATTGCAACAAAAAAAGAGCCATTTATTATCATAAAAGGGGAGAAAAAAAATTAAGTACGTGGTTCAAAGAATCGAAAGAAAGTTTTTTTAAGGGAGTCATGAATGTTGCTGGTTTTTCTTATAATGGCAAGTTAAAAATAAAGAGAGTGGAAAAAATGTCAAGATTAACTCCAAATACTATCAGGAACATATTTTATCGCCAGTTTTTCTGAATGAAATACCATCGCTTTACCCACAGTGCCATCAATCTGTGAGACTCCATCAGGACAAAGCTAGCAGTCACACATCAAAATCCACTGTAAATTTCGTAAAATAAATGGAACAAAAAACTGGTGTCAAGGCCATACCCTTCACTGATATCCCTACTAAATCTCCCGATGTATCACCTATGGATTTTTGTGCTTTCGGACTTTTAAAATCTGCATTATCCAAACGTCGTCCCAAAACCCTTACAGGACTCTGGAAAGCTGTTCAGGAGGATTGGGATAGAATACCTGTTCTGACACTTCAAAAGGTATTATCCTGGAAATTGCGGTGTCGAAAGATATTTCAGAATAAGGGATGTCAAATAGAACATTTAAAACACAAGAATTTTATGTAATTTAGTTTTGTTAATACAATATAGATCGTCTAAAAAATGTGTGAACAGCCTCTGTATATATATATATAGTGGTACCTCTTTACTCGTCGTTAATTGGTTCCAGAAGGCCCGACGAGTACCGAACGAATTTTTCTCGTAAAGAGTAATGTAAATTGAATTGTTCCTGAAAACCCGAAATTACCCATTTTACTGGACAATCTATAAATGGATAAGGTTGTTTTTTGATACAAAATCTTTGAACTTTTTTTTAAAATTTTTATTTCCAGTGGCGAAGGTTACAAAAGACCACTACACCACAAAAAATAGGATGAACAAATACAAACAAGAAGTAAACACAAAAAAGAAACGTGGCGAGGAACGTCTATGAACACAATAAGTCCCTTGCACGCCAGTAACGGTCGTATAAAGAGGTGTCCCCCAGTGCCGGGCAACGACGAAGGTGGTCCTCATCCATCCCCTCCCGAAGGTCACAGAGTGTGCAGAGAGGAGCTGACAAAACATGGATTCGATGTAGGTGTTTGAGGAGGAAGTCATGACCAGTGGCCAGGCGAAACTCGGCAACTGCTCGACGTCTTGGCCACTTAGGAAGATCGTGGAGCTTATTCCACCAGATCTTTCCAGAATTTCTCTCTGTGTATTGATTTAGAGTGAAGTCCTTTAACTTTTTCTCGATTATCCGCTTGGCATTGGTAAGAGGGACAGCTAGGGATGCGACATCGATGTTCTAAACATCGATTTATTGAAACCGATGTTTTTTTAACATTGATGGTTTGTGCTCGATGCTTTACGTTGTCTCGATGTTTTTTTTTGTAATGAAAAAGTACCATAATAAAAAAATTTACCACGTAGCATAATTTCCACACTCAGTAAATGTAAGTCTGAATTCTGTAAAGGGCGAATACAAAAGGGGGAACGATTCCTTAGCAAACAGACAAATGGCAATCAACAACCAATGAACCAATCAGAGCGCTTGGAATGTTCTTGACACTCCAGAACCTTCGATGGGGTTTTATTTTATAAATAGTATATATACGAGAGCAGCCATTTAAGTTTTTGTTTTGTTCTGGTTTTATATAAGTTGACGTTAATATTATTAGTAAGATGCCTCCTAAAAGTACCGTTTGGAAATATTTTTGCAAAACCTCTGACAAATTAGCAAAATGCAATAATTGCCTTAAGTCCCTCAAAACTTCTGGCAATACCACGAATTTGTCAGGACATTTGAAGCAAAACATGGCGATATTTACAACGAGAATTTTGAGTCATCAATGTAGCCCAAGGCAAAAGCAACCAAGTTTTTGTCATTTGTGTCAGCCCAATCAGAGAGTAAAATTAAATCATCCCCCACCCCCCCCACGACTAACCGAAGTAAAATTAATGTTAGAGGTTACTAAACCAGTTTTAAAAAATGGATGTTCTAAAACATCAATGTTTAAAAACATCGATGGTTTTTGGGCCATGTTTTATTAGCTTCGATGTTTTAATATTGAATATCGATGTTTCAAAACATCGATGTTTTGTTATAGATGTCGCATCCCTAGGGACAGCTTTCCTTGATGACTGTAGAATAGAAGCTCCCTGTTTTGCAAGGTGGTCTGCTAACTCATTATCAGCTACAGCTACACCACAGTGTCCCGGGATCCAATTTCCCTAGAAAGCCCAGACAGACTCTGCAGGAGTTTTCTTACACTCGAGGATGTTAGAGGAGGCAGGAGTAGTATTTGAATTCACAGCAAAAATCGCCGCTTTTGAATCACAGAAAATAACGGCCCTCACAAAACTGTTCAGATGACAGTGCAACTGCGACAGGGCTACACGAATGGCAGCAACTTCACCATCGAAAGCAGTTGTGCATTTTCCAGTCGAAAAATAAAAGGAGAAAAAAAGGGCAATAGACCCCTGCCCCTGCGTTATCGGTGTCCCCCAAAAGACTTCCATCGGTATAGGTATGTACCCATTCGGGTTCAGGGTATAGGGTGCTTATCGTTTCCAGAGCAAGCCCTCTTAAAATCGCTAATCTTTAACAGGGCCGCCCAGAGACTTTACGGGGCCTGGGGCAAACATCTGTTGGGGGCCCCAAGAAATCTGATTAATCGAATAATTTATTTTTTATTTTTTGGGGGGCCCCTTTTTTTCAGGAGATTATTTTGAATTTTGAAGTACGGTACAAGTTTCAGAATTTTCTTTCGGAGGAAATCTAATAAATATTTTCTTAAAATTTTTTTTGGGCCCCTCCGGCAGTTGGGGGCCTGGGGCAAAGTGCACCAGTCCCCCCCCCCCCTCTGGGCGGCCCTGATCTTTAAACTAGACAGACATAATTTCAAGCAATAATTAGATAAAATAAAATAAAATTTATCCTCTGTCAACCTGTACCGAAAGGAGTTGATGGCCTCATGGGATAGTAGTGAAGTAGAGGAGGAGAGGAGTTATTGCTTGGAAGGGGAGTCTCCTTCCAATAAAACATCAGGCACTTGCACAAGTATCATTTTCCTCTTCTGTCTCTTAAAACTGACGATCCCTGTCGTAGACTCGGAGCCTTATGGGCAGGGCCCTCCAACGAGTTCGGGATTTTGACGATCTAACGCACCAGTTGGACAGAATTTGTCAGGACATCCGCCACCTCTATCAATCAATGCCAAGCCGATTAACTGCTTTCATTAGGGCTAGAGGTGGACCAAGGCGTTATTGACTTTTTTCCATGTTTTTATTAACTCGCCTTCTTGTCTATTTGTGTGTTTGTCCAGTTCAAACCTTGCAATCGATTTTTAACTAACTTCCCGACTAGCTAGACATTTGAAACTTTTAGAATAGCTCAGAACACGATGACAATGAATTTTGTTTTGATATTTTTAGCCATCTTTAAGCAGAATTGAATTAAATTTCAGTTATTTTCAGTTAATTTTGTTATGTAGACTGGTGTAGCCATCTATCGGCCGGTACGGGAACGAAAAGTGAAACGCAAGTTAACTTGCAATTAACTTCATTTTCTTCCAAGTAGATGGGATAATTCATCAAAAAAATTTAAAAAAGTATTTATTAATACATAGAATTGTCAAGTTTATATGATTCAACAGAAAATTTAAAAACATGGTGTATAAAAAGTTCTTTTTATCTTGTAATTATTCATTTTGTGAAGCTCTTTCTCTTGGATAAATCATCCATTTTTTCTCAAATTGTAATGATTTGTTTTTCTGTACATGTACATGACATCCGCCGATTTTCGTCTGTAGCGTACTGGAAATATGGTCTTTTTTTTTCCCGAGACCCCACAAGAAGGAAACACAGCCGCGTGTTTTTCAAGGAATGTGTTGTTCGGTTCCACCAGTTCGGAACACGTGGGAGGATTAGAAACCGTTTCCCTTACAGATGCAGCCACTAAAGCTGTCATCTGACGTTTCTGCAATGTAGTAAAGTTCGGCGTCTAAGAAGAGCTGTCAGCCGATAATCTGCCGGCCCCTCCACCCCTTCTGAAAATCCAGACATTGGGGAGAGACGCTTGAGAACGCGGGCGGTGCGGATGTGTTTTTTAGGCTCCGTACATTGGGAATCTGCACGGTTTTTTTTTTTAAAGTTGAATATGTTGCACTGATTTAAATGTTAATTATTTTTGTTAATAAAATGTTAAGTTTTTTGTTTTAAAAAGTTGGCCTTCGTTTGTTAATTAGAACTCTGTCTTTCTTTGGTGTGGAAAATAGTTGTGAAATTTCTTGAAAATGCCTCAGAGACAATCGCCTTAACTACTTACAGTGACGCCACACGTCCCATTCGGATGACTCCTTCTTGGTGCGTCGATTTATTTATTTATTTTTTTTTCCGTCTAAGAGTGTATGATAGACAGTGATTACTCTGAGAGGAATAATAAACTCTCTTGTCAAGTCGAATTCTGGAATTTGTCTGAAGCGGAGATTTTTGCCTTGCGCTGAATCTAGGAAGTATAAACATTTTCAGCCACTCGTTTTCCTTTCCTCTGAAATTCGTCTTCAATCTTTTTTTTTTTTTTTTTTTTTTGTTTGTTTGTTCCCAGCTCCTGGACGCAAAGGCGGGGGATTGATTTACGCTCTACACCCTTTCCTTTCCCCCCGTCCAGTTTGTTTATGGGTCAGTGCAGGCCGGGAAACAATGGTCAGGGCGACGGGCTCCCTTCCCCGAAACAAAACGCCCGCTACACGTGCGCTGACGATGAAAAGTACTGACTGACATGGAAAGAGGTTTTGCTTATGGGCACGGTGGCAACGGCTTTTTTTTTTTTTTTTTTTTTTTTTTTTCCGCGGCGCGGCGTGGGGATCTTTCACGTAAACAATAAAGGACCAGATTATTTTTAGCGAGAGAGCGAACGAAAATGTGGAACTGGCTGTGCAGGTCGTTCAAAAATATGTTTTTATTTCCCCCCGTGAAAATTAAACAAAAGTAAGAGAATTTTGTAGGACACGCGCAATACATTTATTGTAGATCTATTCTCAAATGGCAATTTTCGAAAATAAATGCGGTCTTGAAAAGTAAATAAATAAATAAACAAAAATAAAAAAAGATTTTTGAAAGACACGCGCATTGGTCTGTTTTTTTTTTTTTTGAAGATCTATGTCCATATGACAGAAATGAATGCGGCACAAAATACTTACTTTTAACATAGGATTACGTTCCTCCATAACGGTCCTCCGGAAAGCAAAGTTTCAGATGCTAAAACCGTCGATACGTCGGTCGTCGCGAGTTATAATTTTGGCAGCGCATATATATATATATATACAGTGGAATCTCGATCGATCGTTTTAGGATCCATCGTTTTTCCGTATGTGTCGTTCATTTTATCCAGTCCCAACGATCATATTGCTTTATTATGTTCCCGCATCTATCGTTTTCCCTCATTTATCGTTCATTTAAATCGGTCCCTTGAAAAACGATAGATCGAGATTCCACTGTATATATATATATATATATATATATATATATATAATAGATATTTAAAATTAAAATAAGCAAAGGGACAGATGCGACCATTTAATACTCTAATAACATATATCAAGGGATACATTTTAGTACTTAAGCAGAAAGAAAGTGGAGGTGGTATAGTTGATGACTGGGGGGCGGGATTGTGAACCCCCCCAGTTCAAATATTGCAATCGATTTTTAACTAACTTCCCGACAATCTAGACATTTGAAACTTTTAGATTAGCTCAGAACACCATGACAATGCATTCTTTTGATACTTTTAGCCATCTTTAAGCAGTTTTCAATTCATTTTCGGTTAATTTTGTTTTGTAGAATGGTACAGCCATCTATCGAGCGGGACGGGAACGAAAAGTTAAACGCAAGTCGACTTCCAATCAACTTCATTTTCTTTCAAGTTGATGGGATAATTCATCAAAAATATTTTAAAAAAGTATTTATTAATGCATAGAATTGCCAAGTTTATATGATTCAACGGAAAATTCGAAAACATGGTATATAAAAAGTTCTTTTTATCTTGTAATTATTGACTTAAGCCCTTTATACCGGGCACCATAGATATTGTTACGTCTTGGCCCTTTTCGGGGGAAAAAGGCCACCCAAGCAAAAGCCCATCCCTTTGCGAATTCTTCCCGTTTCCAAGAAACGATCGGGGGTGGCTCCTGCAACCCCCCTCACGCCGGCCAGCTGGCTGAAAAAGAGACGCAGAGATTTTTGGGGAAGCAAGGAGAGAGGTAGCTGATTATTGAGCCTCGCATCTGTCCGTCGGCAAGCAGGGCCGATAGGGCGCTGTGCGGACCGAAGGCCTGGAAATTCCTCTCTCGGCTCCCGTTTTTACAAGTGGAGAGATACATCTGCTATTGTAAACGATATTTTGGTTCCTATAGAACCTCTCATATGCAGAGGAGCATAGACTCTCTGTCTTGTACATATTGTACAGTTTTATGTGATTAATACAAGCTCTGTGTCATTAATAGTCTCTCGTGTGTCTTCTTTTCCCACCGAGGACGTTACAATATATTCAGGTGCGTATAAAAGCAATTTAGAAATATGCATTTGTTGATATGTGATTAAAAAAATATGCTGAGTTGCAGACAAACGCCTCAACGTCACGCCAGAACTGGATCTGCAGCCAAAAGGACCCGAACTATTACGCCTTTCCAATTGTTGTTTTTTCCCCACTCGCAAGGAGCAAATCGTCCATTCTGCCCGAAGCGACAGAAGGCTCTCTCGAGAGTGAAAGAGTTGAGGCGTCGGCACCCTGCTCAACATTTTACAGGGTTCACGCGCTCCGGTTTAACCCCATGAACGCCTTCGCCCACCGCCCCCTCTCTCTCTCTTTCTGAGGATTCTCGTTTGTTTACCTCTCTCTGTGGGCGGCGGTCATGCGTGGCGCGAAATGCGGAAGAGCGGGTTGGCAGGCAGTGCACGCCAGGCCTCGTTCGGGGCGCAGATGAATATTCGGAGCGATATTGATATGGTTTTTGTTTTGTTTGTTTTCGTTTTCGGATCGTCGTTCGCAGGGAGAAAGCACGCGAGGGGAAAGTAAACAAAGAAGACGCTTAATTGGCGAGGATTTTTTTGAATGCGAGATGATCAGTTAATGTGCATGTGTGTGTTGAGAGACACGTCAGGGAATCGTCATAGTTTAGACTTGTGAAGGATCACAGTCGTGATGGCAAATAATGAATAAGAAATGAATATATATATATATATATATATATATATATATATATAAATAAATAAATAAGAATAAGATGAAAGAGAAAACCAGTAATTTGTTTTAATGTCCAATACTAATTGATTATCCATTGGTTTTTAGACAGTATTGACACCTCTGATGAGGAAATGCTGTCAAAAACGTTATTCATACTTTTCTTTACATGTTGGATGTTCCTGGCTTCAAGTAGCTTTAGAGCTATTACTGGTTTTCTCTTTCATCTTATTCTTATATATATATATATATATATATATATATATATATATATATATATATACATAATAAATGTATAACTCATTAGTTGCAATGTGTATTCAATAATGATGATTTTAAAAAATGAGAAAATCTATTAAAAATGATCATTAATGAATTAAATCAATCATTAATGAATTGTTAGGAGGATGAAGATGAAGATTTACCTGTCGATATGTGGATAGAAAAGCTTAAAATTTCCTCATTCTGAGACTGTGACATGCAATTGTTTGCAACATGCGATGATGAAGTCATTACATGTGAAAATCTGACCTATGAAGATGTTGTGAAAGAAATTAAAATGGATCATTCCGAAATCGAAGATTCTGCATCTGATGCTGATGAAGAGGAGCACATGAATGACGAAATATTCACCATCGCAGATGCTACAGCAGCTATGCGTGTAATTAATAAGTTTTTGTCTACACAAACAGTGGAAGAAAGAGTGTTGGAGTCATTTGATGTATTGGGCGAAGAAATTCATAAAATGTTTTTTGAAATCGGCATCACGTCAGCAGAAGATTACGGATTATTTCTGTATCAAAACAGTGAGCAACAATTGAAGGTAAATTGAATTTATTTCCATTTGTCTTCATTTTCAGCTAATTTAATTAGTATTGTGTCTGTTTAATGTAATCGATTTTAGACAATTTAATTTATTGATGATCATTTTTAATATATTTTATCATTTTGTTTAATACTTCATTATTGTATACACATAGCAGCTAATGAGTTATACATTATGTGAACTTTAACATTTTTCTTAATGTTCGGATATAACGAACAAAACCTTTGGTCCTTTGAAGTTCGCTATAACGGGATTCGAGTGTATTATCATAAATGTTTTCTAACAATTTATAGTTAAAATTAAAAACATAAAACAAATAATAATAATAATATATACAGTCAAACCTCGTTATAACGAACTTCAAGGGACCAAAAGTTTTTTTCGCTTTATCCGGTGGTTCGCTATATCCGAACCGAAAGAAAAATGCTAGAGTTCACAAAATGTATAGCTCATTAGTTGCAATGTGTATTCAATAATGATGTAATAAAAAAGGATAAAATCTATCAAAAATGATAATTTATGAATTAAATCGACTAAAATTGATTACATTAAATTGACACAATACTAATTAAATTACGTATAACAGGAAAACTACGGGATCAAAATTTTCATTCGTTATATCCGGGAGTTCGTTATATACCGGGTTCGCTATAACGGGGTTTGACTGTATACTACATTCTATTATTAATATATATATATTATTTTGACTGTAGCACAGAAAAGCGTGGGACAAATCTTACCTGCCGAGACAAAGTGTGACGTACCCTTACATAGTTCGAAATTGACTCACACGCGGATGAACGGTCGCTGGAACACACACCGGCTACACTTTCGCTAAATGGATAAACGCCGTTTATTGAATGCACGATAAGCGCCTGTTTTCAGGAAGTGGGACACATCCTGAGCACAAGGCGGCGAACAATCGTTCCGAGCTGGGAAATGACGGTGAAAGAGAAGACGATCAAGGTTGAGCTTAGGTGGAGTTTAATTACCGGTTTCCGACTCCGCTCGGACGTGCTGTCATCAAGCAGATTTGATGATAATTTGAATAGCTTGTCCGAGAAACTGTGTTTTATTATTATTTGTTTTCGGTATTACATTGAGAACGAAATCTCAGTGGCGTAGCGAGCATAACTGGTGCCCGGGGCACGATACCTTTGTGGCGCCCCCCCCGCAAAACATATATTATTATAATATATAGACCTTATATTGGCGCCCCCCCCGAAAACATATATTAATATAATATATAGACCTTATATTGGCGCCCCCTCCGAAAAACATATAGTAATATAATATATAGACCTTATATTGGAGCCCCCCCCCGAAAAACATATAGCAATATTGTATATAGACCTTATATTGGCACCCCCCCCCCGAAAAACATATAGTAATGTAATATATAGACCTTATATTGGCGCCGCTCTGCAAGTGGCGCCCGGGGCATGATAGACCCCCTTGCCCCCCCTCGCTACGGCACTGCGAAATCTGTCAGAAACTGAGTGAAAGGGATTAAATGTATTTCAATAAATAAATGTGTATATATTCAAAGCAAGGTGATTGCGGTAAATTTCTTTAAATATCCCTTTATTTCTCTTTAAAATTTGTTATTATATTCAGCCTAGTTTGAAATCGTCTGCGCTTAAAGCAAAATAGGAGTGCTGTGACGTCATCTGACGCTGCAGCGTAATGGAATGTACTTCCGCGCTTGTACTAACCCTATTGGATTCGATCACCTCAATGTTAACCTATGGAGAAAACGTGACTACTCTTGATAGCTACATTAATGCTGATAATCCAATAAAAATGGTATTTTCAGAGAGCCTTCAGCTTTTCTGCACCTTGCAACAGGATTCATTTGATAAACTGCGTCCACCGAAGGAACTGATTAGCGTTTAAAACACTGTATACCAGATTTTTTCCCCGAATAATTTAAATTTATAAATATTATTTGACTTTTTTTTAAAACCAAAAATGCCCTAAGGTGTAAAATTTCTTTCTCTATTACGTAGTACAATTTTTAAAAAAAATTCCGGAAGTCTCTTCTAACGAAACTACCGCGGGTTATTAACGTTGGATTACTTATCGTTGCTTATCTCTTTTGTATGTATATATGTATATGTATGTGTTATGTATATATGTATCTATATATATGTGCGTATGTATGTACAACCTTTGTCCAGAAAGTTCAGTGAATGACGTCATAGTGCTCACGGCCGTAAGAGTTTGCAACCGGCGCATACCGTGCCGGACAGCTGAAGACTGGTCTGAACCAGTTCCTGAGCGGCGGCGCTGCGAGTTAGCTTATCGTGTGGAAACAGTTCATTGTAGAGTGAAGGTGTTGTGCGCTCGGTCGAAATTCAGAATGGATCAGCGAACGAATATGCTGTTCTATTTCAAACTTAGAAAATGAGCGAAAGAGACTCGTGAAATGCTGCTAAAAGTTTACAAAGAACGTACTGCCACCTTCACGTTCGTGTATGAGTGGTTTAAACGCTTCCAAGAAGGGCGGGACACCATTGGAGACTCCCCTCGAAGTGGTCGGCCTGCAACTGCACGCACCCCAGAAAACGTATAAGGAAGGGTTGAAGTGAGGTGAAGGAATTGTTGGCCAAGGATCGTCGCTTGACAGTGCGAATGATAGCGGAGGAAGTGGGAATGGGTCGCGAGATGGCCCATCTCATACTGACCCAGAATTTGGGTAAGCACAAGCTTTGCTCCCGACTTGTGCCCCCACACTTCGACGACGGAACAAATGCAAGTTCGGCTTGACGCCTGTGGAGACTTCATCGACATGGCGGATCGAAACCCCAAATTTCCTGGAAACCATTGTCAAGGGGGACGAGACCTGGTGCCTGAAGTACGACCATGACGGCAAGCGTCAGAGTATGGAGTGGCGGGGTCCAGGGTCGCCGAAAAGCAAGAAGGTGCGAAGTGAGAAATCACGCATTAAGACAATGCTCATGATGTTCTTCGACTCTGAGGGTCTCATCCATAAACAATTCCTGCCTGAGGGCACCACGTTAAATGCCTCTAAGTACGTGGATATACTGAAACATCTGCTGCTACGGATCAATCGGGTACGCCCCCAGTACGCCAAGCAAGGCAACTGGACCCTGCTTCATGACAATGCCCGCTCCATACTGCCTTTCTGGTGCAGCAGTTCTTCGCCAACAGGCGAGTTTTGTCCCTGAATCACCCACCCTACTCCCCAGACTTGTCTCCCCGGACTTTTTCTTGTTCCCCAAATTGAAATCAGCCCTGAAGGGCCACAGGTTTTCGGACATTTCGGACATCCAACGTAATGCTACGACCCAGCTGAAGGCCATACCTAAAGACGGCTACGCCAGGAGTTTCCAAGACTTGTACAGCCTTTCCCAGATGTGCATTACCGCCTACGGGGATTACATCAAAGGACAATAACAGCTGTTCCATGTAAGACAACAATTCATTGTGACTATAGACACATTCACCGAACTTTCTGGACAAAGGTTCTATATATATGTATGTCAAAATTTTTGACCCATTTTGGTACTTTTCTGTATAACTGTTTACAGCTTGCCCAAACGATACAGACTGGGTTTGGCGCGCTTCCAAAATTATAACCCGTGAGGTACGGACGGACGGTTTTAGCGTCTGAAATTTTCCTTTCCGGAGAACCGATATTGAGGAACGATTCCTGAGTTTAAAAAAATAAATAAATAAATAAATAAATAAATATATATATATATATATATATATATATATATATATATATATATATATATATATATTAAAAAAAAACCCTTTCAATCCAAGTCGATAATCCTTAGACACATTTTCTCCGTAGGGTAACATAGAGGAGAGGTCCAATAAGGTTAGTACACAGCTGCCTTAAGGATTTAAAATGACGCTCTAAAATGTGAAGATAGTCGAACTGATTCAATACGTCGTTCATAAATTCGGCTTTCCCTGTTCCAGGAGAAAATAGGCATACACCTCCATTCCATATGTCCTCGTCTACTATGTTTTACTGTTCTGCAACCAAGTTCCCTTTTCGAAGGTTCGCTTTTTGATAATTCTCATTATTTAACCGTCCGGACCTAAGACATAAAAAATTTATACTTACTTGCAAATGTAACTGCACTCAAAAATTCAGATTTTTATTTTTAATGGATTTTGTAAAAGGAATGTTAAGATTTCGGCTCTTAGAACTTTTTTTTTTCCTTGCAATACCACTATGATAAACATCAGCAGGTCGGATTTCTCGTTTAAACATTACGAGATAAGAAAGTCAGTAACCAGTTTAGAAGTTCTCATTCTTGGATTTTCGGAAATATTCCTGAAATTAATTTTGTTCCGGTCTTTTGAGTTCTGGGTTATTCTGAAGACGACTCTATTACACCATAAACAGCTGAACGGCTTAACATAGCTGTTTTAATTCTTTTTTCCTACGGAATTTTCTCTTTCAAAATCTATATATTTAAGTTCCTAAGCCGACTTTTTGGGTTGTCCGTGAGAGAAAACTACTGCATCAATTTACTTCATTTTGGTCTTAGACGAAAGATTGTAATCTGTAGATTTGTCAAATTTGGTTTTTGTAACCGCAATTTCTATTAATTAGCGATATTTTAGAATTAAAAATTGATTTCTGTGCATGCTCAGTGGTATGTTTAAATCTGTCTTGTTTCTGTGCATGCTCAGTGACATGTTTCAATCATAAACACATTTATTTCGAGGAGTCTTTCTAGATCTCTCTCTGACAATTTTCGTTTTTATGATAATTAAGTTTGTAAAATATAAGATTAAACTTCGTGGAAATTGTTTATTTCGTGCTGTTTAATTAGCGATAATTTACAATTAAAAAATTGCTTTCCGCGCATGCTCAGTGACATTTTTAAATCTGGCTTTAGATTCTCACTAAACACGTTAATTTGTTTCTGCGAATTATTATGATTTTCAACATTTAGCAATGATGTGTTGAGTATAATCACTTGTGTATCAACTTGTGTAAATAAAGAACTAAGGTACGAATTACTAAACGCGTTTTCTTTTTTTTGAATTAGCTGTGGCAACAAAACACTGAAATGTCAAAAATTCTAGGTAAATTTTTACTGATTTATGTTGGTGGGCAATTTTTTCAACGTTGCCCAATTTTTTTAAATGATGTAACAAATTTATGCTTTGATAGTTTAATGGTTTTTATAATTTTTCCTACAGAATGTTCCTTTCCTGAATACAAAAAAGAACTAACCTAAAAATATCTAAACACGTTTATTTTCTTGGATGAAGTAAAACAGAACATTGGAGTATCAAAAACTCTCAGAAAATTTTGTTAAATTATGCTAGCAGACGATTTTTTCAATATTTACAAATTCTGTGTTCTGAGTAATGTTACAAAGAATTAACCCCCTAATTATTTACTTTTTTAATGATTTTTCTTACTTTTTGTTCTTTTTCTAAATACAAAAAAATAACTAATGTAAAATATCTAAACGCGTTTATTTTCTTAAATTAAGTAATGCAAAATACTAGAGTATCAAAAATTTATTGAACTATTCAAACAGACGGTTTTGCTCGCGTTGCCAAATTTTGGTTCAAAATAATATCACAGACTCATGTTTTGAGTTCATTGCTGACGGCTATTTTTGATAAGCTCTATGTGGTGCGAAGACTAAACTTAAATCGTTTTATCAGGAGATACCGTAAAATCTCTACTATAATACGCACCCGAGTATAATACGCATGCTTGATTTTGCACGAAATTTTCGGAAAAAATTGAAATTCCACTATAATACGCACCCACAACTTTTCAATATTTTATTTAAAAATTGCACAAATATTTATTAGCATAAATAAAATTTGTAATAAAAAGAAACGAAAACGTCAAATTCGGTAGAAAAAAACTTAAATTGTTAATTCAAAACAAACAATATTGTTAAATTATCAGTCTTAATCAATTTCCATAGAATACAGCTCATCTATTGTTGTTGCGTCCATGTCACAATTATTGTTGCCGTCGTAATATATATCACCATCATCATCCTAACTTGACGATACGAACTGAGAGTTCCGTTTGTTTAAAAGGAATACCTGCTTAGTAAACGGGTGGATGAATCACGGAGTGCAGATGCGCACGCACCTGTGTTGCGGCAATGTCTTACAGCTGCTGTATGTTCGTTTATCCAATGTTTAAAACAACTTTTTTTTTAAAGCGAGTATAATACGCACCCTCAATTTTGCCGACTAAAATGTGAAAAAAGTGCTTATTATACTCGAGATTTTACGGTATACATTTTTAAGTTTAGTGATTTCTGTTTTGATAAAAGAACAGTTTACTAGAAATAGGGGAAAAAAAGCCCTTTTTAAAGAACTTTTTTTTTCTCATAGCTTTAGTGTAAAGCATTTTTTTTATTTTCGACACCATTTTTCAAAAATTACAATCGTCTTAGAACGTTAATGAATACATATACACTAGTTTTACGGTACCCAATGGGCATATATTATTATAATACTAACATTTTTGGAGGAAGCAGACGATTTTCAGTTATCCTCGGAAAAACTTTTGAAACTCCTGCAGTTAAAATTGTTTCACTGCATCTTCCTTTGCGCTGTGACCGTCTGCCCGTACGAAGATAACGTGTCTGCTCCCAGACGATAACTTTCAATATATTCTGAGTAACCCAAAGGTCAATCTTCGGGGAATTTCAACTTGAAAACCTGCAGTGTTGGAGGAGATATCGATCCTCGGCATTATTCAAGGCTCTAATAAAACTGTTACCTGAAATCGATAAACTTGTACCGCGATCGTTGATCTACAGCGTAAAGCGAATTTTCAACTCAACGGAAATATTTCTTCTCCGGTTACGGAAGGTTCAAAGTTTCGTATATTTTCGGCAGTTTGAGGAGTTACTGGACGCGTGAGACAGACGTCATCAAGGCAGAAAATTATCGACTCGCGTCTGCGTCCAGACAGATGTGGGTGAACATTCGACTGGCATGAAATAAAATTAATCTGCTAAGTAGGGAAAGAATCAAGCAATTTTTTCTTTTCCGTGAATACATATTAGACACACAGTAATGTAAAAGAGTAATATTTTTCACACAAAAATCAACCTAGTTTTTTAGGAACTTTTTTTTTCATTTACGGTAATGGGTTTTTGAACGGCTGCCGTTTGTTTCCTGGATTTTCGTGTACGCTTGCTGCTAGGCAAATGACATATTTTGTTTATGCGAACGGCCTAAAATAAACAATGTCTTCCTGCAATTTTTTTATGTATATAAGGACTATGGAAACAAGGAAAAGAATTGTCTAGAAATATATAATTCGGTCAATGAGTACATATACCCTTTTTGCACACACACACACACACACACACACATATATATATATATATATATATACCGTATTTATCGGATCATACGAGACACCTCAAATTTATGGGAGGATTTTAAGAAAACAATATTTTGTATTTTGTTAGGTGTATAAAGATATTTTCAATTTCTTAGTTACTAAAGATAAAAAATATAGATAATAAATATAATAAATAATATTCATAAAATATATATAATATACAGGTAGCTCTCCTACAGCACGGCATCTTACAACACGGTTTCGCTCTAACACGATAAAATAAATTGCTGGAGCCCTCGTATAATACTTCAACCTGTAACACGGTTTCGCTCTAACACGATAAAAAGTTTGTGAGAACCATTGTACAACATTGTACTTCTGAAACACTAGATAACATGATTTTTGTTTAACACATTTAAAAACTAAATTACCTTAAAAAAATGACGGGAAGGAATAATGAATTATAGTGGCTTTACATGAAAATGTATAAAAAAATTATAATTTATTCATTTATAACTATAAAATTATTAAAAAGAAGGCCTAAGCTTGGCAGAAAATCTTGAATAAATTCTCCTGAATGCAGACCCTTCCGATGAAAGAAGCCGAAAATTCAAAAGGGAGCTGAAAAATTGTCTATCTCCATACCGTCAATCTACAATGACCTTGTAAGAACCAGTAAATAAACCCAAATTACAGATTTTTTAAAGAGGATAGAAGGTGCAAAAAATCTAAATGAAGAAAAAGGTTCTGAAAGTGAAGGTGATATCGAATAAACGTTCTCGTTTGATTATACTGAACAGTGATGAGGAAGAAATTTATTAAATTAAGGTCGCATTAAATGAAAATAACATTTTTTTGTTTATTTTCGTTTGGTGTTATACATACAGTTATATTTTTAATAAAAATTAAGTTGCTTATATGGAATTTTAAAAAATGTTTGTTTTTAATAAGTTTTCAGAACGTAACACCCCCTTTTTTTAACTGTCTCCGGGTCTCATATAACACGGTTTCACACAACACAGCATTTTCTAGGAACCTATCTACCGTGTTATAAGAGGGTTACCTGTATATAATAAAACATTCATTTTATTTTAATGTTACCCTCGGAGCATAAGACGCTCTCGAATTTCAAGTCGATTTCTTGTTATGTAAAAGGGTGCGTCTTATGATATATATATATATATATATATATATATATATATATATATATATATATATATATATATATATATATATATATATATATATTGTCACGTAGACAGATCGAGTGATTAACACAGAAAGCACAATCTAGATGAACGAGGCTTTTATTCACAGTAAGCGAGTTAACAGGCACCAGCTGGAACCTAACTGACTTCCCATCAACTTGAGGGAAGCCTTTTTATACACTAAAGAACTTTCTAGAATTATTTAAATTAAGAGAATTAACATATTTGGTACTTTCCCGAAGCTTCGAGAAAGCGAACATAAATTAACTAAAAAGAAAGGAAATACTTTCGACAGCCCGTCTCGAGGTTCGAACCGACGACCCTCTGAATTGGAGCCCAGTACTTTAGCCGTTCGCCCACGCCGTTGCTCGGAAACGGTTGTAAATATGACGTTATCCCACCTTTAAAAGAACAGCGTCTCGCTGTTGGATGACTTCTTATTTTTTTTCTGGAACGCGTTACTGGACTCGAATGTTCCTCGTTCTGGTTAGCATCACCAAGTTTATTATCAGCATTCCCTGGTTCCTCCTGAAGAGTAGTTGGATCTTCCTGTAAGGCTGTTTCTTGCACATCCGGATCATAGTAGGGTTTCATGCGTAACACATGCACCACATCTCGTGTTTTTCGTCTTTTTGACATAGGATCAAAATCTTAAACTTCATAGGTAACGTCGGATAGCTGCCTTAATACTTGATATGGACCAAAATACCTTTTGAGGAGCTTTTCTGATAGGCCTACTTTACGAACGGGGTAAAAATCCATACGAGGGTTCCAGGCAAATATTTTACTATTCGGTGCTTTGCGTCATAGATCCGACAATCTTTTTCTTGAGCTTCCAGTGTCCGTACTCGAGCTAGCTGCCTTGATTCTTCTTCTTGGGTGATTACTCGATCGAGGCAACCCGACACTGTTCCATCAGGGCTATACGGGAATATAGTATCCAGTGTTGTTTCGGCTTCTAGACCATACACTAAGCAGAAAGGTGCGAATCCAGTGGTATCTTGTCGAGCGGTATTGTAAGCAAACGTGGCAAATGGTAGTATTGTGTCCCAGTTTTTCTGTTCTATGTCCACATACATAGACAACATATCGGCTAAAGTTTTGTTAAGTCGCTCAGTCAGACAATTTGTTTGTGGATGGTATGAGGTCGTCATTCGGTGGACAACATTGCAGGTTCTGTTAATTTCGGAAATTAGCTTCGACTGGAAGACTTGCCCTCTATCGGTGATGATAGTTCGTGGCGCCCCATGCTTCAAAATGATTTCTTCGACAGTGAATTTTGCAACTTCGGGTGCTTCAGCGGTTGGCAGAGCTTTTGTAATGGTGTAACGAGTCAAATAATCGGTACATACGATGATCCATTTGTTATCAGCCTTAGATTTTGGAAATCTTCCTAATAAATCCATACCCACCCGCTGGAAAGGTACCTCTGCGGGAGGTATAGGAATTAGACGACCAGGCAGTTTTTGAGGAACGGATTTTCTTCGTTGACATTCTTTACAGTGCATTACATAGCGGCGTACGCTTCGATAAAGCCTAGGCCAATAAAATCTCTTACGTATTCTATCATACGTCTTCACAAATCCCAAGTGGCCGGCAGTTGGTTCGTCAAGCAAATGTCGAAGAATATCCAGCCACAAATGCTTAGGAATAACTGGTAACCATCTCTTTCCTGAAGGATCAAAATTTTTCTTGCACAGGATCCCGTCGATTATCTCGAGGTCTACTTTGCCAGACTTTTGTGGCTTCGTGGAAGACTCGGACTCAAAGTATTCAGAAAGCACAGAATCCTTACGTTGCTCAGGTGCTAAATCAATGGCGGGGCCAATGGCAATGATATCTACTGAAGTGGCATGGTCATCAATGGGGTTTCTGGAAAGGCTATCGGCATCATTGTGTCTTTTTCCACTTTTGTATACCACAGAAATATCGTATTCTTGGAGTCTTAGAGCCCATCTTGCCAATTTGCCGGAAGGATCTTTTAAATTAGCTAACCAAAACAACGCGTGATGGTCTGTCACAATTGTGAATGGTTTTCCAAACAAATAAGAGCGGAACTTCATAATGGCCCATACGACTGCAAGGCACTCTCTTTCGGCTGTTGAATAATTTCGTTCGGCTTTTGACAGTGTTCTAGATGCATAGGCTATGACTTTTTCCTCGTTCTGTTGCTGTTGGATCAACACAGCACCAATGCCATATACACAAGCGTCAGTGTGTAATTCAGTGGGAGCTGTTTCATCAAATAAACCTAGTATTGGTTCAGAAATGAGTGCTGACTTTAAGTCGTTGAAAGCTTCTTCCTGTGTAGAGGTCAACATAAATTTGTAATCACCTTTTAATAAAATCTGGAGAGTCTAGGCTCGATAGCAGAAGCCTTTGATAAAGCGTCTGAATAGGAGCACAGTCCGAGAAAGCTTCTGGCGTCATGTACGCTCTGTGGAGCAGGAAAATCTTGAACTGCTCTTATTTTATCTGGATCGGGTTTTACACCTTCACCGGATACTAGATGGCCCAAGATCTTGATTTCCCTTGCACCAAACAGACATTTCTTAGGATTCAGAATTAGGCCAGATTCCTGAATGCAGTTAAGGACACAGGCGAGCCTTTTAAGGTGGTCCGAAAAAGTTTGAGAGAATACCACAATATCGTCTAAATAACACAAGCACATTTGACAATTAAGATGACGCAGTAAATTGTCCATTGTTCTCTCGAAAGTTGCTGGAGCATTACAAAGTCCAAACGGCATGACTTTGAATTCATATAAGCCTTCACTGGTGACAAATGCCGTTTTTTCCCGATTTGCTTCGTCTACCTCTATCTGCCAATATCCCGAATAGAGATCCATGGAAGAGAAAAACTTCGCTCCTTTCAAGCAATCCAACGTGTCGTCGATTCGCGGTAAGGGATAGACGTCTTTGTTCGTGACCTTGTTTAAACGTCGATAGTCTACACAAAAGAGCCAGCTACCATCTTTCTTGCGCACGAGAACGACAGGAGAGGACCACGGGCTGTCCGATGGCTGAATGACACCCTTTCGTAGCATCTTTCCGACTTCGTCATGGATTATACGGCGTTCGGCAGGGGATATTCTGTAGGGTCTCTGGCTAATAGGAGGGTGATCTGCGGTATTAATTTTGTGTTTGACATGAATTTGGCGTCGATCAACCTCAGAGTTTTCATTGAAAGTAACTGAAAACTTCCTTACAACTGAAAACTTCCTGCTCATCGCTAAGATTCGGCGCTATCATGCTGTAATCCACTAACCTTGTACTTTCTTTCGCGGTATCTTCGGAGGCTATCTCAGATAGGGCACTGATGCAGGTAGGATTAATCGACTCGGCATTGCCTATACACATACCTTTCAGAATGCTTCGGGCTTTATTCAGTGAATTAGCGATCCATAATTCACCCTTTTTATTTGAGATGTTGATGATCGAGGATGGCATGACAACTTCCTGACTCATTAACATACACTTATTACCTTCTACGATAACATTAACATCCTCATCGGCTACGGAGGGAGTGGATACTTGTATCTTTGCCGTAGAGTGTGCAGGGATCAAACAATCTTCTACAGCGTATACGCTCCATTTCTTTTGAGACTGTTCTTCAGGGAGTATCTTATCAAATATGAACTTCCTCTGTCCACAGTCTATAATGTCTTGGGACGCTTTCAAGAAATCCCAACCAAGAATGACTTATGGCTGCATTTGGGCATAACGGTGAACTCGAAAGGCTGTGTAAGGTTTCCAATTGTAATACGAAGAACACAGGTCCCTACCGGGCTTACATAGTTACCATCGGCTACTTTGAGAACCAAGTTCTATAACGTCCTAAACATAGTTTTTTTCAGGTGACGCCGGTATCTCTCTGAGATTACCGAAAAAGAAGCTCCAGAATCCACGAGTGCTCGTATAGGTTGTTCGTCAATGATAACGTCAAGAAAATTTTCTTGCATAGTAGCGGCGGGAGGATTTTGAGGGGGAGCGGCCTCACCTCCAAGGAAGGTCGCATGGCCTAGTTTTCCTTATCTCGGCGGCCGGGCGACTGACTGGATCTTCGATATGGAGATGGCGATCTATAACGACGGGTCGGCGATCGTCCTCGCATGGGACTTGGTGATGGGTTTCTTCCTGCTGCTCGGCTGGTTTCTTCGGCGTCATGGTTGTAGCTGGAATAGGAGGAAGCATCAGGTCTATAGTATCTGCGAGTAACGTCGAGTAGGGATTTTCGGTCACGACAGTAGCGCACGACATGTCCTGGACGACCACAATGGAAGCAGACCGGACGATTATTCGTGGTACGCCACAGGTCTGTTTTTCTGTAAGATTGTTCTGGCACAGGTTTTGGTTTAGTATACGTTGATTTAATGCGGTGGTTATGGTCCTGGTGGCTGGGATGGTATGGTGCGGCAGCTGGGATCGTCTTTTCAAAGCTTTCACCAGATAGAGGAGCTAAAGTTTTTTCTACCTCCCCTCTCACGATGGCTTCAATAGCTTACAGACCGGCCTGTGGCTCTTCTATTTGAGGTGCAATGTATCGTTGAATTTCTTCACGGACTATTTTATGAATTAAGGATATCAAATCTTGTTCTTCGTCGACGGTGGCGATTGGGACGACATTAGGCAGACGAGCGAACTTCTGACACCGATTCTCTTTTGCTGCATTTCTTCGATGTAGTAACACCATTTAATGAAACCAGCTGTTGTTTTTATTTATTTTGTTAGTAATGACTGGTACATATCTTCAGCTATTCCTTTCAGCAAGTGGGACACTTTGTCTTCCTCCGTCATGTTCGCGTCTACTTGATTGCAGAGTCCTAACACATCTTGAATATAAGATTGGGATGGTTCACCAGCCCTCTGAGCTCCACATTTTAACTGGTCCTTTGCTCGTCGTATGTACAGCTGAGTATCACCAAAAGTTTTTTTCAGTTCTGCCCCAAAGACATTCCACGAGATAAAAATGTCCTCATTATTTTCAAACCATATCTTGGCAGTCCCATCTAGGAAAAAGTAGACGTTGGCAAGAGATAGAGCATCATCCCATTGGTTAAACTTTGACACTCTCAGATATTCTTTTAACCATTTAGTTGGATCTTGTCCGGGATCGCCTTTAAAGATTGTTGGTTTTCTAGGCTCCTTTATTAGTGCTGAGGTAAGCAGAACAGTTGGTGGCTGGGATTCTGTGTATTCAGGCATTTTTCTTGGCTGTTTCCCTGAATCTTTTACTTAAATTCCGTATTCAGGAGGGAGATTTAAAAGTCTACGACTTTGTCGAATTTCTTAGGTTTCCAGGTTGAATGGAATACCCGGCGCCTCCACCATAATGTCACGTAGACAGATCGAGTGATTAACACAGAAAGCACAATCTAGATGAACGAGGCTTTTATTCACAGCAAGCGAGTTAACAGGCACCAGCTGGAACCTAACTGACTTCCCATCAACTTGAGGGAAGCCTTTTTATAGACTAAAGAACTTTCTAGAATTATTTAAATTAAGAGAATTACCATATCAGGTACTTTCCCGAAGCTTCGAGAAAGCGAATATAAATTAACTAAAAAGAACAGGAAATACTTTCGACAGTCCGTCTCGAGGTTCAAACCGACGACCTTCTGAATTGGAGCCCACTGCTTTAGCCGTTCGGCCAGGCCGTTGCTCGGGAACGGTTGTAAATATGACATTATCCCAAAATGTTTGTTTTTAATAAGTTTTCAGAACGTAACACTCCTTTTTTTAACTGTCTCTAGGTCTCATATAACACGGTTTCACACAACACAACATTTTCTAGGAACCTATCTACCGTGTTATAGGAGGGTTACCTGTATATAATAAAACATTCATTTTATTTTAATGTTACCCTCGGAGCATAAGACGCTCTCGAATTTCAAGTCGATTTCTTTTTATGATATATATATATATATATATATATATATATATATATATATATATATATATATATATCATAAGACGCACCTTTTTTTTTACATATAAAGAAATCGACTTGAAACGGTCTCTCTCTCTCTCTCTCTCTATATATATATATATATATATATATATACACTGCTGGACACTGTAAATGCAACACCCTGAAGGAAACATGCAAATAACATGAAATTTACAACATGCATTAGCGGAGATGAGATATGCAAATGATTAGAATTTCAGCGCAGACGCACATCACGCGCGCCTGTGGCGCCACTTCAAAGCGCTATTTAAGGCTTGGATATTTCTACGATTTCAAGTTCGGCAATTGTGTTTTTCTTGTGGTTTTTTCAAAAAACGATCAATTATGCCTCGTCGAAAACAGCGATCATCTTTTGATCAAGTATCCGAGTTCGACAGAGGAAGGATAGTGGCCTACCGAGATTGTGGATTATCTTTCAGGGAAATCGGTAGTCGTGTTGGACGAAACCAAACAACCGTAATGCGGATATGTGATCGTTGGATGCAGGAGGGTACGACGGACCGGCGTGTTCGATCGCATCCATCTCAGCGCACCACTTCACGTGATGACAGGCAAATTGTGCGCATGGCAGTGACGGATCGCTCAGTCACATCACGAACCATAGCACAGCACATGCAGTCTGTAACGCATCATCCAGTGTCTGCGCGTACCTTTCGACGCCGTTTACAGCAGAGTGGTCTGTCCGCAAGACGTCCATTGCTTTGTCTACCCTTGACGCAGAACCACAGACGTCTCCGCCGCCAATGGTGCGATGACAGAAGGATGTGGACGGCAGAATGGAATGAAATTGTCTTTACTGACGAGTCACGCTTCTGTCTGCAACACCACGATGGTCGCATTCGAGTCTGGAGACACCGTGAAGAGAGGATGCTGAACAGCTGCGTTATCCACCGCCACACTGGTCTTGCATCGGGTATTATGGTATGGGGCGGTATTGGATATTACTCTCGCACGCCTCTAGTACGTATTGCCGGTACTTTAAACAGCCAGCGCTACATCTCCGAGGTGTTGGAGCCAGTTGTCTTTCCTTACCTCCAGGGCTTGCCCACAGCCATATTTCAACAGGATAATGCGCGACCACACGTGGCACGCATTGTCCAACGGTTCTTCGTTAATCGACAGATTGAATTGCTTTCCTGGCCGCCTCGCTCTCCGGATCTTTCGCCGATAGAAAACATGTGGTCCATGGTTGCTCTACGATTGACTCAGATTCCATCCCCAGCTGCCACAGCAGATCAACTTTGGCAACGTGTGGAAGCTGCTTGGTCTGCTGTACCCCAAGAACTCATCCAAAGTCTCTTTGAATCAATGCCGAGGCGTGTGGCAGCGGTGATCTCCAACAATGGCGGCTACTCTGGCTACTGATTTTGGCAGGAACCACACTTCACAGAAGTCTATAAATTTAATCATTTGATACTTGGTCAACGTGTTATCTACAAAATAAATTTTGTTGTGATATCTCTTGTCTTTCTTGGTGTTGCAATTTGGGTGGCCAGCAGTGTATATATATATATATATATATATATAGAGAGAGAGAGAGAGAGAGACCGTATTTTCCTGCGTATAACGCGCCCATTTAATACAAGAAATAGGATCGAAATTTACGGGCGCGCGTTATACGCCGCATATAAAAATGATAGATTTAAAAATAAGGAAAAGATGAACAAAAAAAATTTAGATATCTACACGTTCCTAAATGATGTTAATTTAAAAGAAATAACATACCTTAAGAACTTAAAAGTTTTAATTATCGAATAACTTAAATATTTCCTCACATACGTCTTCCGTTATATCTCCAGGCACATCATCGAATTCTGTTTCTGAAAGAGAGTTCTGAAAGAGAAAACATCCGACTCCTAATTCCGCGAATTCCTTCGGGTCAGAAAAGCGTTCTTACCCCTGTTTGCAGAATTATTTACTCCCTCAAACATTTCCCCCGGACACATATTGCTCCTCTTATCTCTTGTCAATTCAATATACAATTGTTCGTAAGCCTGGGAAAATCCTTGGAATGAATAACTTCAAAAGATAAGAGCATCGCACATGTACATTTCAGGTTTTTTCGTCAAGAAAAGGGTGCACGTTATACGGAGAATATATCGAAAAATTAAAAAATGTAGTTTATAATTATAGGTGTGCGTTATAAGCCTGAAAATATGGTATATATATATATATATATATATATATATATATAATTTTGGTCCTGCCGTTTTCCTAGTGTATTTAATACTAATTTATCCTTTTATAGCGAACCTCCGGAATCTAAAGAATAGATTATAACGAACATTTTTTTCAGTCGACACCTGAATTTTTTTTTTAATTTTTAAACTTTTAAAAAATGTTGAAGATACAACGAATGTTGAAGAAGCAAAGAATCTTGAAGAAGAAGATGATGAAGATTTACCTATCGCGATAGGGATAGAAAAGCACAAAATTTCATCATTCTCAGATTGTGACATGCAATTGTTCGAAACATGTGATGATGAAGTCCTAAAATGTGAAAATCCGACTGATGAAGATATTGTGGAAGAAATTAAAATGAATCATTCCGAAATCGAAGATTCTGCATCTGATGCTGATGAAGAGGAGCACCTAAATGACGAAATCCCCACCATCTCAGGTGCTACAGCAGCGATGCGTGTAATTAATAAGCTTTTGTTTACACAAACAGTGGAAGAAAGAGTGTTGGAGTCATTTGATGTATTGGACAAAGAAATTGATAAAATGTTTATGAAATCGGCATCACGCCAGCAGAAGATTACCGATTATTTCAGCATCAAAACAGTGAGCAACATTAAAGGTAAAATGAATTTATTTCCATTTGTCCTCATTTTAATTACCATGTTTTTATTAACTCGCTTTCTTGTTTGTTTGTTTGTTTGTTTGTGTGTGTGTGTTTTCCGGTACAAATCTTGAAATCGATTTTTAACTAACTTCCCGACAAGCTAGACATTTGAAACTTTTAGAATAGCTCAGAACACGATGACAATGCATTATTCTCATACTTTTAGCCATCTTCAAGCAGGATTGAATTCTTTTTCAGTGAATTTTGTTTTGTAGACTGGTGCAGTCATCTATCAGCCGGGACGAGAGCGAGTTAACTTCCAATTAACTTCATTTTCTTTTAAGTTGATGGGATAATTCATCAAAAAATTTAAAAAAGTATTTATTAATACATAGAATTGTCAAGTTTATATGATTCAACAGAAAATTTAAAAACATGGTATATAAAAAGTTCTTTTTATCTTGTAATTATTAGTTAATTTAATTAGTATTGCGTCAGTTTAATGTAACAGATTTTATTCAATTTACTTCATTAACGATCATTTTTAATAGATTTTATCATTTTTTAATACATCATTATTGAATACACATAGCAGCTAACGAGTTAAACATTTTGTGAACTCTAACATTTTTCTTAGCGGTTCGGATATAGCGAACAAAACCTTTGATCACTTAAAGTTCGTTATAACGGAGTTCGACCGCATATATATATATATATATATATATCGGAGGGGATATTTTAAAATTACGAAAAGTTTAAACGGGGTTAATGAAAATTTCTTTCACGAGGGTTAATTAGACTGGGAGGTATTGCTTAAAACTGATTCCGACCGGCTACAAACATCCTTGCCTATATTGAGACTCGCGTATATATTGGGCTGACGCGTAATAATTCATTTACTAACACAACGATATTCAATCGGTTAATATAGAGAGAGCACAGAGGCAGTTCGTCCAAGGAACTTTATTCAGATGCAGCATTCTGAGGACACACTTCAGGAAACCGGGCACAAAATGAAGGACGATATACACTGCTGGCCACCCAAACTGCAACACCAAGAAAGACAAGAGATATCACAACAAAATTTATTTTGTAGATAACATGTTGACCAAGTATCAAATGATTAAATTTATAGACTTCTGTGAAGTGTAGATCCTGCCAATATCAGTAGCCAGAGTAACCGCCATTGTTGGAGATCACCGCTGCCACACGCCTCGGCATTGATTCAAAGAGACTTTGGATGAGTTCTTGGGGTACAGCAGACCAAGCAGCTTCCACACGTTACCAAAGTTGATCTGCTGTGGCAGCTGGGGATGGAATCTGGGTCAATCGTAGAGCAACCATGGACCACATGTTTTCTATCGGCGAAAGATCCGGAGAGCGAGGCGGGCAGAGAAGCAATTCAATCTGGCGATTGACGAAGAACCGTTGGACAATGCGTGCCACGTGTGGTCGCGCATTATCCTGTTGCAATATGGCTGTGGGCAAGTCCTGAATGTAAGGAAGGACAACTGGCTCCAACACCTCGGAGATGTAGCGCTGGCTGTTTAAAGTACCGGCAATGCGTACTAGAGATGTGCGAGAGTGATATCCAATACCGCCCCATACCATAATACCCGGTGCAGGACCAGTGTGGCGGTGCATAACGCAGCTGTCCAGCATCCTCTCTTCACGGTGTCTCCAGACTCGAATGCGACCATCGTGATGTTGCAGACAGAAGCGTGACTCGTCAGTAAAGACAATTTCATTCCATTCTGCCGTCCACATCCTTCTGTCATCGCACCATTGGCGGCGGAGACGTCTGTGGTTCTGCGTCAAGGGTAGACAAAGCAAAGGACGTCTTGCGGACAGACCACTCTGCTGTAAACGGCGTCGAATGGTACGCGCAGACACTGGATGATGCGTTACAGACTGCATGTGCTGTGCTATGGTTCGTGATGTGACTGAGCGATCCGTCACTGCCATGCGCACAATTTGCCTGTCATCACGTGAAGTGGTGCGCTGAGGTGGATGCGATCGAACACGCCGGTCCGTCGTACCCTCCTGGATCCAACGATCACATATCCGCATTACAGTTGTTTGGTTTCGTCCAACACGACTACCGATTTCCATGAAAGATAATCCACAATCTCGGTAGGCCACTATCCTTCCTCTGTCGAACTCGGATACTTGATCAAAAGATGATCGCTGTTTTCGACGAGGCATAATTGATCGTTTTTTTGAAAAAAAACCACAAGAAAAACACAATTGCCGAACTTGAAATCGTCGAAATCTCCAAGCCTTAAATAGCGCTTTGAAGTGGCGCGACAGGCTCGCGTGATGTGCGTCTGCGCTGAAATTCTAATCATTTGCATATCTCACCTCCGCTAATGCATGTTTTAAATTTCATGTTATTTGCATGTTTCCTTCAGGGTGTTGCATTTACAGTGGCCAGCAGTGTACAATTGAACATAGATTAGCAGTAGTGACCAACCATCACATCGTGGATACAGAAATGGCACATTGGTGCACTTGGACTGAGAGAGGATTTTTGAAAAATTGACATTAGTAGATTCAGCACGTTATCAAACCGTGAAACGTAAGCTAAAATGTGAATCTTCGTCCGAGACTATTAGTATTGAAAGAGGTATAAACAGCTTCCTGAAAACTTCATTACGTCAAACTACCATAGAAACCTTTTTTTTGCCTCCTTCCTGTAGTTGAAATGTTAAAACTGTTAAGCAGGTATGTTGTAACAAATATTGGATTTTTTTCTTCTCTTACTATAATCATGTGTATCTACTTATAGGTCTAGAAATTAAGTTGTATTTTTAAAATTATAAAAAATAATTTTAATAAAAGATAATTAACGTAAATTAAAGAGTATTTTATGGTAAATTATCTAATATATGTATATATAGGTGAGTGTGTGCCTGTCCAAAAACCTAAATTTCGGCTATAAGAATCAAAAACAGTAATAACAAACGTGATTCTTATAAGCGGAAATCACTGTATATATATATATATATATATATATATATATATATATATATATATACATACACACACACATATATATATATTATATATATATATATACATATATATATATATATATACATATATATATATGTATACATATATATATATATATATATATATATATATATACATATATATATATATATATATATATATATATATATATATATATATATATACATATACATACACACACATACAGTGTGTAACAAAATTATAAGACCACCCAAAATATCACTCATTTTAATATTACACTGCATAAAATAAATAATTTTAAAATTTGAAGCAAATGAAAAAAGTTATATTTTCTCAAATAAATGTCTTAAAGGAAAAAAAATTGAGTTAATTTCACACAGCAAACGATTTTTTGAAATCTTGGTGTAACATAAATATAAGACCACTTATTTTTTTATTTAAAATCATTTGCGTTTTTAAAACTATTTTATTTTTTCTTTCAAAATCGTAGATAAACTGTAACTTTACATCACAAAAAGGTCCAAACGATAATATTGTAAGAGAAAATAGAATTTAATTTTTTTTTTTTTTTTATGAGGAAATTCACAATGCCGCGTGGAAGAGAATTATCTGATCTAGAAGTTCGAAAAATTTGGTTTTATAAGGGCTCTGGAAAATCGGAACGTGAAATAAGTAAGATACTTAAACGTTCTAAAACTGCTATTCATAACGTTTTAAGTAAAAGAGATTTTTATGGAAATATAAAAGATCTGGCAGAAAGAGTAAATTTTCAGCTCGCGATAATAGACGAATTTTCAAGCTTGCAACGATACAGAACATGTTAACTCGTAAAATAACACAGCAGACAAGTAAAACTATTTCACATATGACAGTCTGGCGCACTTTAAGATCAAATTCAAATGTTGCTCTTCGGAAATTAAAAAGAAAATCCAGACTGTTAAAGCATCATAATGAAGGAAGGCTGAAGTGGGCAAAGGAATCATGACCTGGGATGCTGCTTGGAAAAATATTATTTTTTCCGACGAAAAAAAAATTTAATTTGGATGGCCCGGAAGGTAATATTTCCTACTGGCATGATTTACGAACGGAACCTCGGGTTTTCTTCAGTAGACAGATGGGTGGTGGCTCTGTGATTGTGTGGGGAGCTTTTGCATATGATGGTAAATGTGATCTGCAGCGAGTTCTTGGAAAAATGGACTCCATTTGTTATCAACAACTTCTTTACCAACACCTTATACCTTTTGGCCCATTTTTAGGAGGATCAAACTGGAAATTTCAGCAAGACAATGCGCCATGCCATGTGTCTAAATCAACTAAAAACTGGTTTCAAAAAGAAAAAATCGAGATATTAAACTGGCCAAGCCTTAGTCCAGACCTGAATCCCACTGAAAACTTGTGGGGCCATTTGGCTCGTCAAGTGTATGCAAATAACCGTCAGTATGATTCTGTGTATGAATTGGAACTAGCTATCATGGATGGACAAAATTCCCAAATATTTGCTCGAAAACCTAATTAATTCAATGAAAAATCGAGTATTTGAAGTTATTCAGAAAAATGGTGGATCAACATCATATTAGTTTTATTAAAAAAATTGTTTTAACTAGTGGTCTTATAATTTTGTTACAGATATTTGATTGGAAAACTTTGAAATTGCTGATAAAATAATTAGTATATTTAAATATCTCTTAAAAATAATATACATATATTTTATATTTCATTTATTAACATCAACCTAAATTAATTTTTAAAAAATATACTATTTATAGTAAAAATCACAAAATCCACAGTGGTCTTATAATTTTGTTACACACTGTATATATATATATATATATATATATATATATATATATATATATATATATATATATATATATATATATATATATATATATATATATATATATATATATACATACATACATATATATATATATATATATATATATATATATATATATATATATATATATATATAGATATAGATGTATACACTGATCAAAACAATTAGGGGAGCACATGGTTTTAACGAAATTAGGCAAATACTTACACCGATAAGTAACATAAAATAAATCATCCATAATTTAAAGCCTAGCAGGTAACAGAAGAAGAAAACTTCATATGCAAATCAAAGTTCATGACGTCAAAAACCAGAAAAAGAACATAAGGGCGGAAATCGGGATGTTGCAGAAACGTCTGTTTTACTGCCTTAACTGTAAAATTAGATTGCTCAGTTATTCTTTTTGAGAAAAGGTGACTTGAAAATGTCTCAACAACGTGATTTACCGGAATCCATGCCATGGCGTATTATAGGCAGACTTGAATCCGGGCAAACACAACGTAGTGTCGCGGACGCTGTTGGAGTCGCCAGAAGTGTCGTTGCAAGGCTGTAGAATCGATTCCAAGAAACAGGGAATGTTAGACGTCGACCAGGGCAAGGTCGGCCACGCGCCACTAGAGCAACTGATGACCGGTTTATACTGTTAACAGCTCGTCGAAACAGAACAGACAATGCTACTCAGCTGCAAAGACAGTCGCTCTTGGCAACAGGACGAAGGGTGTCCATTCAAACAGTACGTAATAGGTTTCATCAGGGAGGTCTCTATGCACGTAGGCCAATGGTCTGCATTCCGTTGACCTCACGCCACCGTGCAGCCCGAAGAAGATGGGCTGCTGAACATCGAGATTGGGAGCAACATGATTCGAGCCAAGTGCTGTTTACAGACAAGTCCCGATTCAGTCTGGAGTGTGACACCCGACGTGTTTTGGTATGGAGGGAAAGGGGCACTTGAAATAACCCCACATTCGTTCGTGAAAGGTCACAATACAGACGAGCTGGCTTTATGGTATGGGGTGGAATCAGCATAGGTGGACGTACGGACCTGCATATCATTCGGAATGGTACTTTGACGGCCCGAAGGTATGCAGACGAGATACTGAAACCTCATGTCATACCTTACGCTGCAGCCATTGGAGATTACCTTGTTTTCCAGCATGATAATGCCAGACCGCATACAACTCGTCTTGTGCAGAACATGCTTGAAGTTTAAACAATACAGCATATGGAATGGCCATCGTGCTTTCCTGACCTGATTCCAATCGAGCATGTTTGGGACATGCTCGGACGACGCATTGCTGCGAGACCAAGGCCTCCTTTTACTCTCCGAGACTTGGAGATTGCACTTCTTGAGGAGTGGAACAGTATTCCCCAAAGTCTTATCGATAACATCATCGCATCCATGGAAAACAGGTGTGCAGCAGTCTTAGCTGTTCGAGGAGACCACACGCCATATTAAAAATCTTGCATCATTTCTAAACAATATTTTTTTTTATCGTTTACATGTAACCAAATTGTTGCCCTAAATCATCTTTTCATGTTTTTCCATATTTTCAAAGAATTAAAGCTTAATTACAATTTTTTTTACGTCTGTTTTTCTGTATTGAGCATTGATACGCGTGTACTATCCATTTTATGCCACTACGTGGCTGTCTCCCACGTTTTCTTAACTTCTTTGCTTGCTCCCCTAATTTTTTGAGCAGTGTACAGAGGCTGTTCACACATTTTTTAGACGATGTATATTGTATTCACAAAACTAAATTACATAAAATTCTTGTGTTTGAAATGTTCTATTTGACATCCCTTATTCTGAACTATCTTTTGACACCGCAATTTCCAGGATAATAATGCCTTTTGAAGTGTCAGAAGAGGTATTCTATCCCATTCCTCCTGAACAGCTTTCCAGAGTCCTGTAAGGGTTTTGGGACGACGTTTCGATAATGCAGATTTTAAAAGTCCGAAAGCACAAACATCCATAGGTGATACATCGGGAGATTTAGTAGGGATATCAGTGAAGGGTATGGCCTTGATACCGGTTTTTTGTTCCATTTCTTTTAGGAAATTTACAGTGGATTTTGATGTGTGACTGCTAGCTTTGTCCTGATGGAGTCTCACAGATTGATGGCACTGTGGGTAAAGCGATGGTATTTCATTCAGAAAAATTGGCGATAAAATATGTTCCTGATAGTATTTGGAGTTAATCTTGACATTTTTTCCACTCTCTTTATTTTTAGCTTGCCATTATAAGAAAAACCAGCAACAATCATGAATCTCTTAGAAAATTTTTTTTTCGATTCTTTGAACCATGCACTTAAATTCTTTTCTCCCCTTTTATGATAATAAATGGCTCTTTTTTTGCTGCAATCATTTAAATACACCCATGATTCATCTATTGTGACAATTGTTTTCCCTTTTTCTTTGGACAAGTGTTTCTCATATAGAATTCTGCAGCGTGTCCTGCGTTCAGCGATATGATTTCGAAGAAGACGATGCACATTACGTTTTTTTCGCTTTCTTAAGATTTAAATCAACGTTTATCATTTTGTTTACAGTGGACACCGAGCATTTTAATGATTTTGCAACTGTCTTTTGACTAGGGGGATTTTCTTTTAACATTAAACAACTTACCTTTGCAATAGTCGAAGATGTCCGTTTTTTCCTTGGATACTTGTTTGGAATTTTTGTCCCACTTGAGGCTCCAATTTGACGTTTTTTTTCTTTCTTGTTGACGATATTACCTATCGACGCTTTAGATATCACAAAACCATGACTCTCACATCGTTTTTGGATAACGGAGTATGCATATTTCTCTTCAGAAAAAGCATAAATGTAGCCTTCGAACCACTGCTTTGTTAAAAACGTCATTTTGAATAAAAACAAAACTTTCAAGCGGTAGACGATAATTTTGACTTTTAAAAACATTGTACAACTGCAATTATTTCTTTTGCAGCAAACGATTTTTTATTACCGCTTACCAAAATCGTCTAAAAAATATGCGAACAGCCTCTGTATGTATATATATATATATATATATATATATATATATATATATATATATATATATATACTTTCACTTCACTAATGACTGCGAAATATCCTGGAGACGCTCTTTCTCCCATAGATACGGGTGCATTGAATACTCCATTATGGTGCTCTCTCTTAACCTCAAGCGACTTTTTGTTTTTAATCAATGAAGGTCTCAGTGGTTATTTCATTCCGCAAAAATGAAAACCAAGGGTAAGGATGTTACTTAAAAAAAGATTTTAAAAAAAATCGTCTTGAAAACAATGTCACTGGATACCTCGACATCGGGTTTAATGTTTCTTCGTCAGACTCCCTAATGTTTCGCGTCGTATAAGAATCACCGAAGTAGGCTGACAAAGAGGGTTGACAAATTTCTTCATTCCAGAAAGCAATGTACGGTGACATCGCTCTTTCTATAAGTCACAGATCATTGGGTCATGACGAAGATGAACGATTTAATAGGAGATGCTGTAAGTCGATGAATTATGAGGCCTGAGTCAGAGCTGGATGTACAAATCTGTTACGATGGTTTATATATTTTATGTGTAATATTTTATGTGTACACACTCAGATTTATATATATATATATATATATATATATATATATATATATATATATATATATATATATATACATATATATATACATATATATATATATATATATATATATATATATATATATAATATATATATATATATATATATATGTATATATATATGTATATATATATATATATATATATATATATATATATATATATATATATATATATATATATATATATATATATATATATATATATATGTATATATATATGTATATATATATATATATATATATATATATATATATATATATATATATATATATATATATATATATATATATATATACATATACCGTAACCACCGCTTATAGTGTTCAGTGGTTATAAGAATCAACCGTTTATAAGAATCAATATCGCAAAAACAAAAACAAATGTATTATTTCCATGTTAAAATTTCCGCTTTAAAGAATCAATCCACCGGTTATAAGAATCAGTTTGCAATCTTCGCCTTCCTTTCATTTTTCCGAAAAATGCCACTTGAACTCTCAAAAGGTACGAAATTCTCTCTTAAGTTTTTGAAAAGAAAGATTGATAAAACTTTGGGGTGGAAAACAGTCGTAAAATACATTCCTTTAGACATAATATAAGAGTTTCTCCTTATACGTTTTTGCTAAACACTGTCTTATTAGCTTTACCCAGGGGCATCTAACCCGCCAGGGTCCGATTTCGCTTTTCTCTAGACAGGCACACCTTTTTTCCCACCACTTACTTCCTGGTTGCGGATTTCTGGACCCTGAAACACATAAATCTTCCGCGAAGTGTCCACCATCACTTACGCAAATGGGACAGTGGATTCAGCACTTCAAACCATGAAACGTAAACGGATCCATTTTGCTGAATCAGATGAACCAGATGCTGAATCAAACGTTTCACGGTTTGATTCTGAATCAAACCGTGAAACGTAAGCTATAAAGTGAATCTTCGTCTGAGACTGTAATGAGCATACGTCGCTAGTATTCACTTTAGTTTTCTAACAAAATTGCCAGTTAGTGTTAGAACTTTTTGATAGTCGAATTCAAATATGATAAAAACAAGGAAAACTCTTAGTTTTTCTGAAAAACAGAACTTGTTAATTAGATATGATGCTCTTCCAAAGTGTAGTCAAAGAGAAGCTGCCTCTTGTTGATTTTATAATCATGTGTTGTTACTTATAGGTCTAGAAATTGAGTTATAGTATTTGTTGAGAAATTGAGTATTTTTAAAATTATAAAAAAATAATTTTAATAAATGATAACTTAAATTAAAGAGTATTTAATGGTAAATTATGTATATATGTGCCTGTGTGTTTATATATATGTACAAGTATATATTTGTGTATGTGTGCCTGTCCAAAGGGAAGTTTCGGTTATAAGAATCAACCGCTGATAAGAATCAAAAACAGTAATAACAAAAGTGATTCTTATAAGCGGAAATCACTGTATATATATAAATGTATGTATATATATATGTATATACATTTATATATATATATATATATATATATATATATATATATATATATATATATATATATATATATATATATATATATATATATGTATATATATTTATGTAAAAATGTCCCATGCGCATTTCTAACTATCGTATTCCTTTGAAATTTAAGTTTTAGAGCTCAGAATTTCTAAAGTTTGCACTTGAAAAGATGATTTATAGGTATTTTGCCTAATAAAAAGGGTGTTTTCACTATTATTATTTTTTTCTCTTTATGTTTTTAATTAATGCTTAAAATAAGCAATAAGTTTCATTGTTAGTTCTATAAGGTATCCTGTAAATAAAAATTACCATATTATATGCAAAAGAAATGCGCATGGGACATTTTTAATTAGGCCAATTATTGATATAGTTGTTAATTCATAATTCATAAATTATTAATATTTCATCATTAAATTTTAATCACTTTTACATATCTTTGGTACTAATCACATATTCAAATTTCAAGCAAATCCATTCTAAACAAAAAAAGTTATGTTTGAAAGTCCACTATCCCCTTAAGTAGAGATCGCGCTTAGACAGAATTTGTGAAAAAATAACATTTCCCTTCCCACTTTACAAGTTTAGAACTGTCAATATATTTCTTAATATATTGGCGTGTTTAAAAATGTTACTTTTATTATCATTATTATTTTATTCCCAAAGAGTTATCTTTAATTACATTGAAAAAAAAAGAGTACAAACAATACAATAAATTAGGTTTTTAAAAAGTCAAAAAGTGTTGATTGCTTCATTTTTCGTCTTGTTTTCGTTATTTTTCTTTTCCAGATTTTCTAAAATGTTAAATGTGTCGTATTCCATATTCGATGTAATATAGCGTCGGAGAACATCTAGAGCAGAAGTCATATCTGTGTAAGACGGTGGCAGTGTCTCTTTTTCCGTGTCTTCATCTTCACCTTCTTCGTCTGACACTGTGTTTTCGTTTACTATATCTTCATAAATTTGTTCTGCATTTCTGAAATCTGTTGTTAAAACAGATTCATCACAATTGTAGAAATCTCGAATTGAAACATCCTCATCTTCAACAAGGCTTCTCCATTCTTCAGGGGTAATGTCATCTTCGTTGATTTCTACATCCGTTTTTTTTGCAGTTCCACTACAAGTTCTTTGTGAATTCCAGCAACGCGAAAGCAGTGTTTCATTGTGCATGAAGAAACTTCTTTCCATGCTGATGTTATCACGTACATTACTTCCAAGATCGTAAATTTTCTAATTTTCATACTGTCAGCCGAATTGTTTTTTTTTAATTTTCTAATTAAAGACTTTCTGTAGTATGCTTTCACACTGTGAATGATACCCAGGTCTAATGGCTGCAACTTGCTAGTGCAATTAGCTGGTAAGAAATGAATAGTCAAATTCGTAAGTCCAGGGATATTTGGAGTATGTGCAGTGCAACGGCCGATTAAAAGTAAAACTTTTCTCTTTCCTTCATGCATTTTTTGCATCAAATTTTGTAATCCAGCCAAAAAAAAAAAAAAAATGTGTGTCATCCCCGCTTTATTGTTATTCCGGTACTCACAAGGTTTCCTGGTGATATTCTTAAAACAGTTTGGTTGCTTTGAATTGCCTATAACTAGTGGTGGAAATTTCTCAGATCCATCCGAATTAGTGAACAGTAAGACAGTCAATCGTTCCTTATTGCGTTTTCCACCAAAGCACTTTTCGCCCATATACGTTAAAGTTTTATTAGGCACCATACTGTAGAATAGGCCCGTCTCATCTGCATTGAATATGTTCTCATCATATTCATCTAATATCCCCTTATACACTATTTTCCATTCTTCCACTATTTTTTTCATCTAAGGAGCCACTTTCGCCAGATATGGTTTTAAATGTAAGCCCTTATCTTTCTTTGAACTTTGCTAGCCAACCACCCGTAGCCTGAAAATTTTGCATTCCAAACTTTTCTGCCAGAACAATAGCATTTTCTTTAAATTTCACTCCGGAAATTGGAATGTTGGATGCTCTTGCTTCATGAAACCATTCCAGGATTGCCTTATCAAACTCTTCTGATCGGCCACATTGAATTTTCTGTCGTTTGGATTTGGATCCCAAACCAAATTTTTGTGCTGCTTCAAGAATTTTCTCTTTGCTTGCTAAAATACCTTTGAGAGTAGACTCGGGTAGCTGAAATTTTCTTGCCAATTGGACTTTTATTATTCCAACACTTTCTTCCAAGTCTTCAATAATTTTCACCTTTTCATGTAGCGTAAGATGCTTTCGCTTTGATGCCATTTTGCTCTGCTCACCTCTTATTCGTACTGGAATGAGCTCCTACACACAACCATGAATTCTCTAAACATGAACAAGTGCTTCCCAGAAGAAGTGAGAGAGGGGTGCTTTTGGACAGTTCGTAAGTCACATGACAACAGATGGTAGGGACAATAGAGGGATTCAGCTTCCGCACTAAGAGGTCCATGAAAGAATATTCGATCTTCCGAGAAACAGTAATCCCCCCCCCCTGTTTTTTCCACTGCAACAAGTCTATGATTGCAACATTGCAAATATCAAAGAAATTCCGGGTCTGTTATTGAAATCAAACTTGTTTTCCCCCACAGAAGGTTCCCCTCATGTAGATAAAATGTCGAAGAAAATGTTTATCATGTAAAAAATTAGAATCGTCGTTAAACAGAAACAACATCATCTTTAAATATAATTTTTTTACGTCGGAGGGGCCGGGACTGGGAAATATTGTCTTTAAATAGAGATCGTTAAACAGAGAGCCAACTGTATATACAGTGGAATCTCGATCGATCGTTTTCGGATCCATCGTTTTTCCGTATGTGTCGTTCATTTTATCCAGTCCCAATGATCATATTGCTTTGTTATGTTTCCGCATCTATCGTTTTCCCGCATTTATCGTTCATTTCAATCGGTCCCTTGAAAAACGATAGATCGAGATTCCACTGTATATATATATATACAGTGTGTAACAAAATTATAAGACCACCCAAAATATCACTCGTTTTAATATTACACTGCATAAAATGAATAATTTTAAAATTTGAAGCAAATGAAAAACGTTATATTTTCTCAAATAAATCGCTTAAAGGAAAAAAATTGAGTTAATTTCACACAGCAAAAGAATTTTTGAAATCTTGGTGTAACATAAATATAAGACCACTTATTTTTTTATTTAAATTCGTTTGCGTTTTTAAAACTATTTTATTTTTTCTTTCAAAATCGTACATATACTGTAACTTTACATCACAAAAAAGTCCAAACGATAATATTGTAAAAGAAATAGTATTTAATTTGTTTGTTTTTATGAGGAAATTCAGAATGCCGCGTGGAAGAGAATTATCTGAACTAGAAGTTCGAAAAATTTGGTTTTTTAAGGGCTCTGGAAAATCGGAACGTGAAATAAGTAAGATACTTAAACGTTCTAAAACTGCTATTCATAATGTTTTAAGTTAAAGAGATTTTTATGGAAAATATAAAAGATCTGGCAGAAAGAGTAAATTATCAGCTCGCGATAATAGACGAATTTTCAAGCTTGCAACGAAACAGAACTTGTCTACTCGTAAAATAACACAGCAAACAAGTAAAACTATTTCACATATGACAGTCTGACGCACTTTAAGATCAAATTCAAATGTTGCTCTTCGGAAATTAAAAAGAAAACCAAGACTGTTAAAGCATCATAAAGAAGGAAGGCTGAAGTGGGCAAAGAAAGTCATGACCTGAGATGCTGCTTGGAAAAATATTATTTTTTCCGACGAAAAATATTTAATTTGCATGGCCCGGACGGTAATATTTCCTACTGGCATGATTTACGAACGGAACCTCGGGTTTTCTTCAGTAGACAGATGGGTGGTGGCTCTGTGATGGTGTGGGGAGCTTTTGCATAGGATGGGAAATGTGATCTGCAGCGAGTTCTTGGAAAAATGGACACTATTTGTTATCAACAACTGCTTTACCAACACCTTATACCTTTTGGTCCATTTTTAGGAGGATCAAACTGGAAATTTCACCAAGACAATGCTCCATGCCATGTGTCTAAATCAACTAAAAACTTTTTTCAAAAAGAAAAAATCGAGGTCTTAAACTGGCCAAGCCTTAGTCCAGACCTGAATCCCCCCAAAAACTTGTGGGACCATTTGTCTCGTCAAGTGTATGCAAATAACCGTCAGTATGATTCTGTGTATGAATTGGAACTAGCTATCATGGATGATTGGGAGAAATTCCCAAATATTTGCTCGAAAACCTAATTAATTCAATGAAAAATCGAGTATTTGAAGTTATTCAGAAAAATGGTGGATCAACATCATATTAGTTTTATTAAAAAAATTTGTTTTAACTAGTGGTCTTATAATTTTGTTACAGATATTTGATTGAAAAAAATTGAAATTGTTGATAAAATAATTAGTATATTTAAATATCTCTTAAAAATAATATACATATATTTTATATTTCATTTATTACCATCAACCTAATTTAATTTTAAAAAAAAATATCCTATTTATAGTAAAAATCACAAAATCCACAGTGGTCTTATAATTTTGTTACACACTGTATATATATATATATATATATATATATATATATATATATATATATATATATATATATATATATATATATATATATGTATATATATATATATATATATATATATATATATATATATATATATATATATATATATATATACCGGGTGGGAAAAAAGTCCGTATAAACTTTAAAAATTCATAAAAACCGGAAAAATAACCAAAATAAAGAAAGGTTTGCAGGGAGCATCGCTAGGTTACGGGATTTTTTTTAAGACAGAAAAAAATAACTAAAAAAACAGCCGTATTTTTATATTACATATATATGTATACATATGTATATACATATATGTATACATATCCATATACAGTGGTACCTTGGTAATCGTCGTTAAATGGTTCCAGAAGGTACGACAAGTACCGAGCGAATTTTTCCCATAAGGAGTAATGTAAATTGATTTAATTCCTTCTTGAAAATCAGAAATTTTCCCTTTTACTGGGCAATTTATAAATGGACGGGGTGGTTTTTTGATACAAAGATTTTAATCTAGACAGACATATTTTGAAATTATAATTAGATAAAATGAAATGAAATTTATCTTACTCAACCTGTCCTAAAAAGAGTGCATAGCCTCATGGGATAGTAGCGAAGTAGGGGAGGAAAGGGGTTATAGCTTGGAAGGGGAGTCTCCTTCCACTAAAACATCAAGCTCTTGCACAGGGATTCACTTTTCCGTCTCTTAACACCCCCGATCGCTGTTGTAGACTTAGATTCAGGGAGTTTCACTACACACCTATCACAAAAAGCTTGTTTCTTCCTACGTTTCAAAATGCTTCTGAAGTGAGATATTGTTTGATCATTTGACACTTTCTCTTGCTAGAGCTTTGTCAGAGTGACACTTTCGAACTTTTTTTTTTTTTTTAAATTCAACAGATTTAGAAAGCGATTTAGTATGTGTGACGAGCAAACGTCGAGTACCGAAGCATTTTTTAAAATTCAACACATTTAGAAAGCATTTTAGTATGTGTGACGAGTACCAAAGCATTTTTTAAAAAAATTCAACACATTTAGAAAGCATTTTAGTATGTGTGACGAGTACCGAAGCATTTTTTAAAAAAATTCAACACATTTAGAAAGCATTTTAGTGTGTGTGAGACGAGCAAACGTCGAATACCGAAGCATTTTTTTAAATTCAACACTTTTGGAAAGCATTTTAGTATGTGTGACGAGTACCGAAGCATTTTTTTAAAAATTCAACACATTTAGAAAGCATTTTTGTGTGTGTGAGACGAGCAAACGTCGAGTACCGAAGTATTTTTTTAAAATTCAACACATTTAGAAAGCATTTTAGTATGTGTGACGAGTACCGAAGCATTTTTTTAAAAATTCAACACATTTAGAAAGCATTTTAGTGTGTGTGAGACGAGCAAACGTCGAGTACCGAAGCATTTTTTAAAATTCAACACATTTAGAAAGCATTTTAGTATGCGTGACGAGTACCGAAGCATTTTTTTAAAAATTCAACACATTTAGAAAGCAGTTTTGTATACGTGACGAGTACCGAAGCATTTTTTTAAATTCAGAAAGCATTTTAGTATGTCTGACGAGCAAACGTCGAGTACCGAAGCATTTTTTTTTCACTTTTAAATACGACGAGTACTGAGGTATGACTGTATATGTATACGGTGAAACTTTTTTATGGCGGCCAGTCATGGTTCCGAAAAAAAGGGGCTGTTTTGAAGGGTGGCCGTAGAAAAGGGGTTTTATTCATGTATATATATATATATTGTGTTATAAAAGGATATGAGGGGAGAAAAAGGCTTTAAAATCAAATGAGTATTTTAAAATAATTTATAGTTTAATTTATAATACAACTAGCTGTTTACCCGGCGTTGCCCAGGTATTTATTAATCTCAACACAGGAAAGGGGAATGAATTCTACCTATAGGTGTAAAATCTAAGTAATTTTACATATATAAGTATAAAAATGATAAAATAAAATTACAAACTCACTCTATTATTTAACTCAAAACTTGATTGTAAACAACATCTTTAATTTCCTATATTCATCTCAGTGACTCGACGACGAAAACCATGGATTCGACACTACTCTCGGACATTTCGGACATTTTATCTTCTCCCCCCAACGTTGATGGGGTGGGGGGGGGCTGAACTCTCCCTTAAACGGCATCGGGAGTGTCACTGTTCCTCTCAGCGACCCAGAAAACTATGGATTCGACACTAACCTCGGTCATTTTGGACATTTTATATTCCCCCCTTCTTCCCCCATCTCCCCCCCATGCTAATGGGGGGATGAACTTGCACTTAAACGGCATCGGGAGTGTCACTATTAATCTCAGAGACCCAGAAAACTATGGATTCGACACTAATATCTGTCGTTTTCGATCATTTTTACATGTGCCCCCTGCCCCCTAGGGGTGCTAGGGGTGTCTCTCCCATCCCCCAGTGTTTCCTGAGGGAGTGAGAACAACATCTGTACAAAATGTCATCTCAATCGGCTGGATCGTTCGGGAACGCATAAAGGACACGCACACAAAGAAACATTCTCTTATATATATATAGATTTATATTAATAAAATTAATTTCATAGTGTAATATACGAATGTAATTTTATGCATCACAATAGTTATAGATAGGCTAATCTATTATTTATGTATTTCCAACACGAGAGAGTAAATTTTAAAGGATTATTAAAAAAAAAAAAAAAAAAAAAAAAAAAAAAAAAAAAAAAAAGTTTACCATTTTCAACAGTTAAAGAAAAAGAATCTTTTTTTCTTTTCGCGCAAACTGATTTTAAAAGTTGGCTATTATTAAAGTGTCAATTATTTTTTATTTTAAAAAGCATTGATGAATATCTGAACTGATTTTTAATAAACTCAATACTCTATGTTACAAATTTTGTCCCAGTGTTAAATATTCCTTTTTACCTTTAGGTACAGTGTCGTAATCGGCATTAATAAACCCAAGGCCAAATCAAACCATTTTAATGGCTAATTTGGCCCATGGAGCTACATAGATAACGCACCTGGAAGAACGGAATGTCTTACAAATTTTGTCCCAGTGTTAAATATTCCTGTTTACCTTTAGGTACGGTTTCGTAATCGGCATTAATAAACCCAAAGCCAAATCAAACCATTTTAATGGCTAATTTAGCCCATGGAGCTACATAGATAACGCATCTGGAAGAACGGAATGTCTTGTAAGGGATAGTAAATAACTGGATAAATTAATTTTCATTAAGAAGTTTTGGATAAAATGAGAACTGGCTCTTATCAAAGTGAACTTCAACTTTTGCAAGATATCCAAGTGATCGTTTTTGCCTCTGTAGCTATACACTAAGGAATCTGGACAACTTAAGCAATAAAAGCGATAAAATTTAAGAAAGGAATGTGAACAATCGAGAAACATGCATGTACAAGAAAGAAATAGAACCTTATATCTTTTTAAAACAGTGGCGTCATCTATGGGTAAGCTTAGATTTAAAATTCTGAAAGACTGATCGATTCTTGGTGAGAAAGAAAAGGCTTAGAAAATTCAATTGAGTATTTTAAAATAATTTATAGTTTAATTTATAGTGCAATTTATATTAATCAAATTAATTTCGTAGTATAATACATAATTTTATGCATCACAATAGTTATAGATAAGCTAATCCATTATTTATGCATTTCCTACACGAGACAGTAAATTTTAAAGGATTATTTAAAAAAAAAATTAAAATTAAATTTTCTAGAGTTTTTATGCTTTTACTTTATAAGCATAATCTATTGTTTTAAACCTATGATAAAGTGGGGAATTGATAAAATGAGATACTCGTACCTCACTCTAACAAACGTTCATGTGTGATTTTTCCTTCGTATAAGGATTACACCCGATTTTTTCAATTTAAAGTAAAAACACTTGGAAAAATTTAAATTAGGCAGAGTAAAAATAATAAAAAATAAGAATTAATATTTATTATTAGATGTTCCCGATATTTAAGATATAAAATTACGTTTGATTTAAATCTAAATATCGAATATACGATTGATCTAAAATTTTATGTCTAGTAATCATTATAGAAATTTTAATCCATAATTTGCACATTTTAATTTTTATTCCCTTCCTTGAAATTGGTTTTTCTATGTTTTCATCCTATTTGGAGAACATTATGGACACTCCTCCCATCATTTAATTTCTCGCAATTTATGCAATTTTGACGGCTCGATATTCATCAATTTCTTTTACATATAAATAAGATTTTATCTGTAAAAAAAATATAAAACTTTAAGGAGCAGTCAATAGATTTTAATATTTGTTACCTTGCGTAAACGTCAAACCTTGTAGATTTTATTTTTTTCTAGTCGTTGACTTAAATGACTATTATTTCTTTATATATACAAAAGATGGCAGCACCACCTTTAAAATTCTTAGAATGAGATTTTCAAACTACTAGATTCTACAAAGATGCCTCTATATAATGAATTTGTGGCGAGTTGTATTGTTATATGTTGATACATTTTTTTACTTGATTATAAACGACAAACCAATTTTCAAATTTATGAACAATACATTTTCAAATTAAATACAAAGTGATGAATTTTTTCTTTTAAATTATGATGAATTAGTTTTAATTATGATGTTAATTTTTGCTCACTATTCACTAGCATACAAAAAGGATTTGAAAATTCAGTACCTTCATGAAAAAATAAATAAATTATTATGCTTCATATAGCAATACTAAAAGAATTTTCGCTTTTTGTTCTAAAACAAAACAGAAAAAAATATTGGATTGTACCATCAGCTATAATTCTATTAGTGTAAATATGTAATTATTAAACTAGATTCCAGAATAAGTTGAATCCAGTTTAAAAAAATTATTTAGCTTCTATATTTATGATACTGAAATCTTTTTCAAAACTATATCTATATTAGAAGTGAAACGCAAATCTATGCTGGTCATAACGATAATGATGACGTATAAATTTTCAAGCTGTTAGTTTTATATCTATTTTAAATAAATTACCTGAAATGCTATGTGGTATTATATTAAATTTTGCGTGATAGAACGTTAGAAAAAACTATATAATTCCTTTAATGTTTGATTAATTCAAGCGGAAATCTTATGAATAATTACAGTCGAACCCCGTTATAACGAACTTCAAGGGACCAAAGGTTTTGTTCGCTATGTATAACTCATTAGTTGCTATGTGTATTCAATAACAATGTATTAAAACATCATAAAATCTATTAAAAATGATCATTAATGAATTAAATTGACTAAAATCGATTACATTAAACTGACACAATACTAATTAAATTAACTAAAAATGAAGACAAATTGAAATAAATTCATTTTACCTTTAATTGTTGCTCACTGTTTTGATACAGAAATAATCAGTTATCTTCTGCTGACGTGATGCCAATTTCAAAAACATTTTATGAATTTCTTTGTCCAATACATCAAAGGACTCCAACACTCTTTCTTCCACTGTTTGTGTAGACAAAAACTTATTAATTACACGCATCGCTGCTCTAGCATCTAAGGTAGTGGGGATTTCGTCATTAATGTGTTCTCTTCATCAGCATCAGATGCAGAATCATCGATTTCAGAATGATTCATTGTAATTTCTTCCACAATATCTTCATCAGTCGAATTTTCACATGTAATGACTTCATCATCACATATTTCGAACAAGTGCATGTCACAATCTGAGAATGTTGAAATTTTGTGCCTTTCTATCCACATCGCGATAGGTAAATCTTCATCATTTTCTTCAACATTCTTTGCTTCTTCAACATTCGCTGTATCTTCAACATTCTTAAAAAGTAAAAAAAAATAATAATAATAAATAAAAATCAGTAGTCGACTGAAAAATGGTTCGTTACAGTCGATTCCTAAGATTTTGGAGGTTCGCTATAAAAGGATAAATGAGCATTAAATACAACAGGAAAACGGCGAGACCAAAATTTTCGTTCGTTATATCCGTGAGTTCGTTATATACCGGGTTCTCTAAAACGGGGTTCGGCTGTGGATGAAAATTCAGTTTCTTTTAAACTTGAAACCAAAAGATCAACTTGTTATATTTATAATCAATGTTATAAGTGAGACTCTCTCATAGTCTGAAAACAGACTCAATCCTAACTGTGGAAAATCCAATACAGACTTTTTGTTAAAGGAATCTTGCAGACCGTTAAACAGATAATGGTGCGGGGGTCACTTCCCTTAGTGGAAAAAGGGTCATTCGTTAGGAAAAGACCACAAAGAGACAATGCAAGGCCCGGGGTGTCGGGCTGACAAAATGGAAAAAGCGGGTCTGGAGGTGACCAGGTGACAAAAAGCTGTGAGGGATTGCATCAGACACATGAGGCAATGGAATCTCCGAGAACACGGCGCAACTGGTTACAAACCCGTTGACCGGGTTTGTAACCAGTTGCGCCATGTGCGTGGCTCCATTCAATTACATAGGTTACGACTCAACACGGACTGGTTTGTGATTCGAGTCAGTTATCAGTTTCTTTTGAGTTGCCCCGTGTGCAGACGGCCTAAGAGGAAAAAGGTATAAATGAAGAAAAGACGATTAGACGGGGCTTTATTTAGGCTGGACTTGGAATATGTCATAAAGAGGTGAAGAGAGGGAGAATGAAGAGACAGGCGTCTCAATTGAACGGATTTTTATGAACTCCGCTCTCCTTAGGCTATGTGTGATGGTTCTACGGAACGAAACGAATGTATATATTTATCGATGTAAATATAGTATATTAGACAAGATGTAAATAAGAGCCATTTCTCCAGTTATGAATAACTCTACGAGACATTTATTTAACGGATCTCGACGATCAGGTTTACAGTATGATTCCAGTTATTTTGAAAATTGCAATGCAAAATTCAATTTGAGATAAATTATTTTAACTCATTAGTGGGATTTGTTATTCAGGAATCGGTATTAATTACTCCAGTATATGTTGAAAAGTAACTCCTCTGTGCTTATCTAAGGAAACTTTTGACGGCAGACTTTTTTGTATCATTTGTCAGCTTTCAATATACTCGAGTATCCCCTCCCCCCCCATTTTTCCCCTTTCGGAAAACCCCCATAAAAATTAAACATTCCACTTCAGTCAGTAGAGGGCAGCAAATCAATCTGAAAGAAGCCCATCTTTCTTCTGAACATAGTAAGGAATGTGCTCAGAAATATGATTAAAAATCGCTGTTGTTACTATTACGATATTCAAGCGTTGACAAAAATGGCGAGTAATCGACTTTAAAAAGGATAAACGGATGAACTTTCTGGTGAAATTTTATAATATATTTATAACTAGCTGAATACCCGTACCCGTTCAAATTAAATACAACGGTCAATGTATGCACTTAATGCCTATATATATATATATATATATATATATATATATATATATATATATATATATATACACTGAAGTGCTACTGAATTAGGGATACCTGCCTAGTAACGAGTTGGGTCTCCTCTGGCCTTGATAACTGCTGCCACACGACGAGGCATAGATTCAACAAGTTTCTGGAAACGTTCCACGGGAATGGCTTGCCAAATATTGGCTAAAGCTGTCCATAATTCAGTAAGGTTCTTTGGTGCTGTGTGATGGCCTGTCACGCCTTGTTCCAAAACATCCCAAAGGTGCTCAATAGGATTTAAGTCTGGGCTTCTAGGTGGCCAATTCATGACAGAGAATTCAGAGGAATGCTCATCCAACCAGCCAGTAGCCAACCGGGACTTGTGAGAGGTACAGTTGTCTTTCTGGAAAACTCCATTACCGTGCGGATAACAGAACAGCAGAAACGGATGGAGGTGATCACCCAGCAACTCTACGTACCGAATTGCATTGAGGGAGGTTGGTACACACACCATAGATCCCAAACTGTGCCACGAAAAAACACCCCAGACCATGATTGAGCCACCATGCCCTTGTACAGTTCCAGCCAGACATGCAGGATCCATGGCTTCATGAGCCTGACGCCATATTCTCAGCCTCCCGTCGGCGTTAAGTAGTCGGAATCGAGACTCATCACTCCATGCTACTCGTTTCCAGTCCTCTACACTCCAGTCTCTGTGCTCTCTTGCCCAGGCAAGACGTGCAGCCCGATGGCGAGTATAGAGCAATGGTACTCTCGTAGGTCGACGACTCCCGAAACCCATACGGCGAAGCGAGCGTTGCACAGTCCGTTTACTGACTGTACGACTGGCACCGTCATTAAACTGGGTGGTAATTTGAGCTAATGTTTGGCTTCGCTGGTTACGTACAATACGCCTGAGCCGTCTCTCACCACGCACTGTCAAGGCTAATTGTCCTTTGCAGTTTGCCCGATCGTTAGTTTTTTTCCACCATCCATGTATTCTTGGTATACTCTTGACACTGTCGACCTTGAAAATCCTAGCTGTCTGACGATTTCAGAAATTGAATGGCCCATGCGTCGCGCACCTACGATTTGTCCGCGATCGAAGGCGTCTGAATCAGGCAGTTTACCCATACTGGCAATTCCAACAGCTAATTCAGAACAACCACAGTACGCGCTATATATGCAGTTACCACAGCGCCCTCACTTGCGCATACATGATGCGCAGCGCTACACAATTTGCATAGGCTTTGCTATCCCTAATTCAGTGGCACTTCAGTGTATATATATTGTAAAGAATTCGCCGAACGGTAGCGCGTAAACGACGATACAATCAAGTAATATATTAAATTGATGTTTATTCACAATGAGATGATTTCGATGCAATATTATTTACAACACTGTAGATTATACACTCTAAATAACGTGCAGGGAACAAATTCAGCTGGAGAACACTAGTCTAGGTTGTAAGTCGAGATGCAATCAGAGTCTAAAACACGAGAGTTTTAATGAACAGATCCGTTCGGGATCTAAGGGAGTAAGCTATCTACAATAGCTATGACACTTTTTCTTCTGGAAACAAGTCGACAGGGAGTCGAGAAGAGCTTTGCCTATCACAAGGACTTAGAATAGTTATTTCAATGAATTCGCTTCGTCTAGAAGCGGTCAACAGGATGTCTAGAAAACGTTGCCTATCAAAAGTACTTAGACTCTCTTAATCACGGCTGCATACAGGAGTAGCTGACTTCTAGATGCAGGTCTAGACGCTGACTGACTTTTTTTAGTTCGCAGACTTTTTTAGCGCTGCGATCGCTCGATATTTAAAAGCGTTTTAATTGGTGCCTTTAAAGTGACATCACTTTTCGGAGGTCCGATTGGTGATTCACTTCCTTCGTCAGCACATCAGCTGATTGCTTTAAGTCACTTAATCTTCCCCGATCATCATCGCTCAAGGGGTTGACCGAAACTAATGTCTTTTCAACTTTATGTGAAAACTCAGACACACTGGTGCCTCGCATCCAGTTTTGTATTATCTGGGAGCGCTTTCTTCTGCCGCTCTGTTGTCTGCTGCGTTGCCTCGGGATTCCATGGTTGTCTTCTGTTGGGACGTGAATTGATTCAGAGGGTTTGCTCTACATTGTGAGAATCAATGGATTCTTCACAATATATATATATATATATATATATATATATATATATATATATATATATATATATATAATAAATACAACGATCAATGTATGCTATTAATGCCGAAAAAATCAAAAAAAATATATTTATAAAAGGATCGTAGCGGATATTTTTATAGACAAAATAATGTAGAAGAAAATATTCAAATTAAATCTAATAGAACATACTAAAGAATATAGTACAGTTAATATAGTACAGTTTGAGGAACATTTCTTTTACTGTATTTTAATATTTTTTTGGATAATGTCCAATCGTCTGCCGCATTAGCAAGAATTTTTGTTTTGTTTATTTCGTTGTTATGCCCGTGACGCAAAATTAGTTTAAAGTATCACAAAAAGAAAAGAAACCACGTGATCAGCATTTAATAAATTACATTCTAAAACTTAACCTTTAAAAATTCACAAAATATCAGAAAATGGAGTTATTCAGAGGTATGAGCTCGGGATTCTGTGAACGGCAACGAAGTGGGGCTCACGATTACGGTTATAGGTACAGAAACTCGAAATTTTCAAATGGCAACACCCATTTTTTCCCATCGCGAAATGCTCAGCGCATGCGAAAACCCTAAATAGCGTTGGAACGGTACGTGTATCAAAAAAAGGACGCATTATGCACGCACAAAAAACAGCTCTGCGAACGGCCTACATAAACGATATATGGACCTCTAGCGGCCGCACCGTTCAACCTATCGAGAGGAGATTTCAGGTATAGTTATTCAGATTACCAAGATCTCCGGTTCGTGCAAATTGTTAATTTAGAATTACATGTCTTATTGTTTGTTTGAAAATAGGAGTATAAACATTATAAAGAATTTTTCTTCCCCTAGATGGCTCTCGCGCTAGCTTCTTTTATTTTACCATTTTCAATCGCAATGTATTTTTAAATTAAAAAATCGTTTGCTTTAATTATAATTCTGTGATTTCATTAATGAGTTTCATTATTGGCAACATCAGTGTAGGTGTACATTATTCTTTTTAGCGTGGAAAAATCTTTTTTTGGACTAAATTCTTATTTTCTTTCCACTCGCATTGAACTTTTAAATTCTAAAATCGTCTGCTTTTATTATCATTCTGTGAATTAATTAATAAGTTTCTTTACCAGCAACATCCACATAGATGTAAATTATTCCTTTTGCTTGGAAACTATAAAATTAATCTATTTTATTCGTATGCGAAAGTTTTGCACTGGCGACCTAGTTCGCTTGAATTCTTTTTAAAACGTAAATAGTATCTGAGTGGATGACTGGCAGACACATTTAATTTCAAGAGCGTGCGGGTTAAATTTTCAATGATTATGATAATCTATATATATAAAACAGTTCCGTAACTGACTCATTCATTCACTGACTGACATACAACGCACAGACCAAACCGCTGGACCTAAAGGGCTGAAACTTTGCATGGCGATTCTTCTAATAGTGTAGGGGTGCACTAAGAAAGATTTTTCAAAAATTCTTCTTAGATTTTTTTAAATTAAATTTTTAAGCTGTTTTTTAAACTTTTTTACGTTTGCATTTAAAATAATACATTGAGGGTTATAAAATTTATATCACGAGAAAGATCATAAAAATTCCTTTAAAATGAGATCTTTTTCGAATCTTTACCTCCATTGTCTGATTTTTAGTGAATTTTTAAAATTAATTTTTAGAATTTAATTTATTAAATGCTGATCACGTGATTTCTTTTTCTGGTACTTTAAATAAATTTATCGTCACGTGCATAACAACTAAATAGACAAAATATTTTTTTTCTTGCTAATGCGGCAGACGATTGGACATATTAAAATACAGTAAAAGATATTATGTTCGTCAAACTGTACTATATTAACTGTACTATATTCTTTAGTATTCTATTAGATTTAATTTGAATATTTTCTTCTACATTATTTTGTCTATAAAAATATCCGTTCCGATTTTTTTTATAAATATATATATATATATTTTTTTTACATCAATTGTATACATTGATCGTTGTATTTATTATAAATATATTTTTACATATTTTTGGCATTAATTGCATACATTGACCGTTGTATTTAATTTGAATGTACTCTGTAGCGAAGTGCGGGTTTTCAGCTAGTCTATACATATTTAACAGTTCCGTAACTGACTCACTGACTGACTGACTGACATACAACGCACAGACCAAACCGCTAGACCTAAAGGGCTGAAATTTTGCATGGCGATTCTTCTTATAGTGTAGGGGTGCACTAAGAGAGATTTTTGAAAAATTCTTCTTATATTTTTTTTAATTAAATTTTTAAGCTGTTTTAGTAGCTTTTTTTAAGTTTGCATTTAAAATAATAATTTGAGGGTTATAAAATTTATATCACAAGAAAGATCATAAAAATTCCTTTAAAATAAAATCTTTTTCGAATCTTTACCTCTATTTTCTGATTTTTGGTGAATTTTTAGAGATTAATTTTTAGAATTTAATTTATTAAATGCTGATCACGTGATTTCTTTTTCTGGTAATTTAAATAAATTTATCGTCACGAGCATAACAACTAAATAGACAAAAAAAAATATTTTTTTCTTGCTAATGCGGCAGACGATTGGACATTATTTTGTCTATAAAAATATCACTTACGATTTTTTTATAAATATACAGTGGCTCCCAAAAGTGTTCGTACACTTACGATTTTCAATGAAATAGGGGTATATCCATTGATTAAAATGAATATTTCAGAATGTGTATTTAATAATAAGATCTATAATTTATTCTTAACAAAACTACATTAAATATTTTGAAAACATAGTAAAACTTTATTTTTAAGAAACCAATATTCAAAAAGCAACAAAAACTTTATCTCACAAAATTCATCATACACTTGTAAAAAATCTCTACATATTAGTAAATATTCTAATTTTTCGTTAAATTAATATTTAGTAGGATATCCTTTAGCATCCACAACACCTTTTAAACGTCTGGGAATAGATTGCTTTAGTTCTTTTGTAATTTTTGCATCAATGTTCATCCATTCTTCCATCATAATTGTTTTTAGTTCGCTTTTCGTATGAATGTCGTGTTTTCGTACTCGAACCTCCAGTTCTCTCCAAATATGTTCCATTGGGTTTAAATCTGGCGATTGAGGTGGTGTTTCAAAACTTGTGGGCAATTATAGAGACACCAGATGCGAACGTTGAGAGCCGTGTGCTTAGGATCGTTATCTTGATAAAAAACAAAGTTGTTTCCAATACCCAAATTTTGAGCTGATAATTTTAAATTGTCTCTTAAAATATTTATATAAACAGCATGATTCATCATGCCATCAATAAATATCAAATTTCCTAGTCCTGATGCTGACATGCACCCCCACACAAGGATACTTCCACTGGAATGCTTAACTGTTCCTACTAAGTTCTTGGGATTAAGTTCCTCATTTTTTTCTTCTCCATACAATTATACGCCCGACAGCACCAAAAATGTTCATCAGCAAATAAGACATTATTCCAATAGGTTTGGGGTTATTTATCATTGATAGTGCGAAGGGAAGCCTAAACTTTCTGTTTTTCTCACTCACAAAAAATTTTCTATGGGCAGAACGCCATGTAATCCAGCTGTTCTGAGAACTCGTCAAAAAATTTCAGGTGAAATTGAAGTAGAAAATGTTTCATTGAATTCTGCAGAAACTTTTACAGAACTCAAAAGTGAACTTTTCACAAATTTTCTAATTATAAATCTCTGATCACGTTTTGTTAACTTTGCCGGACGACATTTTCTTACCTTGTTTTCGATCCAATTTTCTTCTTTAAAGCGTTTTTTCACATACTGCACAGTAGAATGGGATAAATTAAGTAATTTAGCAATATTCCGAACTGATTTACCACTACTATGATGAAAAAAAACCAATTTTCGAATGCTGTTAGTTGTTTCTTTACGACTACGAGCCATTTTTAAATAATAAATAGAATATTACGGAGTAGGCAAGCAAAAATTAAAGACAAACGATATTTTAAATGCCACCACAATTCAAAAATAAAAATAAAGCGCCAGACATAATTTTAATTATGAATTTATCCGAAAATATTTCAGTGTACGATGACTTTTGTGAGATAAAGTTTTTGTTACTTTTTGATTACTGGTTTCTTAAAAATAAAGTTTTACTATGTTTTCAAAATATTTCATGTAGTTTTGTGAAGAATAGATTATAGATCTTATTATTAAATACCCATTCTGAAATATTCATTTTAATTAATGGATAGACCCCTATTTCATTGAAATTCGTAAGTGTACGAACACTTTTGGGAGCCACTGTATATATATCTATTTTTTTTGGCATTAATTGCATACAGTGACCGTTGTATTTAATTTGAATGTACTCTGTAGCGAAGTGCGGGTTTTCAGTTAGTTCTTTATATATATATAATCATCCTTTCTGTATCGCATTTTTCCGCAACGATTTTTTTTCCTCTGGAAAATACATACAAGAGAACGTTTTGAAGAGTAGTGAAGAAAAGTTGTTTCAATATATGATCATCTCAGGTCAGTGATAGTTAACCTACATCCAACTCTGACTACTAGTTTTAACATGTTATAGAATATTTACAAGCAGATCAGCAGACCGATGGACAACAGGATAGAGTTCAATTTAGATTACTCAGTAACTTTAAAACACTGATTCATGCGAAGAATCTGGGTTTCAAATTAATTTACGTCATCACCATAATATCGTAATTTAATTAATTACTAGTTGATAGCCGTCAAAACATGACGGCTGGATAGTAAATAAATGTATTCTGTCTTCCGTATTATAAAGGCAGTGCGAAACAGCTCGAAATAAGTAATTCCCATCAGGTTTAATTCTATATCTTACGAACATCATTAAAAATAAAAATGGCAGTGAGAGAGAGAGAGAGAGCTAGAGGGATTCCTCGGAATAAACAAATTTAAGTGTTTATGCTGGCCTCGTGCTTAGTGGGCATCTAAAGCCAGATTTAAACATATCACTGAGCATGCGCAGGAAGCACTTTTTTAAATTGTAAATTATTGTTAATTAATAGAAATTGCGGTTACAAAAACCAAATTTGACACATCTCTAGATTAAAATCTTTCGTTTAAGACCAAAATGAAGTGAATTGATGAAGTAGTTTTCGCTCCCGGACTGCCCAAATAATTAGCTTAGCAACTTAAATATATAGATTTTATTTGGGTTTTCATACCCCCAGTCCTTACTGAAAAGCATGGTATCTTCACGTAAAATAATTATTATTTTTGTTCTCTGAAAAAAAAAGAAAAAAAAGTTCCTGTAGTACTGATTTCAGACTTAGAGAATTCATTTACCTGATTGTAATTCCAAAGCGACGAACGAAATCCTCCGTGTTCAAAACAAAGAACATTTGTAAAATTCTTCGAAGCTTATTATCTTTAACGTAAGACGAACGGACATCTTGTCAGATAAACATCTTTAAAATTCCGAACGCAGCTCCATCTAGCAATCAAAAATTTCCCAATTCGGATGATTCCCTTTTTATTTTTATTTATTTTTAATTTTATCATTTTAACATTCAAAATTAGAGCTAAAGAACAGTAGGCCATATCATATATTGTCCAATCAGTCTGTTTTACCCCTTGCCCTCTTTAGAATCTATTAAGTTAATTTTTCGTTGAGTGAAAACTTTCGATTACTTTTTTAACCATGATGTCAAAGTTAAAACAATTTAAAACTGTTAAAAGGAAAAATCCAAAAACACTGGTTATAAGTGCTCAACAGAGAGTAGTTTGGCACATTGCCAAGAACGACTGTATCTTCTCATTATTGTGAAATCGCGGGAATTTTTATTACATTGTATATGCCAGGGCTGACCAACCTTTTTTAGTTGACGATCGACTTTTCTATGACTTTTTATTCGGAGATCGACTAGTTCTCATTTTTTTGTGGAAAATGAGCATCTTATCGTCACTAACATAGTCCATATATTTATGATATTATGGCTCGCGATCGACAAAATCATGTCGAAGATCGACCGGTCGATCGCGATCGACCATCTGTCATCGAGATCGACCGCGATCTCTCATCGCACCATTGGCGGCGGAGACGTCTGTGGTTCTGCGTCAAGGGTAGACAAAGCAATGGACGTCTTGCGGACAGACCACTCTGCTGTAAACGGCGTCGAATGGTACGCGCAGACACTGGGTGATGCGTTACAGACTGCATGTGCTGTGCAATGGTTCTTGATGTGACTGAGCGATCCGTCACTGCCATGCGCACAATTTGCCTGTCATCACGTGAAGTGGTGCGCTGAGGTGGATGCAATCGAACACGCCGGTCCGTCGTACCCTCCTGCATCCAACGATCACATATCCGCATTACAGTTGTTTGGTTTCGTCCAACACGACTACCGATTTCCCTGAAAGATAATCCACAATCTCGGTAGGCCACTATCCTTCTTCTGTCGAACTCGGATACTTGATCAAAAGATGATCGCTGTTTTCGACGAGGCATAATTGATCGTTTTTTTGAAAAAACCACAAGAAAAACACAATTGCCGAACTTGAAATCGTCGAAATCTCCAAGCCTTAAATAGCGCTTTGAAGTGGCGCCACAGGCGCGCGTGATGTGTGCCTGCGCTGAAATTCTAATCATTTGCATATCTCACCACCGCTAATACATGTTGTAAATTTCATGTTATTTGCATGTTTCCTTCAGGGTGTTGCATTTACAGTGGCCAGCAGTGTACTTTCGGATAAATTCATAATTAAAATTATCGTCTGGCGCTTTATTTTTATTTTTGAATTGTGGTGGCATTTAAAATATCGTTTGGCTTTAATTTTTGCTTGCCTACTCCGTAATATTTTATTTATTATTTAAAAATGGCTCGTAGTCGTAAAGAAACAACAAACAGCATTCGAAAATTGATTTTTTTTCATCATAGTAGTGGTAAATCAGCCGGAATATTGCTAAATTACTTAATTTATCCCATTCTACTGTGCAGTATGTGATAAAACACTTTAAAGAAGAAAATCAGATCGAAAACAAGGTAAGAAAAGGTCGTCCGGCAAAGTTAACACAACGTGATCAAAGATTTATAATTAGAAAATTTGTGAAAAATCCACGTTTGACTGCAGTAAAAGTTTCTGCAGAATTTAATGAAACATTTTCTACTTCAATTTCACCTGAAACTGTTCGACGAGTTCTTAGAGCAGATGGATTACATGGGCATTCTGCCCGTAGAAAATTTTTTGTGAGTGAGAAAAACAGAAAACTTAGGCTTTCCTTCGCACTGCCAATGATAAATAAGCCCCAAATGTATTGGAATAATGTCTTACTTGCCGATGAAAGGAAGTTTAACATTTTTGGTTCTGATGGGCATATAATTGTATGCAGAAGAAAAAATGAGGAACTTAATCCCAAGAACTTTTACAGTTCTTGGAACAGTTAGTACCTTCAGTTAAAACCTTCAGTTACCTTCAGTTAGTTCTTGGAACAGTAGGAACAGTTAAGCATGGCGGTGGAGATGTCCTTGTGTGGGGGTGCATGTCAGCATCATGACTAGGTAATTTGGTATTTATTGATGGCATAATGAATCATGCTGTTTATATAAATTTTTTAAGAAACAATTTAAAATTATCAGCCCAAAATTTGGGTATTGGAAACAACTTTTTTTTTTTTTTTTTTTATCAAGATAACGATCCTAAGCACACGGCTCTCAACGTTCGCTTCTGGTGTCTCTATAATTGTCCACAAGTTTTGAAAACACTACCTCAATCGCCAGATTTAAACCCAATGGAACATATTTGGAGAGAACTGGAGGTTCGAGTACGAAAACACGACATTCACACGAAAAGCGAACTAAAAACAATTTTGATGGAAGAATGGATGAACATTGATGCAGAAATTACAAAAGAACTAATGCAATCTATTCCCAGACGTTTAAAAGCTGTTGTGGATGCTAAAGGATATCCTACTAAATATTAATTTAACGAAAAATTAGAATATTTACTAATATGTAGAGATTTTTTACAAGTGTACGATGACTTTTTTGAGATAAAGTTTTTGTTACTTTTTGATTATTGGTTTCTTAAAAATAAAGTTTTACTATATTTCAAAATATTTCATGTAGTTTTGTTAAGAATAGATTATAGATCAGGGGTTTCCAACTTGCAAGTGTCCAAGGGCCGCAATCGAAAACACCTGTCTAGTGGCGGGCCGCAATTCAATCAGGACCATACCCAGGACTTTTTTTCTTGAGGGAGGGGGATTTGGAGGATTTGTGTATAGTATATACTATGATTTTTTTAAAAATTCGAGGATGAACCTCCAACAACGACCAAGATTATAACTGGCAAACTTTCGTTAAATTACACAGACACACACAAAAAAAGCAAATAAGAAGTGGGTATTTAAATTAGAAGTGGATCAAATAAGTGGGGGGGGGGGGTATGAAATAGAACATGAGTGGACACCCTACTTTTCATGGAATTCGAGGAAAATCAATCTTTTTTGTAAATGAACAGCATTTAAAAACAATAAAGATTTTTACAAAAACATTTTTCGTTAACTAAAAATATCTAAATTCATGCTGTAAATTATGTTCCTAGAAATCTTCGCGGGCCGCAAAAAAAGGCACCGCGGGCCGCATGTGGCCCGCGGGCCGCCAGTTGGAAACCCCTGTTATAGATCTTATTATTAAATACCCATTCTGAAATATTCATTTCAATTAATGGATAGACCCCTATTTCATTGAAAATCGTAAGGGTACGAACACTTTTGGGAGCCACTGTATATATAAAATTAGATTCGTAGGTTCACGGCATCGACGAGGAAGGTGAGACTTAAGTTGTCGCTACGCTCATCTAGGCCCGACAGAATCTTCTTGTCTCTTGTTCCAGCATCACTCTGAATAACTTAATCTCTGAATAACTGTCTCTCTTTTAACTCGCGTCCGGTGACTTTATATACCTTCACTGAACGTTCTCGAAAAGTCTGGAAAACGTCGTCTTTCTTCATTCAGTTACGTTCCCTGACGACTAGGCGCCTCCGTACGTCCACTTCCTTTTGGTAGCTGACGAACTGTTCCGCGAGCTGTCGGTAGCATTTCCTGTCTTTATGTCGACAAGACTGTCTGTCTCCAGCCGTGTCTCCAGCCGTCTAAATCGATTATGTGAACAAATCGCTCGTTGGTTGGTCTTCACGGAATTTCCCCGCAAAAAAAAAAAAAAAAAATTCGCTATTGTACGGGAGTCGTTACAGTACACAGCAGCCTTAAGCTGAAGTATTCTTCCACCTGTTCTTTTTTTTTAAAATACAGACTAACAAGTGCATATTTTTGAGTCCCCCTTTGTGGATTTTAAAAGTAATCCGCGTGCTTACTAAAAACATTTAAAAATTTAATATAATTTTTTAGAGACAAAAATTTTTTAAATCCCTGCGGAAAAAATGACTACGGCAAAATTTAAAAAAATTAAAAACAACGCTCTTATTATTTAAACATTTACCTTCGTATGTGCAAATGATCGATTTAAAAGAATTTGCATTTTCCAATCTGTAGATATCTAGAATAATACTGAGTGATAAATTACCCATAGCTTAGCTCTGGGATTGAAGAAATACGATGAGCAACGTAGCTCCCCTATTCTTCCAATAGAATCGTCCATGTCCACCTAAAACCAGATGTTTTCCCCAAGTCAAGTTAACGGTGAGACTATACAGCAAACATAATCGTTTAAAACTAAGCAATGATATCCCTTAATTCAAAGGAAAAGAATATAAGATAGTCAATTTTTCTTGGATATCACAGCTTTTTCTAGTAAGTTCTTATGCCGGGTCAAGAGTTCTATCCGATGCGAGCGTTTCGTTACGAAAGCTTCAAGTGAACTCATCCGATAGTTCCTTCAAAACATTAATAAATTTAAAATATGCTTTATAATATTTCAGTTGTATCTACATTTGTATTATTCGTTATCAATTTTTAACTCATCTTTTTTTTTTTTTACAAAAACTGCCCCAAACGTGCAAAACATTTTTCTGCCCCCCCCATAAGTATCTGGTTACTAAAAAGGAAGTAACGATTTTTTAACTCATTTTTCGGGATAGTTTGGAAATTTCAACAAATTGTTCGGTACGTCAATAAAATTAAGCAATGAAAAAACTATTCGAAAAAACTCAATAAATAAAAAAAAAAAAAAAAATCGTCTGCTTCATGTCTCCAAGGCTCTGTTACAGCACTTACCAAAAGATGTGAAATAAAACACGACGCATTAATGAACTCTTTACTTCAATTATTTCAATACGAAAAACAAACACTCTTCTGCCACAGTCAAAATATTTCATCTCTTATGTGACATACGACTTGTAAAATTAAAGTGCATCATTTTACCTAAGGTGAATACGACCGATAATAACGCCATACTGAACTTTTCGTGATATCAGAAGCAAACAAATCAGAGTGAAAGGAAATTTACTACCTTCCTTTTGCAGTTTAAAAGAATCATTTCAGGTACAGTCCCCACTCTTCTATTACAGAATTATTGATTTCTTACATAATTGTTGACTCCGATGAAAGTACATGGACAGAAAGACCGAAGTTTTTAAGCAGGGTGTTCAAATAGCAATGATGAAATGAGATTCTATTTCCTGTCATAAGAGTTTTATTTTTGTGTGTTTATTCAGTAACAGAAATTCCAGATTATATTAACAATTACAGTATTTCAAAATTATTTCGTTGTAGTAGAGAAAAAGGAACTCAAACGTGCCTTTTTGAAAAATAACCTAAATAATAAATAATTATAAAATATGTGGTGCAATCACAAATTGTATCGAACAGTAAATTGATGTTGCTCCTAACCTGCAAAGTTAATAATGTAAAAAAGTTAAATTTTTGTCATTTAATCTTTAATGTTTAATTTTGCGCCAAAAAGGAGTTACAAACTAGTTTATTTTGGAACCACTAATGTCGATCTCTAAGATATATTACTTTATTTCAGTCAAGTTATTTAAGTTACTCTTTTCTCGAGTTGAAAATCTTTCCAAAAAAAATCCATTAAAATAGTTAAGTTCTTATTATTTCTCCAGTTAGCTACAAGATGGCGCCACCACCGATAATCCAAAGATCCCCTCTTGTAGCCGTCAGATTTCGGCGGGATTTCGCAGATGCTAGCTTGTTTCAGACGCTGTCAAACGCGCCGTCTGCAGTTCGTGTTGATCTTGTTCCGTGTCTTGACCAAACAATGACCGACAGTGACTGACAAACCCAAACAGAGACTTCAGATGGAGGATCGGACAGTGTCCCACAGTGACTACCCGGAGAAACTGGACTCCAACCCGATCCGTTGGTGCCTGGACAAGGCGAGATCGGGCTCGACTCTGCTCTGGTTCCTGTGCGCGGTTTCGTGGCTCGTGTGCGGTGTTTGTTGGCTCAGGGTTTATCACGTGGAGGGGAGGATGGAAAGTTTGGAGGCCAAGTTCGAGCAGCTGAGGGTGCTCGCCGCCGTCGCTCCATCCCAGAGCGATCTTAACGCGAAAATCCAGTCCGTTGTGCGGCAGGTGAGTTCTTTTCATTTCGATATCGTTTTCGGAGCTGTCACTGCCTTTGTTCTTAATCCAGTTCTGTAGAATTCTTAGTGGGGAGAGTCAGTGGGATTGTATAAGGTCTGTAAGACTATTTTCACGATGTTTTTTTAAAATACATTTTACTCTGAGAGAATTAAAATGTTTCACTTTTTGAAAAATATATGATTATGTTCCATATGAGGTTCCTGATTGACTTCTGTTCTCAATTCACCACTGTTGATTCTAAATGAGGATAGTCACTAGCACAGTGCCTTCTAAATATTGTTGTTAGTTTTACTTTTGCATAGTTGGAATATGTCACTATATGTTTCCATTTTATGAAACATGCATTTCTGTACAATCGAACGTTTCTGAATTATGTCTTTCTTTTCTATTATTTCAATCTTTTAAAAATCGTACCTCGTTGGTCATTGCTAAAAATCGGCGGTTGTACTCCATGCAACTATAAATTTTCCATTACATAGTAAACAGTTACGATTACCCAGGAAATTACTGATAAAGTTTTATTTGTATTGAAACAGTTGGCATCAGATGGTATCGCAGATCTTGAATCCCAACATTAAGATAAGGAAAAATTTCCCCTCAAATTATCAAATGCACCTTTTTGAATTATATTTTCTGTATGTGAAGTAGACGTTTAAATAAAAAGCGTACAGTTTTTAAAATTTTAAACTTTTCAGAAGTTAATGTTTTTTACAGAAATTGTTATTGGTATGTAAATGGGTTAATATCAATGTATATAAGGTGATCAGGTACGCTTTAAACATTTCTGCGACGCTAATGATAGTTTATGGGATGAATAAGAGAATTTATTAATATCAATACACGAGAGGTAAACTAGGATTACAGTTTTGAGTATCATAACATTGGCGTTATCTTTAACACTTGGAAGAAATATTGATACTACGTTAATTACCGGGATTTGCTCTAAAAGAGATTTTAAGGCTATACGTTCTTAAGTAATTCGTAATTCTTCAGAATAAGAACTTTTTAATTGGCTTCCCATGTAACGTCTAAAACTCGTTTATCCAAACTTAAAAACATACCTTTTTTAAATCACATTCCTTTACAAATTTATTTTATTTATTTTTGTATTGTTGCAGCTAAATCTTCTTTTTGAAGGCCATCTTCAAAACTTTAGAAACAAAGAAAGTTTTTAAGAGCAATTTTCGAATATAGCGCTGTGAAGCTACTTCTATTTTAGAATATTTTGTTAGAATTCAGCCTTATGATGACAATTTCGTATGGGTTAGCATGTCTTGGCACAATGTGATGCATGTATCTGCGGTGCCAGTTTGTTTTAATCCGTCTGTTTTAATATATAAGCAAACTATTAAAATAACTTTTTAAATGTTAACTTTTCAAGCTCTTTAAACGCAGACGATTATAAACTATTTTGCACCTGGATAGCCAAATTTTTGTAAAAAAATATTTAATGACTTTTTCTGCGAAGATTACAATGTTTTAGTTTCTAAAAATTATTGAGTTTATTGGCATTGACAGCATATTGAAAATAGTTATGTCTTAACATTAACTTTTTAAAAAACTTCAGAATACGTTCAAATGAAAAAAAAAATTCAAATTCTGTTATTGAAATTATTTTTAAAATGCATCAAAGTGAAATTTTTTTTAATTTAAAGCAGGGATCACAGAGAGAGAGAGAGCATTGACCCATGGGTTTGGAAAAAAAAAAAAAATCTTGTTTTGTGCATTTCCCCCTGCTTATTAAATAGGGTCGTGCCAACCCCTTACCTACGACCTTGAACCGCGATGATTCGTCTTATTCTCGCTCTGTTACTCTGACATTCTTGTTCACAACCAGGGGGGTGCAGTTGCTAGAAAAAGAGGAGTGGTAGCACTTTCCCCGGCTCCAAATGATTTTATTGACAAAGAATCATCCCTGAATTATTTTATTCAGGTGGCATGATTATTAATCCCGAATACTGATTGTAAACTTAAAATCTAAATATTGTGTAAAATAGATGAAGTGCATTTTTTAATTGCACTTTTTGATTTTGATATACGTGCATACCCATTGCCATAGACATAGACGGAATAATTTCGTGGGGTACCCAATAGGGTCATGGAGACCCTTTATCCTCGGTATGAACATTGGAGGCATTGCACATTGTTATTTTGTAATTGAGCCAGGATACTAGAAATAAGAATTTTTTTTAAAAAAAGGCCAGAGGCCGAAAATGAGATTAAATAAATACTAAGAGTAAAAAAAAAAGAAAAAAAGAAGGAAATTATGTTTAAATAATATTTAAGTTAATTTTAAAATTAAAGGGGCATATCTGAGCATCCGCAAGTGCAGAAAAAAGAAACGCACCGCTGGGGCTCGAACCCAGGACGAATGGAGGAGTTAAAAGCATACATGCATTTGCTGATAGTGGGAGAGTTAAGTGGGGAAATGATTACAAGATAAAAATAACTTTTTATATAGCACGTTTTTAAATTTTCTGTTGAATCATATAAACTTGACAATTCTATGTATTAACCAATCGTCTGCTTCATTAGAAAGGAGAAATTTTTTTTTGTCTATTTAGTTATGCACGTGACGATAAATTTATTTAAAGTACCAGAAAAAGAAATCACGTGATCAGCATTTAATAAATTAAATTCTAAAAATTAATCTTTAAAAATTCACCAAAAATCAGGAAATGGAGGTAAAAATTCGAAAAAGATTTCATTTTGAAGGAATTTTTATGATCTTTCTCGTGATATAAATTTTATAACCCTCAATGTATTATTTTAAATGCAAACGTAAAAAAAGTTTGAAAAACAGCTTAAAAATTTAATTTAAAAAAATCTAAGACGAATTTTTCAAAAATCTCTCTTAGTGCACCCCTACACTATTAGAAGAATCGCCATGCAAAATTTCAGCCCTTTAGGTCCAGCGGTTTGGTCTGTGCGTTGTATGTCAGTCAGTCAGTCAGTCAGTGAATGAGTGAGTCAGTTACGGAACTGTTTTATATATATAGATAGATACTTTAAAAAATTGTTTTTGATGAATTATCCCATCAACTTGAAAGAAAATGATCAAATACGTAATAATGAGAGCAATTATAAGAAATTTTCAAAACATTTATTTATTGAATTACATATATGAGATTTTTACAAACATTAATACTAACTTTCCGTACAAAACAAAATTAACTGAAAATGAATTCAATTTCTGCTTAAAGATGGCCAAAGGTATTAAAAGAATGCATTGTCATCGTGTTCTGAGCTATTCTAAAAGTTTCAAATGTCTACCTAGTCGGGAAGTTAGTTAAAAATCGATTGCAAGATTTGTACTGGACAAACAAGAAAGCGAGTCAATAAAAATGTGGTAATAATTAACGAAAAGGAAACTGCCCTTTTGATCGTAAGAGAGTATCAGAATGAGCCGACACCACCACTTGTAGGGTTTCAAAATTTTTTAATTTTGTGACTATTGTTTTGTATGCATACACGCTGATGAACATATAAAAAGGCGAAATGGGTTCATGTGTAACAGCTGTATAAACATGTCAGGATAGCAAGTTTTTTTTTTTTTTCATTAATTTCTAAATCCTACGTCTGTAGAGTGTAGAACATCAATTTTTTCAAGAAGTTAGAAATTTTGTGGTGCTTTAATTTTATGTAAACGAAATTTTTGTTTTTTTTAAAGATATAAAATATAAACGGAATATGACAAATATGATATAAATTATCCTGTTTATAGTATAAACTAGCTGAAAACCCGCGCTTCGCTACGGAGTACATTGAAATTAAATACAACGGTCAATGTATGCAATTAATTCCAAAAAAAAAATAAATATATATATATTTATAATAAATACGACGATCAATGTATATAATTCATGTAAAAAAACATATTTATAAAAAAATCGTAAGGGATATTTTTATAGACAAAATAAAGTCCAATCGTCTGCCGCATTAGCAAGAAAAAAATATTTTTTTGTCTATTTTTTTTTTTTTTTTTTTTTTTTTGCACGTGACGATAAATTTATTTAAAGTACCAGAAAAAGAAATCACGTGATCAGCATTTAATAAATTAAATTCTAAAAATTAATCTTTAAAAATTCACCAAAAATCAGGAAATGGAGGTAAAAATTCGAAACAAATTTCATTTTGAAGGAATTTTTATGATCTTTCTTGTGATATAAATTTTATAACCCTCCATGTATTATTTTAAATGCAAACGTAAAAAAAGTTTAAAAAACAGCTTAAAAATTTAATTTAAAAAAATCTAAGAAGAATTTTTGAAAAATTTTTCTTAGTGCACCCCTACACTATTAGAAGAATCGCCATGCAAAATTTCAGCCGTTTGGTCTGTGCGTTGTATGTCAGTCAGTCAGTCAGTGAATGAATGAGTCAGTTACGGAACTGTTTTATATATATAGATTATGAACAGAAAATGTAAAACGAATTTATAAATTACTGTAAGTCAAGTGATAACGAGTGTAAATATTTTTTTCTTTACCTATTCACATAAGTTTAATATTCGGTCTGTCTGTCCTGGAAAAATATAGTCATCCTCATTACTTTCCCCTTTTCATATCCTAGACATTTTGCGGTCGCCGTATTAAATCCTCACCTTGTCTCTTAAGATGTTTTCGCACCATTTTATCCCGCAAAATTTCATTTTAAGTTCTGTTGTATCAAACAGCTTACGTTCGTGTAGTCTTTATTTAAGCTAGCAGTTTGGCTTGGTTTTTCTAAATGGTATTATATGCAGCTTAAGTTTGCGTATTTGAATTTTAATCTCGCATGTATGCCAGAACAGGTTTGCTCGTTTTCCACCTGTTTGGCTTGGTTTTTTAAATGCTGTTTATTATGCAGCTTAAGTTTACGCATTTGAATCTCATTCTCGGATTTATGCGCAAACGGATTTGCTCGTTTTCCCCCTGTTTGGCATGGTTTTTTTAAATGCTGTTCGTTATGTAGCTTAAGTTTGCGTATTTGAATCTTATTCTCACATTTATGCCTAAACACATTTGCTCGTTTTTTCTACTGTTTGGCTTGGTATATTTTATATGCTGTTCATTATGCAGCTTAAGTTTGCGTATTTGAATCTTATTCTCGCATTTATGCTCAAATCGATTTGCTCGTTTTTCTCCTGTTTTATCAAGTGACACTTGCATTGTAGATAATGGAGGTACTTGTTAGTTTTGAAATATTACGAATAAAAGAATTTCTTTTCTCCTAACTGTACTGTGGGTCGATTGTCTTAAGATTTTTTTAAAAATAATTGTTTTAGTTAATTTCAGTTAACTATTGTTTTATTATTAATTTAACAATTAATTTAAATAATATCAAATTTATTTCAATTAATTTAAAAAATTTTAGCTATTTATAAAATTTACTTAGTACAAAATTATCTACAAATGAACTCGCAAAACTTGCTTATTTGTCACGCAGGCCAAAACCCGAAAATGTTAAGAAATCAAGTATTAGAATGAGGAATTTGTCATGTTGCCAACAAATCAGAAAAATAAATCATGGAGAATTACTATATTTTCCCCTGAATTAATACCGGTGTGCTATTACTTTCTCTTTCTCAACTCCATGGAGATATGAACATCAGCGTTCTTGCAAGAACGCTGATGTTTCATAGATACGAGAACTCAAGGCGCCGCCTGTTGTCAGTTAAGTTAAATTAATGACGTAATGTATCAGGAAAAGTTTAAAAGAAAGAGTTCGAAGGCTATGCCGCACACGCTCATAAATATACACTAAAGTAAATAAATAAAAATTAAAATCGAAAAAGGCAAAATGACAAAAGGAAAGAAAGCGTAATGCAATGAAGGAAGACATGTATTCCGTAAAGCATAAAGAATAAATGAAGAATGGGGAGGGAATTAAACATTGCCTGTAACCAGCTGCCGAAGAGGCATGGGAATAATAAATACATTAGAGTATCTACTGAGCGAAGTTTCCTCGTTCTTGTAAACTTTATTATGATAGTGTAAAAATAGGTATTACCTAAGTTGCTAAAATATAAACTGATAAAATTAAAAAATAAAAATTTTGTCTGATTATGTGTTAACATCTTAAGGTAGTGTCAGTTCCTACAAATTTACGTAATAAAGTTTATAATTTTTAGTCTTTAATACTAATACCAAATACGAAAAATAAGAGAATTAAAATAGAATGCGCTTCGTCGGTGGTTTAGCTAGAACTGCTAACGATTAAAAGCGGATGCTGTGACAGAGAACGTTTTCAGAAAGTTCTGGGAAAATTCTAAGACAAAAGAGAATTACTTAAACTGATATTTTCCCACAACCGGAGACCAATATGCTGTAAGCGACGTTACGCCTCGAAAAAGAAAACGCAACGGGCCAATAAATGTTAATTATTTTATCATAATAGTATCTGCAGTCATTCTGCTACGAGCTTGTTTTACGCTAAATTTTTATAAGCCCCGAACCGCTTGCATCCGGGCAAAAGAGTTAATTAGAAGCAAACGATCGTTTGGGTAACAGCTACGGTTGCAGTGTCAGCGGGTCAACAACCAGAGATTTAAAAGCCGTAATTGAAAGGACGATAATCGTCTGCTGTACGTACTACTACTGCTATCTGTGTTTTATATTGCGTTTATCGTTATTATGTATCAAAGATAGCTTAGTGTTTGTTGCAGGGATAAGAATTTTTAGACTTTACTATTTGTCTTTCTTTGTTCACGACGTTTGCAACCCCTGTCAGAATCTAATCGTGATCTATCATTAGCAATTTATTGATAGTTCCGGCTTCATTTTCAGGACTGTAGACTGAATAAGTTCTGAATTTCTTCGTTAAAACAAAAGAATTTAAAGGCCTCTGATCGAGTTAGGGCCTGTTGACGTAGAATCCGTCAGCGTCAGCGTTACTCGTATTTACATGCTTTAAACCAATCACAGACCTTAACAATTTCTTTGCTAATCGTTTGGAGGTTTGTAACTCGTCAAATATATTTCAATACGAGTAACGCTTACGCTAACGGATTCTTATGTGAACAGGCCCTTAGTTTCACGACTACGAAAATTGATCGAATCGAAACTTTCTCGAAGTTTACCTGTCGCGTTTTCACGGTGGTAACTTTGCAGCATAAATAGCTACGTAAGCTATTTATGTGTGGAACATGGAAAAGGACACATTGATGGATCGTCATGAATGCAAAATGCGGGATACGATAATAAAAAATTCTAGAATAGAAAGCCTAGTAGGTGCAAATTTCTGAGATACTGGTTTATTCAAGGGTGTAACGATTGGTAACCATTGATTTTTAGGCACCATGAAGATGTTTTATTATTGTTTTGGAGGAAGTCACATGTACTTGCGCCCTTCCCATCCCTACACCTTTAAGTCTAGGATCTTTGCGTGTATTATCACATTTTCTAAACAGACTTTGGATTTTTCAAATCTTGCCCGAATGTCTATTTGGTGAAATTACTTGACGGTGGGCGGCCGTGATTTGTATTTCTTAGCTTTCCATCTGCATAAGGCTGTTAGTTACAAAATCTCAAGGTTCAAGGACATTTGAGACTTAAGAGTGCTGTGTACTTAGACAGTACCGGTTTAGCTCGGGGAGTTTCTAAGCGAGGAGCGGAAGGGGTCAATGCCGCCTACTGCGATGGGCGGTCCCCATCAATAGTTATCTGTTGTCTCTCCATCCCGAACATTAAAAGAAAAAAAGGATAAATTTTCGACAAAATTCGAAATTCAAAAGAATGTTGCAAAAACAGCTTAAAAAATTTTATTTAAAAAAATCTAAGAAGAATTTTTCAAAAATCTTTCTTAGTGCACCCTACACTATAAGAAGAATCGCCATGCAAAATTTCAACCCTTTAGGTCCAGCGGTTTGGCCTGTGCCTTATCTGTCAGTCAGTCAGTTACGGAACTGGTTTATATGTATAGATTATTGCTATTAAATAGCATAAAAGAAACCCTTCGAAATCTACGGTTATTATTATTATTATTATTATTTTTAAGAATAAACTCAGATTAAGCATCAAATGTAAACTTCATTTGTCTGACAAAATATTGTTACAGCTTCATTTTATGACTAAGACCTTTATTGTGCATAACTTATCCATATTTTTACGTTCAGTCGTTCTCTTAGAATATGTCTCAATATAAAAAAGCCTTCTAGAAATAATAATATAGATCCCCCCCCCCCCCCCCCCGAATAATGTAAAGTTAAAAATATCATCCATTCCTTTCTGAAAAACGAAAATTATATATGAAATAACTTACAAATGAATTAACGTTGAATAATCAAAACCAGTAGACATTTGATTACTTATTGTTTAATAATATAGCCACAAATCTGTGCTAAAGCATTTCTAAGCTTAGACAATATTTACCCCCTCCCTTCTTTGTTTATTAACAAGTCCAAGTATTTTTGGATTACTTTTTCCCATCATGAGTCACGCGTGAACTGACTCACAGACACAGTGAACTTGACGGTAACTTTCGCTGTGAAAATTTTCATCGTCACGCGAGGAGTCACGTGTTTTTAGATTTTTAAAAGAACTGGCCCCAAAGAATCATTACTATTTACAATAGCTCTGAAACGTTATCGAACACTTTCAGTCTTCGAAAACGGCTACAAGAAAAAAAAAAAAAATAATAATCCTACATTAAACAGACATTGTGAGTACAGTTAAGTCCTCGATTTACGCGGATTCGTAGATACGCGGTTGAAATTTTCAATTTTTCGTAGACTGCTTTAGCATGCTATCAGTTGATATACGACGAGCAAAAAAGAGAAAGCTTCGAGTGTACAAACATCATTGGTTAAATATTTCAATGCCCCATGAACGTCTGCATATTATCAGATTATTTTAAATTACATAATTAAGTATATATAAGTATTTTATAATATGTTCGTATGCTGTATAATCTATATATATAAAACAGTTCCGTAACTGACTGACTGACAGATAATGCACAGACCAAACCGCTGGACCTAATGGGCTGAAATTTTGCATGGCAATTATTCTTATAGTGTAGGATTGCACTAAGAAAGAGTTTTAAAACAATTCTTCTTAGATTTTTTTAAAATTAAATTTTTAAGCTGTTGTTGAAACATTCTTCGAAGTTTGCATTTAAAATAATAATTCGAGGGTTATAAAATTTATATCACGAGAAAGATCATTAAAAATTCCTTTAAAATGAAATCTCTTTCGAATCTTTACCTTCATTTCCTGATTTTTGGTGAATTTTTAAAGATTAATTTTTAGAATTTAATTTATTAAATGCTGATCACGTGGTTTTTTTTTCTTTTTGTGATACTTTAAACTAATTTTTCGTCACATGCATAACAACGAAATAAATTGACAAAAAAGAAATTTTTTTTCTTCTTTCTAATGCAGCTTTCTAATGCAGCATCCAAAAAATTATTAAAATGCAGTAACAGAAATGTTCTTCAAACTGTACTATATTCTTTAGTATGTTCTATTATATTTAATTTGAATATTTTCTTCTACATTATTTTGTCTATAAAATTATCTGTTACGATTTATATATATGTATATATATATATATATATATATATATATATATATATATATATATATTATTTTTTTTTTTTGCTGCATTAATTGTATACATTGACCGTTGTATTTATTATGAATATATATTTTTTTGTTTTTTTGGCATTTATTGCATACATTGACCGTTGTATTTCATTTGAATGTACTCCGTAGCGAAGCACGGGTATTCAGCTAGTATAATATATTTGTGTATACCATTTTCATATTTTAAAAAAAAAATTTACTGAAAATTATTGAAAGACGTATTTCATTTCAATATTTAGTCATTATTGTTTGCTGCTATCGTCTATACGATGATAGTCGAAAAGCTTACAGGAATCCATCTGCCACTCGCGCTTAATCACTGGGAAACGCGCTCCGCATTACCTGGTAAATTTCGACTTTCGCGCTTTCTACATTCGCGGAATGTTTTGGAACGAATTAACCGCGGAAGTCGAGGACTTACTGTAGTATATTTCCTTAAATACGTTTTTACATAGTTTTTTTTATCGCATTCATTATCGTTTCCACAAAGGATATATTGAATTTCATAATTAGTACTTTTAGTTGAAAGAAAGAGAATCACACATTTGAGACTGAAAGTTGATGTAAAAAGGAAAGGCAGCAGTTTAAAAATCGTTTGCTTGAGTCACTCGATAAAGTTTTCTCCGAATTTTTGTTACTTTAATGTTTTGTTGTCATATAGTTGCAAAAAGAATAGGCAACACTTTAAAAATCGTTTTCCCGAGTCACTTGATAAAGTTTTTCTCAGAATTTTTGTTATTTTAATGTTTTATTGTCACATAGTCGCACTAAAAATGAAATGATGTATTAGAATTCTCAGGTTAGTTCTGATTTGCATTAAGAATATTTTATTGCCAGGGCTGATTAAAAAGAAAACGGCGTTGAAATGTCTTAGGTTAGTTCTTAACTTCTGTTAAGAATGTTTTGTCATCATGGCTGATTTATAAAGAAAACATTGTTAGAATGTCTTAGGTTAGTTCTTAATTTGCGAAAATCTATCAACAAGTTTGCTGAATAATGAAATTAAGCCGTTCAACCATTTCCAATATGATAAAATGTTATAGAAATCATCATACACTTCAAAACAAAAGAAAAACATGGGTGATTATTAAAACTTAATTAGTATTTATTTTTTAAAAAGTCCAAGAGAAGGCGTCTAAACTTGCAGGAGAACTGCTTGAATCATGCTGGAGGCCTATAACTTCCGAGACTGTTCGAAAACTGACTGGTTGATACCAGATATCTCATGTGGATTTCTAAGAAAAAAATTGAGATCAGAAAGAAGCCTTGAAATTTTAGCAAATATCTCGACATTATAAAGAGTAATCTGATACGCGAAAACAACACGCTGCCCCCACCAATCTAATATTGGGGAAATCTGATATTTATATGCCCGAAATTTTAACTCCCAAACTAATTCCGAAATGTACCAGTGTCATAAATTAGTAAAAATATTTTGATATTTTAAAAGGCAATTTAAAATTATTTGTTCAAAATTAGAACCTTAAAAATCATTCCAAATTATATCTAATTATCATATTTTTACTAATTTACGACGTCATGTTTTAATAAGATGTCATTAATCTGTAAAAATATTTTCATATTTTATTAAGGGGTAATTTGCAAAGGGTTTGCGCAAAATTTGTCTTAAAAATCGATCCAAATTCTAACAAGTCCCAAAACATACAGCTTTGAATGTACTGATTTGACAATCCTATAATGCCCCAGAGTATATCATATATAATCTGCCATCTCCACCCATAAAATCAATAGAACTTATTTTACATGAACTGTGATCAGGTATTCGAAAAAAAAAAATTGTTTCCTGAAGCAGTATGAAGTTAACTATACAAGTTTGAGGATACAAAATCGAACCAGGAACACAAAAAACTATTTGAATTCATACTATTTTGTTTTTTAATAAAATGCGTGCGAAATTCTGAATTAAGATTAAAATGAAATGTGAGTTGCAAACACGCTTTGATTTTTGATTTATAATAGTTTTCAGTTCCGATATCACTCTAAAATATGAAATGCATGTTTCACTTTTAGGACACACTGTATCAATTCGTAATTGGGATTTCCCCCAAATCCTTGCTTTTGACATCTACAAGATTGAGAGGCAATTTCCGAAGTAAAAAAAAAAAAAAAATTGGCCTTGTACTGCGCTAAATTACTTAAGTTGTTGGATCGTCTTCCCCCCGTTATAATTAATCTCCTGTTCTGATTAGAATCACCCCTTCGAACAGTGATTCAGAGCGATGTAATTGTCACGTTCAACAGTCCAATTGGCGCCCCCCGACATCGATCGCTCCCCGTTAGAGGCGCTTCAGAAATTGGGTTCCGGAAATGTTAGTACTACGTCGATTCCGAGAATCGCGGGGAAAGATATGTATTAGATAAGATGAATTGTATAGCTGCGTTTGAACGGAGTAAGAAAGTTCGCTGATAGTCGATGCAAGTCTGAAAGTTTGTTTTCATTATATATAAGAGGTGTTGAAACATCTCGTACAATAAAAGTCAGTGTCATATTTATTATTTTTTTCAGTTGGGATGCGGAAAACTCTCGGTATAGCGAGCTTCGATTTTGCTTCTCACTGTGATGTAACGACTGGGTGAAAAGGTTCGGTAGATGTGTTATTGGTTCAACGTTATATAACTATGTTAACGTATATAATGATAAAAAGACTACGGAATAGACGGAAGATTCGTTACGGCAAATTTATAAAACACTGATTAGCAGACTTGAAAGATAATGACCAACCACTGTTCGAACAGGAGGTAACGGTTGGCGAATTTCTATTCAATGTGTCTTTTATATTGGTTAGCGCTATCCATCGGTTTACGTCGGTGAGCTATATGATTACATGGAGCGAGGAGTGCTTATTAAATAAAATCATACCGTCTGCGCGGAAGGATACGAAAGCGGTCAGTTTCTGATTGTTGCGTATTTCTCCCTTTGTCCGCGAGAGGGTGCTGTGTGAGCACCGCATGAAATGTGTTTTTCGAGTTTCCGCCAGTTCGTGGCAGGCGAATGAAAATGTAAGTTCTGTAAGGATTGGGGTTGCCTAATAATTAACACCCTCAGTATATTAAATCTTGTAGATATGTATATAGGTGTGAAATAAACTTAATTAAATACGTTAAGGGCTGATTACTGGATCACTGAAGCACCGTTGCAAAACTGATCGAGCAGCAGTGCACTTTGCATTTCTTTTTTAATGATCCGAAAAAAAGCACATATTTTTCAGACAACAATACAATACCACTGAAAATCTCCAATGTTGGAGAATAAATACGAAAATGAAATGACATTGAATGTCTCTGTACAATGTGGACAGTGGTAACGAAAATCACAGAGCTTTCCTTTGAGAACACTGATACACCTTAATTAAGTCCAAAGCCTATAGAGTATACCGGCAGATACTCGTGAGAAGAATGAATCTGTTCGAATTTCACCCCCCCCCCTCCTCCCGTTACGCGAGTGATTCAGAGGTTCTTAATTGTCACGTTTTGCTGTCCGAGCGGAGACCCCCTGGCAACATTGATCACGTTTGAAGTGGGGTGGAGATGCTGCATTTTCGGTTTCCTTCAGCCTCCACTAAATGATAATTGAGTTCCCGTTTCCTGCTACTAGAATGATCCGTTCTCTGTTGCTTGGTGTGTTGATTATTCGGCCCACCACATGTGTTCCACCATAGTTTCTGATGCCATGTGGTGGTGAGGGGGGAGAGGAAGGGGTAGCACCCAGCTAAATATAGAACGAAATTCGGTGCCCTATTTTGTTTATTAGTTTTTCAGTTTTGGTGCAGAAACTCTTGTTATACCGACCCTTTATTTAGTGGCTCGCTGCGAAGTATCGACCGGTTGAAGTTCGGTAGCTCTGCCATTGATATAAAGCTATATAACTGTCGATATAATGACCACGAAATAGACAGAAGACTCCCTACAATCTATATATATAAAACAGTTCCGTAACTGACTCATTCATTCATTCACTGACTGACTGACATACAACGCACAGACCAAACCGCTGGACCTAAAGGGCTGAAATTTTGCATGGCGATTCTTCTAATAGTGTAGGGGTGCACTAAGAAAGATTTTTCAAAAATTCTTCTTAGATTTTTTTAAATTAAATTTTTAAGCTGTTTTTTAAACTTTTTTTACGTTTGCATTTAAAATAATACATTGAGGGTTATAAAATTTATATCACGAGAAAGATCATAAAAATTCCTTCAAAATGAAATTTTTTTCGAATTTTTACCTCCATTTCCTGATTTTTGGTGAATTTTTAAAGATTAATTTTTAGAATTTAATTTATTAAATGCTGATCACGTGATTTCTTTTTCTGGTACTTTCAATAAATTTATCGTCACGTGCGTAACAACTAAATAGACAAAAAAAATATTTTTTTCTCTTTCTAATGCAGCAGACGATTGGATATTATCCAAAAAAAAATGCATATCCCTTACGATTTTTTTATAAATATATATATATAGATAGATATGTATTTTACATCAATTGTATACATTGATCATCGCATTTATTATAAATATATATATTTATTTTTTGGCATAAATTGCATACGTTGACCGTTGTATTTAATTTGAATGCACTCCGTAGCGAAGCGCGGGTTTTCAGCTAGTAAACTTATAAAACGTTGGTAAACAAGTTTGGAGAGTATAGACTTAGCAGTGTCCACAGTCCCCTAGCAATAGTGGGTTTCTTATCCCACGAAAATTGATCCTGTTTAAGTCCTTAAGGCTTCGATATCTTCGTTTGTCTTAAAGAATGCATCCTTTCTTTCGCCCCTGGGGGTGAATGTACCTTCTGGGAATCAAACACTCTTTCTCCCATGCAAACTAAACAAAAGGGTGCTCGGAATCTAAGCTTTTACTTGAGGACATTCATACGCTATTTTACCACTCATCCTCCTGTAAACGAAAGCTGAACCATCTCAGAGCGTCGCTTTTTTCCGTATAACAGTGTTTGCTAGAATATCACTTTAATAAAGGATAGAGAGTTACGCATAGCGTTTGCCAGGAAGGTCTACCAAGCATTAAACAATATCTTGTTGGTGTCAAATGAAGTTCTTAGAAAATGCCGATTAAAAATATTGTCTAGAAACGGAGATTGCCGAATTACATGACATTCCCAAAAGCACTCCCTTCACTATCCCAGAGAAAAAGTTCGGAAGCGGACTGTGCGTCCGATTGACCGACCATCTTATGTAATGACTCTTTGTCCCTTCAGGGCAAGGAGATGGGAAATATAAGAGGGGTATCCCCATCCACATTTTTCTATCGGTAGAAATTTATTTATTACAAATGTCCGGAAAATTGGCTATGCGGCCATTTGTTCACAGTAAAGGGCGAGACTGATGGGGATTCATTTAAAGGAGAATCGTATACGTGGCCAGCATTACCCCCTACAAGCCGGTCCCGCAATTTAGAACAGAGTCAAGTGACGAAAGCGGACCACTTGACCCCGCACCTCCAGAGGTAAATTTGAGAACTTGGAGGACATTGTAGCCACGACAGATTTTACGTGCACCGACCACCATTAGTGGACACGGCAGTGGAATTTGCCAGCGACCGGCATCGAACCCGCAACCCTCAGACTATCGGTAGAAATACAGCCGAATAAGTCGGGAGGTCTAGGGGACTCTATCAATAGGGCGGAATTCAAAGCTTTCGGCGCCAAATCTTTCCATATTTTTCATTTCTTTCAAAAACTGTCGATGTTTTGAAAACAATAAAAAAAGCGACTTTCTTTTTCTTTAATTAATGGTCCCCTTTTTATCGAAAAAATAAAAGAGCTAGTAAATAATGATGTGAAGTTACATAGATGCCGTAGTGTAGATGTTGTTGGCTTCAGTTTTTAAGGCGAAGGGCAACTCAGTGTTTCAAAGTTACTAGTATATAAGCGAATCTGATGTATTTACAAGAAACCCTTATTGGCCTTCCTTAGGATAAAACAACTCACAAAGTATTAACACTGACACCAGTTTATGCCAATTCATACAAAATTGTTAGTACTTATACTATCCTAAGTATTTTTTTTTTAATGGATGGTAAATTTGATACTTCCAAGCGTACTTTCCCCAGTTTCTGGTAATTGTACAATAAGAATTTCCCTTCTCTTGCTCTACTGTACTACATGGATTCCACACTAGGGGATGACCGCTTTCTCCATCCGCAAACCAGTCGTTTGCGGATGGAGAAAGATGATCATATTAAAATTAAACATTGACAACTGAAATAAGTAATTTCCGAAATTTAAAAGATAACATCATGTTGACGTCATTGATTCTGCTCTTTTTGATAAGCACAGCTGATCCCTTGCGAATGTAAACAAAAAAAAAAACCTTGTCAGAAGGGGGATTCGAACCCACGGTCTCTTTTGAGAACCAGAGCTTAAATCTGGCGTCTTAGACCGCTCGGCCATCCTAACGACGGTTCTAACAAAGGGAAAAGTTTTGACTTAGAGATGCAGGAGTAATAATAATAGAATTAACAATGATTGATTGATTAAAATAATCCAAAATAGCATTTAAAGGGATTATAATAAAATGAAAAATTGACAATCGAAGTAATTTCCGAAATTTAAAAGATAACACCACGTGACTTTTTTAATTATGCTCTTATTGATAAGGGAAGAACAGCTGATCCCTTGCGAATGTAAGAAAAAAATCCCCCTGTCAGAAGTGGGGTTCGAACGCACGCTCCCTTTCGAGAACCAGAGATTAAATCTGGCGCCTTAGACCACTCGGCCATCCTGACGACGGTTCTATGGATTGAAAAGTTTTGACTTAGAGGTGCATGAGTAATAATAATAGAATCAACAATGATTGATAGATTAAAAGAATCCAAAATAGCATTTAAAGTCATTATAATAAAATGAAAAATTAACAATTGAAGTAATTTCCGAAATTTAAAAGATAATACCACGTGACTTCTTTAATTCTGCTCCTTTTGATAAGGCAAGCTGAGCTGATCCCTTGCGAATGTAAGAAAAAAAAAATCCCCTTGTCAGAAGTGGGGTTCGAACCCACGCTCTCTTTCGAGAACCAGAGCTTAAATCTGGCGCCTTAGACCCCTCGGCCATCCTGACGACGGTTCTATGGAGGGAAAAGTTTTGAATTGGAGGTGCATGAGTAATAATAATAGAATCATAACTGATTGAGGGATTAAAAGAGCTTAAAATAACATTTCATGTGATCATAACAAAATGAAAAAATGACAATTCAAGTAATTTTCGAAATTTAAAACATAAAACCACGTGAATACATTCATTCTGCTCTTTTGTATAAGGCAAGCTGAACAGATCCCTTGCGAATGTAAGAAAAAAAATCCCCTTGTCAGAAGTGGGGTTCGAACCCACGCTCTCTTTCGAGAACCAGAGCTTAAATCTGGCGCCTTAGACCACTCGGCCATCCTGACGACGGTTCTATGGAGGGAAAAGTTCTGACTTAGAGGTGCATGAGTAATAATAATAGAATCAACAATGATTGATAGATTAAAAGAATCCAAAATAGCATTTAAAGTCATTATAATAAAATGAAAAATTAACAATTGAAGTAATTTCTGAAATTTAAAAGATAATACCACGTGACTTCTTTAATTCTGCTCTTTTTGATAAGGTAAGCTGAGCTGATCCCTTGCGAATGTAAGAAAAAAAAATCCCCTTGTCAGAAGTGGGGTTCGAACCCACGCTCTCTTTCGAGAACCAGAGCTTAAATCTGGCGCCTTAGATCGCTCGGCCATCCTGACGACGGTTCTATTAAAAGGAAAAGTTTTGACTGAGAGGTGCATGAGTAATAATAATAGAATCAACAATGATTGATAGTATAAAAAGATCCAAAATAGCATTTAAAGTTATTATAATAAAATGAAAAATTGACAGTTGAAGTAATTTCCGAAATTTAAAAGATAATACCACGTGACTTCTTTAATTCTGCTCCTTTTGATAAGGCAAGCTGAGCTGATCCCTTCGAATGTAAGGAAAAAAAAATCCCCTTGTCAGAAGTGGGGTTCGAACCCACGCTCTCTTTCGAGAACCAGAGCTTAAATCTGGCGTCTGTGACCGCTCGGCCATCCTGACGACGTTTCTATGGAGGGAAAATTTTTTATTGGAGGTGCATTAGTAATAATAATAGAATCATAACTGATTGAGGGATTAAAAGAGCTTAAAATAGCATTTCATGTGATCATAATAAAATGAAAAAATGACAATTGAAGTAATTTTCGAAATTTAAAAGATAACACCATGTGAATACATTCATTCTGCTCTTTTTGATAAGGCAACCTGAGCTGATCCCTTGCGAATCTAAGAAAAAAAATTCCCCTTGTCAGAAGTGGAGTTCGAACCCACGCTCTCTTTCGAGAACCAGAGCTTAAATCTGGCGCCTTAGACCGCTCGGCCATCCTGACGACGGTTCTATTAAAAGGAAAAGTTTTGACTTAGAGGTGCATGAGTAATAATAATAGAATCAACAATGATTGATAGATTTAAAGAATCCAAAATAGCATTTAAAGTTATTATAATAAAATGAAAAATTGACAATTGAAGTAGTTTCCGAAATTTAAAAGATAATACCACGTGACTTCTTTAATTCTGCTCCTTTTGATAAGGCAAGCTGAGCTGATCCCTTGCGAATGTAAGAAAAAAAAATCCCCTTGTCAGAAGTGGGGTTCGAACCCACGCTCTCTTTCGAAAACCAGAGCTTAAATCTGGCGGCTTAGACCGCTCGGCCATCCTGACGACGGTTCTATGGAGGGAAAAGTTTTGAATTGGAGGTGCATGAGTAATAATAATAGAATCATAACTGATTGAGGGATTAAAAGAGCTTAAAATAACATTTCATGTGATCATAACAAAATGAAAAAATGACAATTCAAGTAATTTTCGAAATTTAAAACATAAAACCATGTGAATACATTCATTCTGCTCTTTTGTATAAGGCAAGCTGAACTGATCCCTTGCGAATGTAAGAAAAAAAATCCCCTTGTCAGAAGTGGGGTTCGAACCCACGCTCTCTTTCGAGAACCAGAGCTTAAATCTGGCGCCTTAGACCGCTCGGCCATCCTGACGACGGTTCTATTAAAAGGAAAAGTTTTGACTTAGAGGTGCAGTGAGTAATAACAATAGAATCAACAATGATTGATAGTATAAAAGATCCAAAATAGCATTTAAAGTTATTATAATAAAATGAAAAATTGACAGTTGAAGTAATTTCCGAAATTTAAAAGATAATACCACGTGACTTCTTTAATTCTGCTCTTTTGATAAGGCAAGCTGAGCTGATCCCTTGCGAATGTAAGAAAAAAAAATCCCCTTGTCAGAAGTGGGGTTCGAACCCACGCTCTCTTTCGAGAACCAGAGCTTAAATCTGGCGCCTTAGACCACTCGGCCATCCTGACGACGGTTCTATGGATTGAAAAGTTTTGACTTAGAGGTGCATGAGTAATAATAATAGAATCAACAATGATTGATAGATTAAAAGAATCCAAAATAGCATTTAAAGTCATTATAATAAAATGAAAAATTAACAATTGAAGTAATTTCCGAAATTTAAAAGATAATACCACGTGACTTCTTTAATTCTGCTCCTTTTGATAAGGCAAGCTGAGCTGATCCCTTGCGAATGTAAGAAAAAAAAATCCCCTTGTCAGAAGTGGGGTTCGAACCCACGCTCTCTTTCGAGAACCAGAGCTTAAATCTGGCGCCTTAGACCGCTCGGCCATCCTGACGACGGTTCTATGGAGGGAAAAGTTTTGAATTGGAGGTGCATGAGTAATAATAATAGAATCATAACTGATTGAGGGATTAAAAGAGCTTAAAATAACATTTCATGTGATCATAACAAAATGAAAAAATGACAATTCAAGTAATTTTCGAAATTTAAAACATAAAACCACGTGAATACATTCATTCTGCTCTTTTGTATAAGGCAAGCTGAACTGATCCCTTGCGAATGTAAGAAAAAAAATCCCCTTGTTCAGAAGTGGGGTTCGAACCCACGCTCTCTTTCGAGAACCAGAGCTTAAATCTGGCGCCTTAGACCACTCGGCCATCCTGACGACGGTTCTATGGAGGGAAAAGTTCTGACTTAGAGGTGCATGAGTAATAATAATAGAATCAACAATGATTGATAGATTAAGAGAATCCAAAATAGCATTTAAAGTCATTATAATAAAATAAAAAATTAACAATTGAAGTAATTTCTGAAATTTAAAAGATAATACCACGTGACTTCTTTAATTCTGGTCTTTTTGTTAAGGCAAGCTGAGCTGATCCCTTGCGAATGTAAGAAAAAAAAATCCCCTTGTCAGAAGTGGGGTTCGAACCCACGCTCTCTTTCGAGAACCAGAGCTTAAATCTGGCGCCTTAGACCGCTCGGCCATCCTGACGACGGTTCTATTAAAAGGAAAAGTTTTGACTGAGAGGTGCATGAGTAATAATAATAGAATCAACAATGATTGATAGTATAAATGATCCAAAATAGCATTTAAAGTTATTATAATAAAATGAAAAATTGACAGTTGAAGTAATTTCCGAAATTTAAAAGATAATACCACGTGACTTCTTTAATTCTGCTCCTTTTGATAAGGCAAGCTGAGCTGATCCCTTGCGAATGTAAGAAAAAAAAATCCCCTTGTCAGAAGTGGGGTTCGAACCCACGCTCTCTTTCGAGAACCAGAGCTTAAATCTGGCGTCTGTGACCGCTCGGCCATCCTGACGACGTTTCTATGGAGGGAAAATTTTTTATTGGAGGTGCATTAGTAATAATAATAGAATCATAACTGATTGAGGGATTAAAAGAGCTTAAAATAGCATTTCATGTGATCATAATAAAATGAAAAAATGACAATTGAAGTAATTTTCGAAATTTAAAAGATAACACCATGTGAATACATTCATTCTGCTCTTTTTGATAAGGCAACCTGAGCTGATCCCTTGCGAATCTAAGAAAAAAAATTCCCCTTGTCAGAAGTGGGGTTCGAACCCACGCTCTCTTTCGAGAACCAGAGCTTAAATCTGGCGCCTTAGACCGCTCGGCCATCCTGACGACGGTTCTATTAAAGGAAAAGTTTTGACTTAGAGGTGCATGAGTAATAATAATAGAATCAACAATGATTGATAGATTTAAAGAATCCAAAATAGCATTTAAAGTTATTATAATAAAATGAAAAATTGACAATTGAAGTAGTTTCCGAAATTTAAAAGATAATACCACGTGACTTCTTTAATTCTGCTCCTTTTGATAAGGCAAGCTGAGCTGATCCCTTGCGAATGTAAGAAAAAAAAATCCCCTTGTCAGAAGTGGGGTTCGAACCCACGCTCTCTTTCGAGAACCAGAGCTTAAATCTGGCGGCTTAGACCGCTCGGCCATCCTGACGACGGTTCTATGGAGGGAAAAGTTTTGAATTGGAGGTGCATGAGTAATAATAATAGAATCATAACTGATTGAGGGATTAAAAGAGCTTAAAATAACATTTCATGTGATCATAACAAAATGAAAAAATCACAATTCAAGTAATTTTCGAAATTTAAAACATAAAACGATGTGAATACATTCATTCTGCTCTTTTGTATAAGGCAAGCTGAACTGATCCCTTGCGAATGTAAGAAAAAAAATCCCCTTGTCAGAAGTGGGGTTCGAACCCACGCTCTCTTTCGAGAACCAGAGCTTAAATCTGGCGCCTTAGACCGCGCGGCCATCCTGACGACGGTTCTATTAAAAGGAAAAGTTTTGACTTAGAGGTGCGTGAGTAATAACAATAGAATCAACAATGATTTATAGTATAAAAAGATCCAAAATAGCATTTAAAGTTATTATAATAAAATGAAAAATTGACAGTTGAAGTAATTTCCGAAATTTAAAAGATAATACCACGTGACTTCTTTAATTCTGCTCTTTTTGATAAGGCAAGCTGAGCTGATCCCTTGCGAATGTAAGAAAAAAAAATCCCCTTGTCAGAAGTGGGGTTCGAACCCACGCTCTCTTTCGAGAACCAGAGCTTAAATCTGGCGCCTTGGACCGCTCGGCCATCCTGACGACCGTTGTATGGAGGGAAAAGTTTTGAATTGGAGGTGCATGAGTAATAATAATAGAATCATAACTGATTGAGGGATTAAAAGAGCTTAAAATAACATTTCATGTGATCATAACAAAATGAAAAAATGACAATTCAAGTAATTTTCGAAATTTAGAACATAACACCATGTGAATACATTCATTCTGCTCTTTTGTATAAGGCAAGCTGAACTGATCCCTTGCGAATGTAAGAAAAAAAAATCCCCTTGTCAGAAGTGGGGTTCGAACCCACGCTCTCTTTCGAGAACCAGAGCTTAAATCTGGCGCCTTAGACCGCTCGGCCATCCTGACGACGGTTCTATTAAAAGGAAAAGTTTTGACTTAGAGGTGCATGAGTAATAATAATAGAATCAACAATGATTGATAGATTAAAAGAATCCAAAATAGCATTTAAAGTTATAATAAAATGAAAAATTGACAATTGAAGTAATTTCCGAAATTTAAAAGATAATACCACGTGACTTCTTTAATTCTGCTCCTTTTGATAAGGCAAGCTGAGCTGATCCCTTGCGAATGTAAGAAAAAAAAATCCCCTTGTCAGAAGTGGGGTTCGAACCCACGCTCTCTTTCGAGAACCAGAGCTTAAATCTGGCGTCTTAGACCGCTCGGCCATCCTGACGACGGTTCTATTAAAAGGAAAAGTTTTGACTTAGAGGTGCATGAGTAATAATAATAGAATCAACAATGATTGATAGTATAAAAAGATCCAAAATAGCATTTAAAGTTATTATAATAAAATGAAAAATTGACAATTGAAGTAATTTCCGAAATTTAAAAGATAATACCACGTGACTTCTTTAATTCTGCTCTTTTTGATAAGGCAAGCTGAGCTGATCCCTTGCGAATGTAAGAAAAAAAAAATCCCCTTGTCAGAAGTGGGGTTCGAACCCACGCTCTCTTTCGAGAACCAGAGCTTAAATCTGGCGTCTTAGACCACTCGGCCATCCTGACGACGGTTCTATGGAGGGAAAAGTTTTGACTTAGAGGTGCATGAGTAATAATAATAGAATCAACAATGATTGATAGATTAAAAGAATCCAAAATAGCATTTAAAGTATTATAATAAAATGAAAAATTAACAATTGAAGTAATTTCCGAAATTTAAAAGATAATACCACGTGACTTCTTTAATTCTGCTCTTTTTGATAAGGCAAGCTGAGCTGATCCCTTGCGAATGTAAGAAAAAAAAATCCCCTTGTCAGAAGTGGGGTTCGAACCCACGCTCTCTTTCGAGAACCAGAGCTTAAATCTGGCGCCTTAGACCGCTCGGCCATCCTGACGACGGTTCTATGGAGGGAAAAGTTTTGAATTGGAGGTGCATGAGTAATAATAATAGAATCATAACTGATTGAGGGATTAAAAGAGCTTAAAATAACATTTCATGTGATCATAACAAAATGAAAAAATGACAATTCAAGTAATTTTCGAAATTTAAAACATAAAACCATGTGAATACATTCATTCTGCTCTTTTGTATAAGGCAAGCTGAACTGATCCCTTGCGAATGTAAGAAAAAAAATCCCCTTGTCAGAAGTGGGGTTCGAACCCACGCTCTCTTTCGAGAACCAGAGCTTAAATCTGGCGTCTTAGACCGCTCGGCCATCCTGACGACGGTTCTATTAAAAGGAAAAGTTTTGACTTAGAGGTGCATGAGTAATAACAATAGAATCAACAATGATTGATAGTATAAAAAGATCCAAAATAGCATTTAAAGTTATTATAATAAAATGAAAAATTGACAGTTGAAGTAATTTCCGAAATTTAAAAGATAATACCACGTGACTTCTTTAATTCTGCTCTTTTTGATAAGGCAAGCTGAGCTGATCCCTTGCGAATGTAAGAAAAAAAAATCCCCTTGTCAGAAGTGGGGTTCGAACCCACGCTCTCTTTCGAGAACCAGAGCTTAAATCTGGCGCCTTAGACCGCTCGGCCATCCTGACGACGGTTCTATGGAGGGAAAAGTTTTGAATTGGAGGTGCATGAGTAATAATAATAGAATCATAACTGATTGAGGGATTAAAAGAGCTTAAAATAGCATTTCATGTGATCATAAAAAATGAAAAAATGACAATTGAAGTAATTTTCGAAATTTAAAATCATAAAACCATGTGAATACATTCATTCTGCTCTTTTTGATAAGGCAAGCTGAGCTGATCCCTTGCGAATGTAAGAAAAAAAATCCCCTTGTCAGAAGTGGGGTTCGAACCCACGCTCTCTTTCGAGAACCAGAGCTTAAATCTGGCGCCTTAGACCGCTCGGCCATCCTGACGACGGTTCTATTAAAGGGAAAAGTTTTGACTTAGAGGTGCATGAGTAATAATAATAGAATCAACAATGATTGATAGATTAAAAGATCCAAAATAGCATTTAAAGTTATTATAATAAAATGAAAAATTGACAATTGAAGTAATTTCCGAAATTTAAAAGATAATACCACGTGACTTCTTTAATTCTGCTCCTTTTGATAAGGCAAGCTGAGCTGATCCCTTGCGAATGTAAGAAAAAAAAATCCCCTTGTCAGAAGTGGGGTTCGAACCCACGCTCTCTTTCGAGAACCAGAGCTTAAATCTGGCGCCTTAGACCGCTCGGCCATCCTGACGACGGTTCTATGGAGGGAAAAGTTTTGAATTAGGAGGTGCATGAGTAATAATAATAGAATCATAACTGATTGAGGATTAAAAGATCTAAAATAGCATTTAATGTGATCATAATAAAATGAAAAAATGACAATTGAAGTAATTTTCGAAATTTAAAAGATAATACCATGTGAATTCATTCATTCTGCTCTTTTGATAAGGCAAGCAGAGCTGATCCCTTGCGAATGTAAGGAAAAAAATCCCCTTGTCAGAAGTGGGGTTCGAACCCACGCTCTCTTTCGAGAACCAGAGCTTAAATCTGGCGCCTTAGACCGCTCGGCCATCCTGACGACGGTTCTATTAAAAGGAAAAGTTTTGACTTAGAGGTGCATGAGTAATAACAATAGAATCAACAATGATTGATAGTATAAAAAGATCCAAAATAGCATTTAAAGTTATTATAATAAAATGAAAAATTGACAGTTGAAGTAATTTCCGAAATTTAAAAGATAATACCACGTGACTTCTTTAATTCTGCTCTTTTGATAAGGCAAGCTGAGCTGATCCCTTGCGAATGTAAGAAAAAAAAATCCCCTTGTCAGAAGTGGGGTTCGAACCCACGCTCTCTTTCGAGAACCAGAGCTTAAATCTGGCGCCTTAGACCGCTCGGCCATCCTGACGACGGTTCTAGGGAGGGAAAAGTTTTGAATTGGAGGTGCATGAGTAATAATAATAGAATCATAACTGATTGAGGGATTAAAAGAGCTTAAAATAACATTTCATGTGATCATAACAAAATGAAAAAATGACAATTTAAGTAATTTTCGAAATTTAAAACATAAAACCATGTGAATACATTCATTCTGCTCTTTTTGATAAGGCAAGCTGAACTGATCCCTTGCGAATGTAAGAAAAAAAAATCCCCTTGTCAGAAGTGGGGTTCGAACCCACGCTCTGTTTCGAGAACCAGAGCTTAAATCTGGCGACTTAGACCGCTCGGCCATCCTGACGACGGTTCTACTAAAAGGAAAAGTTTTGACTTAGAGGTGCATGAGTAATAATAATAGAATAAACAATGATTATAATAAAATGAAAAATTGACAATTGAAGTAATTTCCGTAATTTAAAAGATAACACCACGTGACTTCTTTAATTCTGCTCTTTTTGATAAGGCAAGCTGAGCTGATCCCTTGCGAATGTAAGAAAAAAAATCCCCTTGTCAGAAGTGGAGTTCGAACCCACGCTCTCTTTCGAGAACCAGAGCTTAAATCTGGCGCCTTAGACCGCTCGGCCATCCTGACGACGGTTTTGTGTAGGGAAAAGTTTTGACTTAGAGGTGCATGAGTAATAATAATAGAATCAACAATGATTGATAGATTAAGAGAATCCAAAATAGCATTTAAAGTTATTATAATAAAATGAAAAATTGACAATTGAAGTAATTTCCGAAATTTAAAAGATAACACCACGTGACTTCTTTAATTCTGCTCTTTTTGATAAGGCAAGCTGAGCTGATCCCTTGCGAATGTAAGAAAAAAAATCCCCTTGTCAGAAGTGGGGTTCGAACCCACGCTCTCTTTCGAGAACCAGAGCTTAAATCTGGCGCCTTAGACCGCTCGGCCATCCTGACGACGGTTCTATGGAGGGAAAAGTTTTGAATTGGAGGTGCATGAGTAATAATAATAGAATCATAACTGATTGAGGGATTAAAAGAGCTTAAAATAACATTTCATGTGATCATAACAAAATGAAAAAATGACAATTCAAGTAATTTTCGAAATTTAAAACATAAACCATGTGAATACATTCATTCTGCTCTTTTGTATAAGGCAAGCTGAACTGATCCCTTGCGAATGTAAGAAAAAAAATCCCCTTGTCAGAAGTGGGGTTCGAACCCACGCTCTCTTTCGAGAACCAGAGCTTAAATCTGGCGCCTTAGACCGCTCGGCCATCCTGACGACGGTTCTATTAAAAGGAAAAGTTTTGACTTAGAGGTGCATGAGTAATAATAATAGAATCAACAATGATTGATAGTATAAAAGAATCCAAAATAGCATTTAAAGTTATTATAATAAAATGAAAAATTAACAAGTTGAAGTAATTTCCGAAATTTAAAAGATAATACCACGTGACTTCTTTAATTCTGCTCTTTTTGATAAGGCAAGCTGAGCTGATCCCTTGCGAATGTAAGAAAAAAAAATCCCCTTGTCAGAAGTGGGGTTCGAACCCACGCTCTCTTTCGAGAACCAGAGCTTAAATCTGGCGCCTTAGACCGCTCGGCCATCCTGACGACGGTTCTATGGAGGGAAAAGTTTTGAATTGGAGGTGCATGAGTAATAATAATAGAATCATAACTGATTGAGGGATTAAAAGAGCTTAAAATAACATTTCATGTGATCATAACAAAATGAAAAAATGACAATTCAAGTAATTTTCGAAATTTAAACATAACACCATGTGAATACATTCATTCTGCTCTTTTGTATAAGGCAAGCTGAACTGATCCCTTGCGAATGTAAGAAAAAAAATCCCCTTGTCAGAAGTGGGGTTCGAACCCACGCTCTCTTTCGAGAACCAGAGCTTAAATCTGGCGTCTTAGACCGCTCGGCCATCCTGACGACGGTTCTACTAAAAGGAAAAGTTTTGACTTAGAGGTGCATGAGTAATAATAACAGAATCAACAATGATTGATAGAATAAAAGAATCCAAAATAGCATTTAAAGTTATTATAATAAAATGAAAAATTGACAATTGAAGTAATTTCCGAAATTTAAAAGATAATACCACGTGACTTCTTTAATTCTGCTCCTTTTGATAAGGCAAGCTGAGCTGATCCCTTGCGAATGTAAGAAAAAAAATCCCCTTGTCAGAAGTGGGGTTCGAACCCACGCTCTCTTTCGAGAACCAGAGCTTAAATCTGGCGCCTTAGACCACTCGGCCATCCTGACGACGGTTCTATGGAGGGAAAAGTTTTGACTTAGAGGTGCATGAGTAATAATAATAGAATCAACAATGATTGATAGATTAAAAGAATCCAAAATAGCATTTAAAGTCATTATAATAAAATGAAAAATTAACAATTGAAGTAATTTCCGAAATTTAAAAGATAATACCACGTGACTTCTTTAATTCTGCTCTTTTTGATAAGGCAAGCTGAGCTGATCCCTTGCGAATGTAAGAAAAAAAAATCCCCTTGTCAGAAGTGGGGTTCGAACCCACGCTCTCTTTCGAGAACCAGAGCTTAAATCTGGCGCCTTAGACCGCTCGGCCATCCTGACGACGGTTCTATGGAGGGAAAAGTTTTGAATTGGAGGTGCATGAGTAATAATAATAGAATCATAACTGATTGAGGGATTAAAAGAGCTTAAAATAACATTTCATGTGATCATAACAAAATGAAAAAATGACAATTGAAGTAATTTTCGAAATTTAGAACATAACACCATGTGAATACATTCATTCTGCTCTTTTTGATAAGGCAAGCTGAACTGATCCCTTGCGAATGTAAGAAAAAAAATCCCCTTGTCAGAAGTGGGGTTCGAACCCACGCTCTCTTTCGAGAACCAGAGCTTAAATCTGGCGTCTTAGACCACTCGGCCATCCTGACGACGGTTCTATTAAAGGGAAAAGTTTTGACTTAGAGGTGCATGAGTAATAATAATAGAATCAACAATGATTGATAGATTAAAAGAATCCAAAATAGCATTTAAAGTTATTATAATAAAATGAAAAATTGACAATTGAAGTAATTTCCGAAATTTAAAAGATAATACCACGTGACTTCTTTAATTCTGCTCCTTTTGATAAGGCAAGCTGAGCTGATCCCTTGCGAATGTAAGAAAAAAAAATCCCCTTGTCAGAAGTGGGGTTCGAACCCACGCTCTCTTTCGAGAACCAGAGCTTAAATCTGGCGCCTTAGACCGCTCGGCCATCCTGACGACGGTTCTATGGAGGGAAAAGTTTTGACTTAGAGGTGCATGAGTAATAATAATAGAATCAACAATGATTGATAGTATAAATGATCCAAAATAGCATTTAAAGTTATTATAATAAAATGAAAAATTGACAGTTGAAGTAATTTCCGAAATTTAAAAGATAATACCACGTGACTTGTTTAATTCTGCTCCTATTGATAAGGCAAGCTGAGCTGATCCCTTGCGAATGTAAGAAAAAAAATCCCCTTGTCAGAAGTGGGGTTCGAACCCACGCTCTCTTTCGAGAACCAGAGCTTAAATCTGGCGCCTCAGACCGCTCGGCCATCCTGACGACGGTTCTATGGAGGGAAAAGTTTTGAATTGGAGGTGCATGAGTAATAATAATAGAATCATAAGTGATTGAGGGATTAAAAGAGCTTAAAATAACATTTCATGTGATCATAAAAAAATGAAAAAATGACAATTGAAGTAATTTTCGAAATTTAAAGCATAACACCATGTGAATACATTCATTCTGCTCTTTTTGATAAGGCAACCTGAGCTGATCCCTTGCGAATGTAAGAAAAAAAATTCCCCTTGTCAGAAGTGGGGTTCGAACCCACGCTCTCTTTCGAGAACCAGAGCTTAAATCTGGCGCCTTAGACCACTCGGCCATCCTGACGACGGTTCTATGGAAGGGAAAAGTTTGACTTAGAGGTGCATGAGTAATAATAATAGAATCAACAATGATTGATAGATTAAAAGAATCCAAAATAGCATTTAAAGTCATTATAATAAAATGAAAAATTAACAATTGAAGTAATTTCCGAAATTTAAAAGATAATACCACGTGACTTCTTTAATTCTGCTCTTTTTGATAAGGCAAGCTGAGCTGATCCCTTGCGAATGTAAGAAAAAAAATCCCCTTGTCAGAAGTGGGGTTCGAACCCACGCTCTCTTTCGAGAACCAGAGCTTAAATCTGGCGCCTTAGACCGCTCGGCCATCCTGACGACGGTTCTATGGAGGGAAAAGTTTTGAATTGGAGGTGCATGAGTAATAATAATAGAATCATAACTGATTGAGGGATTAAAAGAGCTTAAAATAACATTTCATGTGATCATAACAAAATGAAAAAATGACAATTGAAGTAATTTTCGAAATTTAAAGCATAACACCATGTGAATACATTCATTCTGCTCTTTTTGATAAGGCAAGCTGAGCTGATCCCTTGCGAATGTAAGAAAAAAAAATCCCCTTGTCAGAAGTGGGGTTCGAACCCACGCTCTCTTTCGAGAACCAGAGCTTAAATCTGGCGTCTTAGACCACTCGGCCATCCTGACGACGGTTCTATTAAAAGGAAACGTTTTGACTTAGAGGTGCATGAGTAATAATAATAGAATCAACAATGATTGATAGAATAAAAGAATCCAAAATAGCATTTAAAGTTATTATAATAAAATGAAAAATTGACAATTGAAGTAATTTCCGAAATTTAAAAGATAATACCACGTGACTTCTTTAATTCTGCTCTTTTTGATAAGGCAAGCTGAGCTGATCCCTTGCGAATGTAAGAAAAAAAATCCCCTTGTCAGAAGTGGGGTTCGAACCCACGCTCTCTTTCGAGAACCAGAGCTTAAATCTGGCGCCTTAGACCGCTCGGCCATCCTGACGACGGTTCTATGGAGGGAAAAGTTTTGAATTGGAGGTGCATGAGTAATAATAATAGAATCATAACTGATTGAGGGATTAAAAGAGCTTAAAATAACATTTCATGTGATCATAACAAAATGAAAAAATGACAATTCAAGTAATTTTCGAAATTTAAAACATAAACCATGTGAATACATTCATTCTGCTCTTTTGTATAAGGCAAGCTGAACTGATCCCTTGCGAATGTAAGAAAAAAAATCCCCTTGTCAGAAGTGGGGTTCGAACCCACGCTCTCTTTCGAGAACCAGAGCTTAAATCTGGCGCCTTAGACCGCTCGGCCATCCTGACGACGGTTCTATAAAAGGAAAAGTTTTGACTTAGAGGTGCATGAGTAATAATAATAGAATCAACAATGATTGATAGATTAAAAGAATCCAAAATAGCATTTAAAGTCATTATAATAAAATGAAAAATTGAACAATTGAAGTAATTTCCGAAATTTAAAAGATAATACCACGTGACTTCTTTAATTCTGCTCTTTTTGATAAGGCAAGCTGAACTGATCCCTTGCGAATGTAAGAAAAAAAAATCCCCTTGTCAGAAGTGGGGTTCGAACCCACGCTCTCTTTCGAGAACCAGAGCTTAAATCTGGCGTCTTAGACCACTCGGCCATCCTGACGACGGTTCTATGGATTGAAAAGTTTTGACTTAGAGGTGCATGAGTAATAATAATAGAATCAACAATGATTGATAGATTAAAAGAATCCAAAATAGCATTTAAAGTCATTATAATAAAATGAAAAATTGACAATTGAAGTAATTTCCGAAATTTAAAAGATAATACCACGTGACTTCTTTAATTCTGCTCTTTTTGATAAGGCAAGCTGAGCTGATCCCTTGCGAATGTAAGAAAAAAAAATCCCCTTGTCAGAAGTGGGGTTCGAACCCACGCTCTCTTTCGAGAACCAGAGCTTAAATCTGGCGTCTTAGACCACTCGGCCATCCTGACGACGGTTCTATTGAAAGGAAAAGTTTTGACTTAGAGGTGCATGAGTAATAATAATAGAATCAACAATGATTGATAGATTAAAAGAATCCAAAATAGCATTTAAAGTCATTATAATAAAATGAAAAATTAACAATTGAAGTAATTTCTGAAATTTAAAAGATAATACCACGTGACTTCTTTAATTCTGCTCTTTTGATAAGGCAAGCTGAGCTGATCCCTTGCGAATGTAAGAAAAAAAAATCCCCTTGTCAGAAGTGGGGTTCGAACCCACGCTCTCTTTCGAGAACCAGAGCTTAAATCTGGCGTCTTAGACCACTCGGCCATCCTGACGACGGTTCTATGGAGGGAAAAGTTTTGACTTAGAGGTGCATGAGTAATAATAATAGAATCAACAATGATTGATAGATTAAAAGAATCCAAAATAGCATTTAAAGTCATTATAATAAAATGAAAAATTAACAATTGAAGTAATTTCCGAAATTTAAAAGATAATACCACGTGACTTCTTTAATTCTGCTCTTTTTGATAAGGCAAGCTGAGCTGATCCCTTGCGAATGTAAGAAAAAAAAATCCCCTTGTCAGAAGTGGGGTTCGAACCCACGCTCTCTTTCGAGAACCAGAGCTTAAATCTGGCGTCTTAGACCACTCGGCCATCCTGACCACGGTTCTATGGAGGGAAAAGTTTTGACTTGGAGGTGCATGAGTAATAATAATAGAATCATAAATGATTGAGGGATTAAAAGAGCTTAAAATAGCATTTTATGTGATCATAATAAAATGAAAAAATGACAATTGAAGTAATTTTCGAAATTTAAAAGATAACACCATATGAATTCATTTATTCTGCTCTTTTTGATAAGGCAAGCTGAGCTGATCCCTTGCGAATGTAAGAAAAAAAATCCCCTTGTCAGAAGTGGGGTTCGAACCCACGCTCTCTTTCGAGAACCAGAGCTTAAATCTGGCGTCTTAGACCGCTCGGCCATCCTGACGACGGTTCTATGGAGGGAAAAGTTTTGAATTGGAGGTGCATGAGTAATAATAATAGAATCATAACTGATTGAGGGATTAAAAGAGCTTAAAATAACATTTCATGTGATCATAACAAAATGAAAAAATGACAATTGAAGTAATTTTCGAAATTTAAAAGATAACACCATGTGAATACATTCATTCTGCTCTTTTGATAAGGCAAGCTGAGCTGATCCCTTGCGAATGTAAGAAAAAAAATCCCCTTGTCAGAAGTGGGGTTCGAACCCACGCTCTCTTTCGAGAACCAGAGCTTAAATCTGGCGTCTTAGACCACTCGGCCATCCTGACGACGGTTCTATTAAAAGGAAAAGTTTTGACTTAGAGGTGCATGAGTAATAATAATAGAATCAACAATGATTGATAGTATAAAAGAATCCAAAATAGCATTTAAAGTTATTATAATAAAATGAAAAATTGACAGTTGAAGTAATTTCCGAAATTTAAAAGATAATACCACGTGACTTCTTTAATTCTGCTCCTTTTGATAAGGCAAGCTGAGCTGATCCCTTGCGAATGTAAGAAAAAAAAATCCCCTTGTCAGAAGTGGGGTTCGAACCCACGCTCTCTTTCGAGAACCAGAGCTTAAATCTGGCGCCTTAGACCGCTCGGCCATCCTGACGACGGTTCTATGGAGGGAAAAGTTTTGAATTGGAGGTGCATGAGTAATAATAATAGAATCATAACTGATTGAGGGATTAAAAGAGCTTAAAATAACATTTCATGTGATCATAACAAAATGAAAAAATGACAATTCAAGTAATTTTCGAAATTTAAAACATAAAACCATGTGAATACATTCATTCTGCTCTTTTGATAAGGCAAGCTGAACTGATCCCTTGCGAATGTAAGAAAAAAAATCCCCTTGTCAGAAGTGGGGTTCGAACCCACGCTCTCTTTCGAGAACCAGAGCTTAAATCTGGCGCCTTAGACCGCTCGGCCATCCTGACGACGGTTCTATCAAAAGGAAAAGTTTTGACTTAGAGGTGCATGAGTAATAATAATAGAATCAACAATGATTGATAGATTAAAAGAATCCAAAATAGCATTTAAAGTATTATAATAAAATGAAAAATTACAATTGAAGTAATTTCCGAAATTTAAAAGATAATACCACGTGACTTCTTTAATTCTGCTCTTTTGATAAGGCAAGCTGAGCTGATCCCTTGCGAATGTAAGAAAAAAAAATCCCCTTGTCAGAAGTGGGGTTCGAACCCACGCTCTCTTTCGAGAACCAGAGCTTAAATCTGGCGTCTTAGACCACTCGGCCATCCTGACGACGGTTCTATGGAGGGAAAAGTTTTGACTTAGAGGTGCATGAGTAATAATAATAGAATCAACAATGATTGATAGATTAAAAGAATCCAAAATAGCATTTAAAGTCATTATAATAAAATGAAAAATTAACAATTGAAGTAATTTCCGAAATTTAAAAGATAATACCACGTGACTTCTTTAATTCTGCTCTTTTTGATAAGGCAAGCTGAGCTGATCCCTTGCGAATGTAAGAAAAAAAAATCCCCTTGTCAGAAGTGGGGTTCGAACCCACGCTCTCTTTCGAGAACCAGAGCTTAAATCTGGCGTCTTAGACCGCTCGGCCATCCTGACGACGGTTCTATTAAAAGGAAAAGTTTTGACTTAGAGGTGCATGAGTAATAATAATAGAATCAACAATGATTGATAGTATAAATGATCCAAAATAGCATTTAAAGTTATTATAATAAAATGAAAAATTGACAGTTGAAGTAATTTCCGAAATTTAAAAGATAATACCACGTGACTTCTTTAATTCTGCTCCTTTTGATAAGGCAAGCTGAGCTGATCCCTTGCGAATGTAAGAAAAAAAAATCCCCTTGTCAGAAGTGGGGTTCGAACCCACGCTCTCTTTCGAGAACCAGAGCTTAAATCTGGCGCCTTAGACCGCTCGGCCATCCTGACGACGGTTCTATGGAGGGAAAAGTTTTGACTTGGAGGTGCATGAGTAATAATAATAGAATCATAACTGATTGATAGATTAAAAGAATCCAAAATAGCATTTAAAGTTATTATAATAAAATGAAAAATTGACAATTGAAGTAATTTCCGAAATTTAAAAGATAATACCACGTGACTTCTTTAATTCTGCTCCTTTTGATAAGGCAAGCTGAGCTGATCCCTTGCGAATGTAAGAAAAAAAAATCCCCTTGTCAGAAGTGGGGTTCGAACCCACGCTCTCTTTCGAGAACCAGAGCTTAAATCTGGCGCCTTAGACCGCTCGGCCATCCTGACGACGGTTCTATGGAGGGAAAAGTTTTGAATTGGAGGTGCATGAGTAATAATAATAGAATCATAACTGATTGAGGGATTAAAAGAGCTTAAAATAACATTTCATGTGATCATAACAAAATGAAAAAATGACAATTGAAGTAATTTTCGAAATTTAGAACATAACACCATGTGAATACATTCATTCTGCTCTTTTTGATAAGGCAAGCTGAACTGATCCCTTGCGAATGTAAGAAAAAAAAATCCCCTTGTCAGAAGTGGGGTTCGAACCCACGCTCTCTTTCGAGAACCAGAGCTTAAATCTGGCGCCTTAGACCACTCGGCCATCCTGACGACGGTTCTATGGAGGGAAAAGTTTTGACTTAGAGGTGCATGAGTAATAATAATAGAATCAACAATGATTGATAGATTAAAAGAATCCAAAATAGCATTTAAAGTCATTATAATAAAATGAAAAATTAACAATTGAAGTAATTTCCGAAATTTAAAAGATAATACCACGTGACTTCTTTAATTCTGCTCTTTTTGATAAGGCAAGCTGAGCTGATCCCTTGCGAATGTAAGAAAAAAAAATCCCCTTGTCAGAAGTGGGGTTCGAACCCACGCTCTCTTTCGAGAACCAGAGCTTAAATCTGGCGCCTTAGACCGCTCGGCCATCCTGACGACGGTTCTATGGAGGGAAAAGTTTTTAATTGGAGGTGCATGAGTAATAATAATAGAATCATAACTGATTGAGGGATTAAAAGAATCCAAAATAGCATTTAAAGTTATTATAATAAAATGAAAAATTGACAATTGAAGTAATTTCCGAAATTTAAAAGATAATACCACGTGACTTCTTTAATTCTGCTCTCTTTGATAAGGCAAGCTGAGCTGATCCCTTGCGAATGTAAGAAAAAAAATCCCCTTGTCAGAAGTGGGGTTCGAACCCACGCTCTCTTTCGAGAACCAGAGCTTAAATCTGGCGCCTTAGACCACTCGGCCATCCTGACGACGGTTCCAAGGATTGAAAAGTTTTGACTTAGAGGTGCATGAGTAATAATAATAGAATCATACAATGATTGATAGATTAAAAGAATCCAAAATAGCATTTATAGTCATTATAATAAAATGAAAAAATGACAATTGAAGTAATTTCCGAAATTTAAAAGATAACACCATATGAATCCATTTATTCTGCTCTTTTTGATAAGGAAAGCAGAGCTGATCCCTTGCGAATGTAAGGAAAAAAATCCCCTTGTCAGAAGTGGGGTTCGAACCCACGCTCTCTTTCGAGAACCAGAGCTTAAATCTGGCGTCTTAGACCGCTCGGCCATCCTGACGACGGTTCTATGGAAAGGAAAAGTTTTGACTTGGAGGTGCATGAGTAATAATAATAGAATCATAACTGATTGAGGGATTAAAAGAGCTTAAAATAGCATTTCATGTGATCCATAATAAAATGAAAAATTGACAATTGAAGTAATTTTCGAAATTTAAAAGATAATACCACTGTGACTTCTTTAATTCTGCTCTTTTGATAAGGCAAGCTGAGCTGATCCCTTGCGAATGTAAGAAAAAAAATCCCCTTGTCAGAAGTGGGGTTCGAACCCACGCTCTCTTTCGAGAACCAGAGCTTAAATCTGGCGTCTTAGACCGCTCGGCCATCCTGACGACGGTTCTATGGAAGGGAAAAGTTTTGACTTAGAGGTGCATGAGTAATAATATAGAATCAACAATGATTGATAGATTAAAAGAATCCAAAATAGCATTTAATGTATTATAATAAAATGAAAAATTGACAATTGAAGTAATTTCCGAAATTTAAAAGATAATACCACGTGACTTCTTTAATTCTGCTCTTTTTGATAAGGCAAGCTGAGCTGATCCCTTGCGAATGTAAGAAAAAAAAATCCCCTTGTCAGAAGTGGGGTTCGAACCCACGCTCTCTTTCGAGAACCAGAGCTTAAATCTGGCGCCTTAGACCGCTCGGCCATCCTGACGACGGTTCTATGGAGGGAAAAGTTTTGAATTGGAGGTGCATGAGTAATAATAATAGAATCATAACTGATTGAGGGATTAAAAGAGCTTAAAATAACATTTCATGTGATCATAACAAAATGAAAAAATGACAATTCAAGTAATTTTCGAAATTTAAAACATAAAACCATGTGAATACATTCATTCTGCTCTTTTGTATAAGGCAAGCTGAACTGATCCCTTGCGAATGTAAGAAAAAAAAATCCCCTTGTCAGAAGTGGGGTTCGAACCCACGCTCTCTTTCGAGAACCAGAGCTTAAATCTGGCGCCTTAGACCACTCGGCCATCCTGACGACGGTTCTATGGAGGGAAAAGTTTTGACTTAGAGGTGCATGAGTAATAATAATAGAATCAACAATGATTGATAGATTAAAAGAATCCAAAATAGCATTTAAAGTTATTATAATAAAATGAAAAATTGACAATTGAAGTAATTTCCGAAATTTAAAAGATAATACCACGTGACTTCTTTAATTCTGCTCTTTTTGATAAGGCAAGCTGAGCTGATCCCTTGCGAATGTAAGAAAAAAAAATCCCCTTGTCAGAAGTGGGGTTCGAACCCACGCTCTCTTTCGAGAACCAGAGCTTAAATCTGGCGCCTTAGACCGCTCGGCCATCCTGACGACGGTTCTATGGAGGGAAAAGTTTTGAATTGGAGGTGCATGAGTAATAATAATAGAATCATAAATGATTGAGGGATTAAAAGAGCTTAAAATAGCATTTAATGTGATCATAATAAAATGAAAAAATGACAATTGAAGTAATTTTCGAAATTTAGAACATAACACCATGTGAATACATTCATTCTGCTCTTTTTGATAAGGCAAGCTGAGCTGATCCCTTGCGAATGTAAGAAAAAAAAATCCCCTTGTCAGAAGTGGGGTTCGAACCCACGCTCTCTTTCGAGAACCAGAGCTTAAATCTGGCGTCTTAGACCGCTCGGCCATCCTGACGACGGTTCTACTAAAAGGGAAAGTTTTGACTTAGAGGTGCATGAGTAATAATAACAGAATCAACAATGATTGATAGATTAAAAGAATCCAAAATAGCATTTAAAGTTATTATAATAAAATAAAAAATTAACAATTGAAGTAATTTCCGAAATTTAAAAGATAATACCACGTGACTTCTTTAATTCTGCTCTTTTTGATAAGGCAAGCTGAGCTGATCCCTTGCGAATGTAAGAAAAAAAAATCCCCTTGTCAGAAGTGGGGTTCGAACCCACGCTCTCTTTCGAGAACCAGAGCTTAAATCTGGCGCCTTAGACCGCTCGGCCATCCTGACGACGTTTCTATGGAGGGAAACTTTTTTATTGGAGGTGCATTAGTAATAATAATAGAATCATAAATGATTGAGGGATTAAAAGAGCTTAAAATAGCATTTTATGTGATCATAATAAAATGAAAAAATGACAATTGAAGTAATTTTCGAAATTTAAAAGATAACACCATATGAATTCATTTATTCTGCTCTTTTTGATAAGGCAAGCAGAGCTGATCCCTTGCGAATGTAAGGAAAAAAATCCCCTTGTCAGAAGTGGGGTTCGAACCCACGCTCTCTTTCGAGAACCAGAGCTTAAATCTGGCTTCTTAGACCGCTCGGCCATCCTGACGACGGTTCTATGGAGGGAAAAGTTTTGAATTGGAGGTGCATGAGTAATAATAATAGAATCTAACTGATTGAGGGATTAAAAGAGCTTAAAATAGCATTTCATGTGATCATAATAAAATGAAAAAATGACAATTGAAGTAATTTTCGAAATTTAAAAGCATAACACCATGTGAATTACATTCATTCTGCTCTTTTTGATAAGGCAAGCTGAGCTGATCCCTTGCGAATGTAAGAAAAAAAAATCCCCTTGTCAGAAGTGGGGTTCGAACCCACGCTCTCTTTCGAGAACCAGAGCTTAAATCTGGCGTCTTAGACCGCTCGGCCATCCTGACGACGGTTCTATTAAAAGGAAAAGTTTTGACTTAGAGGTGCATGAGTAATAATAATAGAATCAACAATGATTGATAGTATAAAAGAATCCAAAATAGCATTTAAAGTTATTATAATAAAATGAAAAATTGACAGTTGAAGTAATTTCCGAAATTTAAAAGATAATACCACGTGACTTCTTTAATTCTGCTCCTTTTGATAAGGCAAGCTGAGCTGATCCCTTGCGAATGTAAGAAAAAAAAATCCCCTTGTCAGAAGTGGGGTTCGAACCCACGCTCTCTTTCGAGAACCAGAGCTTAAATCTGGCGCCTTAGACCGCTCGGCCATCCTGACGACGGTTCTATGGAGGGAAACTTTTTTATTGGAGGTGCATTAGTAATAATAATAGAATCATAACTGATTGAGGGATTAAAAGAGCTTAAAATAGCATTTCATGTGATCATAATAAAATGAAAAAATGACAATTGAAGTAATTTTCGAAATTTAAAAGATAACACCATATGAATTCATTTATTCTGCTCTTTTTGATAAGGCAAGCTGAGCTGATCCCTTGCGAATGTAAGGAAAAAAATCCCCTTGTCAGAAGTGGGGTTCGAACCCACGCTCTCTTTCGAGAACCAGAGCTTAAATCTGGCGCCTTAGACCGCTCGGCCATCCTGACGACGGTTCTATGGAGGGAAAAGTTTTGAATTGGAGGTGCATGAGTAATAATAATAGAATCTTAAGTGATTGAGGGATTAAAAGAGCTTAAAATAGCATTTCATGTGATCATAATAAAATGAAAAAATGACAATTGAAGTAATTTTCGAAATTTAAAGCATAACACCATGTGAATACATTCATTCTGCTCTTTTGATAAGGCAAGCTGAGCTGATCCCTTGCGAATGTAAGAAAAAAAAATCCCCTTGTCAGAAGTGGGGTTCGAACCCACGCTCTCTTTCGAGAACCAGAGCTTAAATCTGGCGTCTTAGACCGCTCGGCCATCCTGACGACGGTTCTATTAAAAGGAAAAGTTTTGACTTAGAGGTGCATGAGTAATAATAATAGAATCAACAATGATTGATAGATTAAAAGAATCCAAAATAGCATTTAAAGTTATTATAATAAAATGAAAAATTGACAATTGAAGTAATTTCCGAAATTTAAAAGATAATACCACGTGACTTCTTTAATTCTGCTCTTTTTGATAAGGCAAGCTGAGCTGATCCCTTGCGAATGTAAGAAAAAAAAATCCCCTTGTCAGAAGTGGGGTTCGAACCCACGCTCTCTTTCGAGAACCAGAGCTTAAATCTGGCGCCTTAGACCGCTCGGCCATCCTGACGACGGTTCTATGGAGGGAAAAGTTTTGACTTAGAGGTGCATGAGTAATAATAATAGAATCAACAATGATTGATAGATTAAAAGAATCCAAAATAGCATTTAAAGTTATTATAATAAAATGAAAAATTAACAATTGAAGTAATTTCTGAAATTTAAAAGATAATACCACGTGACTTCTTTAATTCTGGTCTTTTTGTTAAGGCAAGCTGAGCTGATCCCTTGCGAATGTAAGAAAAAAAAATCCCCTTGTCAGAAGTGGGGTTCGAACCCACGCTCTCTTTCGAGAACCAGAGCTTAAATCTGGCGCCTTAGACCGCTCGGCCATCCTGACGACGGTTCTATGGAGGGAAAAGTTTTGAATTGGAGGTGCATGAGTAATAATAATAGAATCAACAATGATTGATAGATTAAAAGAGCTTAAAATAGCATTTCATGTGATCATAATAAAATGAAAAAATGACAATTGAAGTAATTTTCGAAATTTAAAAGCATAACACCATGTGAATTACATTCATTCTGCTCTTTTTGATAAGGCAAGCTGAGCTGATCCCTTGCGAATGTAAGAAAAAAAAATCCCCTTGTCAGAAGTGGGGTTCGAACCCACGCTCTCTTTCGAGAACCAGAGCTTAAATCTGGCGCCTTAGACCGCTCGGCCATCCTGACGACGGTTCTATTAAAAGGAAAAGTTTTGACTTAGAGGTGCATGAGTAATAATAATAGAATCAACAATGATTGATAGTATAAATGATCCAAAATAGCATTTAAAGTTATTATAATAAAATGAAAAATTGACAGTTGAAGTAATTTCCGAAATTTAAAAGATAATACCACGTGACTTCTTTAATTCTGCTCCTTTTGATAAGGCAAGCTGAGCTGATCCCTTGCGAATGTAAGAAAAAAAAAATCCCCTTGTCAGAAGTGGGGTTCGAACCCACGCTCTCTTTCGAGAACCAGAGCTTAAATCTGGCGCCTTAGACCGCTCGGCCATCCTGACGACGGTTCTATGGAGGGAAAAGTTTTGACTTAGAGGTGCATGAGTAATAATAATAGAATCAACAATGATTGATAGTATTAAAAGAATCCAAAATAGCATTTAAAGTTATTATAATAAAATGAAAAATTGACAATTGAAGTAATTTCCAAGCTTTGTCTTCCATTCGCATAGCTTGTAGAATATTTACACCAGATGGTGAAACACCTTATTTAATTTCGGACAGCATTTTTTTAACCACTTGATGACGATACTTTACTTTGAAACTTCGGATGATGCCCTGGTCAAGTGGTTGAAGTTTTGATGTGGTATTCTGGGGGAGGGATTCAATTCTTATGTTTTCCACTCTAGGTATGTTACTGTGCCCCGTACAATTATTGAATAAAAGCAAGTTTTCAAAAAGGTTAGATGTCATCCAAGCTTTAAGGTTAGCTTCGCAATCCAAAGGATAAGATTTTATCCCGCTTTTTTTTTTTCGATTTCCCTATCATTAACGGTTTTAACTTTTCTGTTCCATTCATATTCACGCAAAACAATAAAGTTAAGCGCTCTTTTCTCCTGTTCCCTCCATGACAAGCTTCACCCTTTACATACATGTTTTTGTGTGGAGTGCATTTAAAAAAAGTCCTGCTTCATCCGCTTTGAACACATCTTTTTCGTCGTAATCTTTCAGTATCAAGCTTACTTTCTTTCTACACTGCTGGCCACCCAAATTGCAACACCAAGAAAGACAAGAGATATCACAACGAAATTTATTTTGTAGATAACATGTTGACCAAGTATCAAATGAATAAATTTATAGACTTCTGTGAAGTGTGGTTCCTTCCAAAATCAGTAGCCAGAGTAGCCGCCATTGTTGGAGATCACCGCTGCCACACGCCTCGGCATTGATTCAAAGAGACTTTGGATGAGTTCTTGGGGTACAGCAGACCAAGCAGCTTCCACACGTTACCAAAGTTGATCTGCTGTGGCATCTGGGGATGGAATCTGGGTCAATCGTAGAGCAACCATGGACCACATGTTTTCTATCGGTGAAAGATCCGGAGAGCGAGGCGGGCAGGGAAGCAATTCAATCTGGCGATTGACGAAGAACCGTTGGACAATGCGTGCCACGTGTGGTCGCGCATTATCCTGTTGCAATATGGCTGTGGGCAAGTCCTGAAGGTAAGGAAGGACAACTGGCTCCAACACCTCGGAGATGTAGCGCTGGCTGTTTAAAGTACCGGCAATGCGTATTAGAGGTGTGCGAGAATGATATCCAATACCGCCCCATACCATAATACCCGGTGCAGGACCAGTGTGGCGGTGCATAACGCAGCTGTTCAGCATCCTCTCTTCACGGTGTCTCCAGACTCGAATGCGACCATCGTGGTGTTGCAGACAGAAGCGTGACTCGTCAGTAAAGACAATTTCATTCCATTCTGCGGTCCACATCCTTCTGTCATCGCACCATTGGCGGCGGAGACGTCTGTGGTTCTGCGTCAAGGGTAGACAAAGCAATGGACGTCTTGCGGACAGACCACTCTGCTGTAAACGGCGTCGAATGGTACGCGCAGACCAAGCCCGGACTGGCTCCTTTGGGGGCCCTCGGCCAGAGACTGGGAAAGGGGCCCCCTTAGCAAGAGGGGGTCCGAGGGTCCAGTTTTGAAAATCACATGCCTGAAAACCACATTTTCCGCTATTTTGGCACTTGAAAAGTATTTGAGTAAAGGCAGGATCTTTATCAAAAGTTAAGCTACTCTGTTGTAGTTTACTTTCGTTTTCAATACATTTTTATATTATTTGTATTATATCTAATCTTATTACACACGAGAAAAATCGTAATCAATTACAAGTGGTTGAAAATGAGAGTGAGAAACGTTTTTAGATTTAGGCAACTTAACCTGTGCGAAAGCCATCATCTAAATCCTACTGTAATATCCCAATAAGAATATAAAAATAATTAGGGAAAATATTAATGAGTAAGACAAGGATAAAGAAAAGGTTTTATTTTATTACGATTACGTTTTTAAAATCAAAAGAAAAATGATAGATGATACAAATGAATTAGTTACAATTTCTATTAAGAAGTAACCTAAATTAACAGTTTTTTGGCCAGTTCTTCACTAGTCCTAGCTATTTCATCTATAATTAAATTTTTATCTAAATTATAACATAAGTCTCTTTTTACATTAATAAATAGGAGATTAGACACAAGGTCTTGGCTTAAAGTAGACCAAAGTCGATTTTTAACGATTTTAAGTTTAGAAAACACCCTTTCACAGGTAACTTGTGTACAAGGTATAGTTTGAACAAATTTGTAGGCTATATACAGGTTGGTAAACAGTGCAGATCGTGAGAGTTGGAAAACAAAAAAAAAAAAGGCGCACGTCAAACACTGAAAACATTGCTCCTTGTCAGAGCAGTATCCATAAAGATCTTATTCAGATTCAAATTATAAATCGTCCTCTTCACAGTTTTTTTCAGCTTCATTCAGCTTTTCTTTTTTTTTCTCTTTCATTTTCGTTCTCAAATTTTGCAGTTGTTATAAAACTTTTGTATTGATCTGCAAACTGTTTCAGCTCAACTAATATTCGACTTCTTTCAATTTTACAAAGCTTAAAAATGCAGCAAAGGAAAACTATCAAGCCTTTCAATTTCATGGAATTTCTTTGGGTACAACCAGGAACAATTTCTCAAAATTTCTTTGGACTGAATCTCTCTTCGATACTCGTCTTAGCAAAATCTAAAATACTGAAAGCGACCAATTTATAGTTTTGGACAGTTGATATTCCAGGAGCTTCGTCTTTTGATTTTTCACCATGCATTACCCTTTTGTTTGAGGTTCTTTTTTCCTTGAAATCTACTTACACTTCTACATCAATCTTGTAATCTTCTAAACTGCTATTAACTGTACTACCATAATATTTTGTTTTTGAATACAGAGTAAAAGTATTTATCACCTCTTTTATCGCACACTTGTTGAAGCAGCGTTTGTACCAAGTTCCAGTCGGTAGAATAGTCAATGGTTTTACTTTGTAAATATTTTGAACAGGAGATGTAACCAGAAATAAATCTAGTAAAACAATAGACATAAATAGGTTCCCAAATTTGGACCATTGACTGATCAAATTTCTTGACATGAAATTTGATTTGCAGTCAAAACTTCCAATATTTCTTTAAAAACGGTAATAAAATCCAATAACTTCCATGGGTTTATACTTTACTTACTCCTTAACAACTCTTCTTCAATAATCGAAGAAAGAGCTTTGTATTTGCTCCACCACCTTGTGGCTCCTATTTTTTGCAACCTGTACAGTTTTTCATGCACTATGTTTTCTTTTTGTTTCTTTTTTTGTAAGATGAGCTTATAAAAACAGCAGATTCTTCCACCAATCCAAATAAGTTTTCTGCTTGGAGCAACTTTGTTGTTCAATCAGCCACTACTAAGTTCAGTACGTGTCCCATACAGTGAGTGTAAATAAGATCTTCGTTTTCCTTTTTGAAATGAGCTTATAGACCAATAACAGCCTTTCATATTGTTATCTCCGTCAAATGAACACGCAATATTTGATGTTGCAATGCCATACTTGGCTAATTCTGATTTTATAAGTTCGTACAAAGAAAGTCCACTTGAATAGTCAACTACTGTTATTTTCGAAAGTCTTTTATATATGTTTACTTGAACGACATAGCGGACGCAAATTGCGAATTGGTCCATAATAGCTACATCTTGGGTACTATCTACCATCACGCTGTATATTATGCTAGTGTGAAGGTCTTTCAAAATAATATTATGGCCAATCGAACAAATTACTTTCATTAGACTATTGATAAAGGTTTTAAAACAATGTCATCAGAGAGCCTCATCCAATCGGTCCTTTAGTTAACTTTCCTGTAGTTTTTCTTTTGTTAATTATTTTCATTGTGTGTTTTTTGCTGTCTTCAATACGCTTTCTGACAGGATTTTGTAAAATCACACCATAATTTTCAACTAACATGACCAGTTCAAGAAAATTACAATGATATTCTATAGAGTACAGTGTATACAGTACAGTGTGCCCCTTCTCATATTCCTCTTATATTCTCATCATTCTCATATTCCTCACTGACACCAAATATTATTATGTGTGGATCACGTTTTATCGATTTTTCGATCTTATAATTCTCTCTAAGTTCATCAATTTCCTTAAATTCCTCAATGATTTTATCTATATCATCATCTTTGTTGGTACCAACCAGTATCCCTCCTTTAGAGATTTTCCTACAAGCCGTTATACCAATTTTCAGCTTTTCAAGCTTTATCAGCTTTTGAATATTATCTTTAGTTTTACTTGCCACTTGTTCTTCTTTGGTACTATAGCTACTACGTGTCAGCCTTCACCTCTGTCCTTTGCTCTCGTCATAGATTTCCCAACACTAATTTTCTTAGCTACCTCGGCGTAATTCTCCTTTCCCTTCGACTTTTCCAAGATATTTAACTGTCCAAGCAAATAAGATAGCTACTTTAATAATCTCATGGGTATCGTCGTTCATATTCCTCTTAGTATCGGAGCTTCATTAGGAGACACTGATAACATTGTTCGACGCCCGGTGGCGTAATGGTTAAAAGCTTCAAGTTGCCACACCACATGTCCAGGGTTCGATCCTGCGACTGGGCAAGGTTGACTCAGCCTTTCATGCCTTGAGTGGGTCGATAAAATGAGGACCAAGTATGCTTGGGAACTAACTCTAGAGGTCCCGCGTCAGGTTGACCACCTGGAATAGTCAGATACATTAAACAGGCTGTACCTATATCAGGGTAAGTAGACATTAATGAGCTCTGCTTTACAAATAGCAAATCTACCAAATATTTTACAGAAGTCATCTTGGATATTTGATTTTTGAATGATGATCTTACTGAGAGAATTAGGGCAGTAAACATTGGCGAAACATCGTCTGAAAAGAGCTCAGCAAACTTCTTGGCTTCATTTTGTAGGTCGTTATCAGAGGCATTAACAAGGAAGGAGGTGTGTACTACTCTGTACGTATCCACAACTGCCTTCATGCCTGTAAACCTTCGGTCTACCTGGGAAATTTGTAATGTCAATCATTGGGTAAAATACCATCACTCTAAATCTTTCTTTGTTATCCACTAACCTCTCGTTCTCGCAAAGCTCATCATAGAGCTTCTTTACTTTCCTGATTATACTGTTGGGAAATTGGCTCACGATTCCCCATTTTTGCACTAATGGCAGTAGCCTCTTTCATTGTTTCACCAAAAGGTTCTCTTAAATGAGTAACTTCCAAGAAGGGATTTTCCAAAGTCTCGTAAGCAGTAGCAGTGTCTAATGTCTCTGATTGTAAGGATTTGGATGCAATGTTAACTTGCTGTAATATTTTACATTGTATCACCAGCAATGCCACAAAGCCGACTGATTCGATTTTTTTAAGTCCTGTTGTCTCATTATGTTCACTTGGCTTTTTGCTCGTTAAGACTATTTTTGATAGTCTTAAGGACGTCAATAAACCTTTCTTTCAGTGCGTATAAAGCATCGTACCTTCCATACCAACGTGTTAGATTCGGCCTTTTTAGTGTGACGTTGGATTTACTTTCACAGCAGGCTTGTAGCTTTTGCCATCGTAGTATGCTACGTCCGAAAAATTGTATAAACTTTGCACTGTATAAAAAAAATTGTTGTGTTTCATGGTTTCCCTTTGCAGCTTCTTTCAGAACTAAATTTAAATTATGACTAGCACAGTGCACGAAAAGGACATGAGGTGCCAACTCTTGGATTCTTTAATGCACTCTCACGTCCGTGTTCTGTACTATTACCAACATTCCTTGTGCCCTTCACACATTATCTACCAATACGTATTTGGACACCCATGCAAATGACTGTGGTCCTGATATACGTCACGCCCTCCCCCATAAAATATCGTGTAGGAAACAACATTGGCATTAGTCGCATGGAAGATGCCATGAAGTGCAGAGTTATCTGATTTCGAGAAAGGTGTAATCGTCGGGTATCACAGAAATGATCAATCCATAAGGAATATATCTAGCGAGCTGAATTATCCAAAATCGATAGTGGCCTATATGATTCAGAAGTGGAAGGTGAGCGGTGATTGTCGGAATGTGCCCCGAATCGGCAGACCCACGAAACTGGGAGATAGAGACCGACGGGTGCTGTCCAGAGAAATTCGGAAGAACCACGCTCAACCGAGGGCCCACATACTCCAGGAGTTTCAACATGCATCCTAGAGTGTTGTTTCGATGAATACCACCCGTAAGGAAGCACATCTGCTTGGCCGCCCATAAGCCTTTGATCTTAAAATCTAACCGCACTGCTCGGTTAATGTGGTGCAAAGTAGACCGTAGATCATTGGAAACGGGTTCTCTGGAACGGCGAATCAAGGTTCACCCTCTACCTTTCGGATGATAGGGTCTGGCGTCTGCCTGGAGCAAGCCTCCTGCCAGAATGCATTGTGCCCACAGTAAAGTTCAGCGAAGGTGGAATTATGGTCTGGGGGTGTTTCTCCTGGTATGTACTGGGACCCTTGGTTCAATTTACCCAGTTCATGCTAAGTACAACGCCGACGCCTACTGCACTATTTTGGATGACAGCGTGCTTCCTACGTTGTGGCAGTTTTACGTGTTGGATCCATGTTACTTCCAGGATGACAACGCCAGCTGTCATGTTATGGAAATCGCGTTATAAAAAAAACCGCGCTATAGGAGACTTGACTGTATTAGGTTAATTTATTTTTATCACCATAAGTATTAAATTATAAATATAAATTTAACAGCGGTTACTTTAAATTACTATCTACGCTAAGGTACCTTTAACCTTTCATTTAAAAAAATTCTTTCTCACCTCTTGTTCTTCTTCTGTATTGCCTTCTGTATCTTCGATGGTTTGCTGAGTTAGCCAGGAAGACATACAAAAAGAACCCTTTTCGGCTTTAGCATCTTTCCTCCTTTTTTCCTGCCTTTTTGCAGAGCCACTTTTATAAGTCCTTTTCATAGTTTTTATATGCAAATGCAGATTTGTATTGCAACTATTAACTAGGGATACGCAATTTTCGTATTTACGGAACAGATGCGAAGAAATGCGAAATTTGCCGATATGAGCGAATAAATGCGAAATTTTTTTTACTACTTTTCGGCGGAAACTCGGTAATAAATGGCTTTTTAAGCAAAATTAGTTAATAAAAGTAATATTATATTGAGATAATTGCTTAACTAAGACCATCCACTGTCTTTAACCAAGAGATCTCACTCTCCTTCGGATTTGCTCAGAATTTCACCCGGACAGTTTGCCTGTACCGGAATCGAGCCTAAAAATCTAACAGTAAAAATTAACTGATCAGCTTGCTTTCTCGACAAACTAATCTCTTTTGTCATGAGGTCTCTCTCCACTAAGGGTCATCTTCCTTTGCCCTCCTACACACTGATTCTAGGGGGGGGGGGGGCTCAAATTGTCGCAAGCCAACCCCCTCTGAGAAGTCGTTTTCTCTATCACTCCCCATGCCTGGACACTCCTTGGTGCAGGTGGACAAGTAGAAGTGGTCGAAAGGATGCCCCTTTTCTGAGAAGAGTGGGTGGTAATTCCTTCCCACACATCTAAAAGCAAACGGGAAGGGGAGATTCTGTCCCAAGCTGGTCGGTCCGTTGGGGCCTGTTCACATAGAATCCTTCAGCGTCAACGTTACTCGTATTAAAATACAACCAAACCTTGCGGAATGCATCTAAAAATACAGTACGAAAACAAAAGAGCGGAACATCACGATTATGAATCCGAATCAAATATTACGACTTCAGTATTTTTTACCCCCTGTTTTGGGGCATTTCCCTGGTTTCCCCAGCCTAGTTACGCCCATGGCCCCCAGGGCCCACCACGAGGAGGTGTCGGTTCTGTACTAAGAGTAAACATTAACTGGCGTTTTAACAACAGCTTAAAATTGATTGTACACGCGTAAACTTCCTCGGAAAGAGTAAAATGACTCTAGTGCAACTAATTATAAAGTAGTGTAGTTAAAAAAGTACCTGAGTAATAAAAATTACAAACCACTCTTTTAGGAAGCCTAGGGGCCCCAAATACAAACTTTTTTTGGGGCCCCAAACATGAACCTTTTTGGGGGGTCCCTTCGGGGCTCCAAGTATAAACCACTTTTTTAGGACCCATCGGGGCCCCTTGAGTCGGGGGCCCTCATCGATTGCCGACCAGCCGACCTAGCCAGTCCGGGCCTGGCGCAGACACTGGATGATGCGTTACAGACTGCATGTGCTGTGCTATGGTTCGTGATGTGACTGAGCGATCCGTCACTGCCATGCGCACAATTTGCCTGTCATCACGTGAAGTGGTGCGCTGAGGTGGATGCGATCGAACACGCCGGTCCGTCGTACCCTCCTGCATCCAACGATCACATATCCGCATTACAGTTGTTTGGTTTCGTCCAACACGACTACCGATTTCCCTGAAAGATAATCCACAATCTCGGTAGGCCACTATCCTTCCTCTGTCGAACTCGGATACTTGATCAAAAGATGATCGCTGTTTTCGACAAGGCATAATTGATCGTTTTTTTAAAAAAAAAACCACAAGAAAAACACAATTGCCGAACTTGAAATCGTCTAAATCTCCAAGCCTTAAATAGCGCTTTGAAGTGGCGCCACAGGCTCGCGTGATGTGCGTCTGCGCTGAAATTCTAATCATTTGCATATCTCACCTCCGCTAATGCATGTTGTAAATTTCATGTTATTTGCATGTTTCCTTCAGGGTGTTGCATTTACAGTGGCCAGCAGTGTAAATTCTACTCAAACTTCCTCATCTACGCTAGCAATTTCACCATACATTTTCAAAATTGTAATGTTATTTCGTTTTTTAAATTTTCAAACCAACTATTACTGCCTTTGAAATTTAAATAACCTAATTCTTTTGAAAAAGATACAGCTTTATCTTTGATTAAAATTCCATCTAGGGGGATGTTTTGAGTTCTACAATGCGTAATCCACATTACTAGGCACTTCTCCATATGGGGAAATTCAATGGTTTTGAGCTTCTTTAGCTTGCCTAAGCCGTCATTGAATTTTTCTAGGATAATTGCTTTATTCTTTAAAATTGTTGACAACGTGCTGTCTGGAATCCCAAACTCATTTGCAATTTCTTTTTTCAAACTTCTTTCAATGTCATCGATAATTTACTTCCTCACTTCAATAATAAGCGTATTCAATTTTCGTTTGTTAGCCATTTTGAACAGATGACTCACAGAAGATATCACCTTCTCCAAATGTTGTTTTCGAACAATTTCTATGTTTTCTGCAGTAACCAAGATAATGAGAAAGGAAACTTTTTAGCCTTTAAAGGAGCGGCACTAGCTTGAATGCGAGACAGCCCAGGCATGCATTTACACGTGCAGTTTTTTCTTTCACACCTTGTTGGAATGATAAGAAATTCTACAAATCTTCTTGGAACCCACCCATTTTTTTTTCATACCTTTATTTCCTGTTTCGTTAAAACCACCCCAACCCCTCTAGAAAGTAACCTTGAAGAATAAAGGGACAAAAAAATGAAAGAAAGGATGAATGGTCACTGCATATGCATGACAAATGACTGAAAAGACATAAGGAAACAATAAACAAGAGTTTCAACTCCCATCTTGGGGGGTCAAAGAGAAATTATGATTGCATTGTTTTATCTTCCGTGTATATACCCCGCCATTTTAAAGTTCATGTAGGGTTTTATCACTGTAATTTTTGAATAGATGTTCTATTCTTTGGAAATTTCTATTTTTTTATATTATTTTTTTATTTTTAGAAAACTTTTTCTTCTCCATTTATGGAAAAAAATTCAAGTTATCGAGGGATGAGCCAAAAAAATTCGTCAAATCAAGGTTTTTTTAACATTGAGTGTATAGGAAATTTTATTTCTTCGAGATATCGAAAAGTTCGCGAAATCGAGGTTCGAGTTAGCGAGGTTTGACTGTATCTTCAGTTTTGTTTAAACGTGGTTTTCAGTTTTGAGTTTAAATATATAGAATCCTGTTTGAACTGTCGAAACAATATATAATTTTTTAATTTTTATTTTCATTTTACCGATTTTTTTCAAAACTTTTCATATTTTATGTATTTGTTTCTTTGCTGATTAGTTTAGTTTTTGGTTTTAGATAAATATTCTACTAAGATATTTTTTTATGAAGTTTACCATTTCTTTATTTTGTTGATTACACGCTAAAATATTTAAAAAGAACATATTCACATTTTCTTTATATAAATTTTTATATTTAGGAACATTTTTTTTTTGGAGGTTTATTTGATTTTCCACAAGACCATATGCTCCGGAAAACTGTTTAATATTTTAATTGTGCTTATCTTTTGTCTAAACCGAATACAGAATATCTCGATATATAGGCATGTGCAGTTCTGGCTAATACATGCACCCATATAATTTCAGTGTACAATGCATTATTATGTCACCAATAGCACAAATTTTAGGAAATTAAAATTTTTGTTTTCCAGTAATATAGGCTAAAGTAGCCGGCCGTTTTATTTTCACATGAAAATTTATCTTTTTGTAATGCAGGTATGCTCATACCATACCTGGTGGTGGTGGGTGTTCATACCTATAAGAATTTTTTGTGTGGTCTTTTTTGGGGGGGAGGGAGGGGAGAACTGCAAATTAATAGTGCATCGTATGAAAATTCTCCCTTTCAATCAATCAATTGAAAGCCCTCTGGTGGACGGATGTAGCGGGGCGAAGCCCGACTAGTGAATAATAATTACAGAATCATTACTGATTGAGAGATTAAATGAGCTTAAAATAACATTTCAAGTGATCATAATAAAATGAAAAATTGACAATTGAAGTAATTTCCGAAATTTAAAAGATAACACCATGTGACTTTTTTAATTCTGATCTTTTTGATAAGGCAAGCACATCTGATCCCTTGCGAATGTAAGAAAAAAAACCCTTTGTCAGAAGTGCGGTTCGAACCACGTTCTCTTGAGAGAACCAGAGGTTAAATCTAAAGCGTTAGACCGCTCGGCTATCCTGACGACGGTTCTATCGAGAGAAAAGTTTTGAATTGGAGGTGCATGAGTAATAATAATAGAATCATAACTGATTGAGAGATTAAAAGAGCTGAAAATAGCATTTCAAGAGATCATAATAAAATTAAAAATTGACAATTGAAGTAATTTCCGAAATTTAAAAGATAACACCATGTGTGTTCATTCGTTTGACTCTTTTTGATCTGGCAAGCACATCTGATCCTTTGCGAATGTAAGAAAAAAATCCCCTTGTCAGAAGTGGGGTTCGAACCCACGCTCCCTTTCGATAACCAGAGGTTAAATCTGGTTCTTAGACCGCTCGGCCATCCTGACGACGGTTGTATCAAAGGGAAAAATTTTGACTTAGAGATGCATGAGTAATAATAATAGAATCAACAATGATTGATAGATTAAAAGAATTCAAAATAGCCATTTAAATTGATAATAATAAAATAAAAAATTGACAATTGAAGTAATTTCCGAAATTAAAAAGATAACATCATGTGACGTTATTCATTCTGCTATTTTTGATAAGGCAAGAACAGCTGATCCCTTGTGAATGTAAGTAAAAAAAACCTTGTCAGAAGTGGGGTTCGAACCCACTCTCTCTTTCGAGAAACTGAGCTTAAATATGGCGCCTTAGTCTGCTCGGCGATCTTGACGGCGGTTACACTGAGGGAAAAGTTTTGATTTGGAGGTGCATCTATATTAATTAAGGATAGTCGGGTTCTCAGGCGGTCACACTTCCAGGTTCACCGGCTCAAATTCGGCAATATTTGAAAATTTTGAATTTTTTTTTTCTCATGAAAGTACATAAATTCTACTTATTTGGAAAGAGCTTTAAAAACTGATAATTTATTTTGCGTACACTTAATCTATTGCTTTCATAGTTTTAATGATATTTCAATTCTAAAGCATACTCTACCGAACAAAACGGAAAAACAGCGTGATTCATCCACAGCGTGATTTTACTAAAAAATGAATCACTGAGAATGGAAAAATATACCCATGCGGTGGTGTGAAACTTCAAAAGAGATAATGTTTGACGTCACCGCATGGGTATATTTTCCATTTATCTCTTGATATATTACGCTAACGTGCGAGACACTGGAATTGACGTTTATGTATTATCCGTATGCCAACGGCTACGGAAATTTTATTTTGTTTTCACACATTGCTGGCCAATAAATTGAGAAAAATCATTCAAAAGTTAATTTTAAAAAATTTAATTGAGCCCAAATTTCGTTTTAACTGCGTTGCCTTTTTCGGGTCTGTATTGGCCGGAGAAATGGCCTGACACTATCGCTTTTCTTATAGCTTTCGAGGACGCCCTCATCGTGACGTCGTTTCTGACGTTTCTCGTAAGCGAATTCTTTTCGAAAGGTCTGAGACTGGGCCCGTAGTCCCGTATATCATTTCCTGAGGGATTGTTGAATCATTAAACGTGAACATGTGACATAAGATTCGTTTTGTTCTCATTTCATAGTTCTATATGTATCTTCAGTTTTGTTTAAACGTGGTTTTCAGTTTTGAGTTTAAATATATAGAATCCTGTTTGAACTGTCGAAACAACATATAATTCTTTAATTTTTATCTTCATTTTACCGACTTTTTAAAAAACTTTTCATATTTTATGTATTTTTTTCTTTGCTGATTAGTTTAGTTTTTGGTTTTAGATAAATATTCTACTAAGATATTTTTTTTATGAAGTTTACCATTTCTTTATTTTGTTGATTACACGCTAAAATATTTAAAAAGAACATATTCACATTTTCTTTTAATAAATTTTTATATTTAGGAACATTTTTTTTTAGGTTTATTTGATTTTCCACAATACCATATGCTCCGGAAGCCTGTTTATTATTTTAATTGTGCTTATCTTTTGACTAAACCGAATACAGAATATCTCGATATATAGGCATGTGCAGTTCTGGCTAATACATGCACCCATATAATTTCAGTGTACAATGCATTATTATGTCACCAATAGCACAAATTTTAGGAAATTAAAATTTTTGTTTTCCAGTAATATAGGCTAAAGTAGCCGACCGTTTTATTTTTACATGAAAATTTGTCTTTTTGTAATGCAGGTATGCTCATACCATACCTGGTGGTGGTGGGTGTTCATACCTATAAGAATTTTTCGTGTGGTCTTTTTTTGGGGGGAGGGAGGGGGGAACTGCAAATTAATAGTGCATCGTATGAAAATTCTCCCTCTCAATCAATCAATTGAAAGCCGTCTGGTGGACGGATGAACCGAGCGTATCGGGGCGAAGCCCGACTAGTGAATAATAATTACAGAATCATTACTGATTGAGAGATTAAATGAGCTTAAAATAACATTTCAAGTGATCATAATAAAATGAAAAATTGACAATTGAAGTAATTTCCGAAATTTAAAAGATAACACCATGTGACTTATTTAATTCTGATCTTTTTGACAAGGCAAGCACATCTGATCCCTTGCGAATGTAAGAAAAAAATCGCTTTGTCAGAAGTGCGGTTCGAACCACGTTCTCTTGAGAGAACCAGAGGTTAAATCTAAAGCGTTAGACCGCTCGGCCATCCTGATGACGGTTTTACCGAGAGCAAAGTTTTGAATTGGAGGTGCATGAGTAATAATAATAGAATCATAACTGATTGAGAGATTAAAAGAGCTGAAAATAGCATTTCGAGAGATCATAATAAAATGAAAAATTGACAATTGAAGTAATTTCTGAAATTTAAAAGATAACACCATGTGACTTCATTCATTCTGCTTTTTCTTTGATACCGCAAGCACAGATGATCCCTTGCGAATGTAAGAAAATATCCCCTTGTCAGAAGTGGGATTCGAACGCACGCTCTCTTTCGAGAACCAGAGCTTAAAGCAGGCGTCTTAGACCTCTCAGTCATCCTGACGACGGCTCTTGCGAGGGAAAAGTTTTGAATTGGAGGTACATGAGTAATTATAATGGAATCATAACTGATTGACAGATTAAAAGAGCTTAAAATAGCATTTCAAGTGATCATAATAAAATGAAAAATTGACAATTGAAGTTATTGCCGAAATTTAAAAGATAACACCATGTGACTTCATTCGTTCTGCTTTTGTTTAATACCGCAAGCACAGATGATCCCTTGAGAATGTAAGAAAAAATCCCCTTGTCAGAAGTGGGATTCGAACGCACGCTCTCTTTCGAGAACCAGAGCTTAAAGCTGGCGTCTTAGACCTCTCAGTCATCCTGACGACGGCTGTTGCGAGGGAAAAGTTTTGAATTGGAGGTACATGAGTAATTATAATGGAATCCTAACTGATTGACAGATTAAAAGAGCTTAAAATAGCATTTCAAGTGATCATAATAAAATGAAAAATTGACAATTGAAGTTATTGCCGAAATTTAAAAGATAACACCATGTGACTTGACATGGCTTTTTCTCTGTCATTCATTCTGCTTTTTTTTTTATACCGCATGCACAGATGATCCCTTGCGAATGTAAGAAAAAATCCCCTTGTCAGAAGTGGGATTCGAATGCACGCTCTGTTTCGAGAACCAGAGATTAAAGCTGGCGTCTTAGACCGCTCGGCCATCCTGACGACGGTTCTAGCGAGGGAAAAGTTTTGAATTGGAGGTGCATGAGTAATAATATTAGAATCATAACTGATTGAGAGAATAAAAGAGCTTAAAATAGCATTTCAAGTGATCATAAGAAAAGGAAAATTGACAATTGAAGTAATTTCCGAAATGAAAAAGATAACACCATGGGGCGTTTTCATTCTGCTCTCTTTGATAAAGAGAGCACAGCTATCCTTAGATCTTGGACACGTGTTTGCATTTGCAAATAGCGGTGGTATTAGATTATCCCAAAATTCTTTTGAACATATTTATTTCTGATATTAGGCCAGCTGTCATTTTATGTGATATCTTTAGTTTCCGACTTCCGCAATTTGATAGGTGTACTATAGGGAGATATCTCTAGGAACGGATATATTCTATACAGCAATTTTCTATTTTCACTGAAGGACAGTGATCTCTCCTGCTTTCAATACCAAATGCTCACTGCTCGTTCTTATCTAACCAAAGCTATCAACGTAAAGAGTTCTTTAGAATATTTATTCCATGATACTACTGCAGATGGAAATAATTTTTAAAAGCTAAAATATACAGGAAAAAAACTGTTACTGCTGACACAGATTTTCTAGTAAAGTTTACGATTCTTATACTCTAGAAACCGATAAAATCTCTAAGTTAATATCCCACCTTATATCCAAATGTTGAACGATGCATTAAATTTAGTAAGAGACAATGAAAGTTGTGTGGTGGAAGTTGTTTTAACTTTATCGGAACTAATTCTAATTTATTATCAAGTGAATCTCTCAAAGAAATTGCAGTTAAGATCGTGCAGAACTTTTTTTTTTCTTTTTTCTTTTTACCAAGGCAGAGGCACTTGTTGTGAATACATTCATGTATAATACACCACAGTTTTGTAGGCCATTTTATTATGGGGACACCATATAGGTGGACCAGCATTACCTCCTATGAAGGGACGACATAAACGGAGGCATTTTAGTGGCGCGACGCCGGGATTCGATCCGAGCACCCTCAGCACCGAAAGTCAGCTCGCTGTACCAGAAGGCCGCCACGGGCCCGATCGCACAGAACTAATTATAATGAAAGTAACAAAAATTTGGGGCCTTATTCTCGGGGCATAAGAAAATTTCACAGTGCAAAAATGTGATAGAATTATTGTCAAATTTACATCTGGAGGTGTGGGGTCAAGTGTACCGGTCTCGTAATTTGACCCGGTTCTAAATTGCGAAACCGCAATTTAGAACCGGGTCAAGTTACGAGACCTGTACACTTGACCCCACACCTTCAGAGGTAAATTTGACAATAATTCTTATTGATCGATTTTACAAATATACGTCACGATGACGCCATTTTTTCACAGCGACATTTTCGTATGACTTAGGGCCTGTTCACACAGGAGTCCGGTAGCGGAAGCGTTAAAGTATTGACATATATTTAACCAATGACAAACCTCTAAACGATTAGCAACGAAATTTTTAACGCCTATGATTGGTATATTTCCGTCGAAGCGACTTCTTTCCTTTTACGTTTCCGCTACCGGAATCCTATGTGATGCAATAATTTCGCCCGTACGAAAATGACGTCATAGTGATCTATATTCTTAGTTGACAGTAATGCTCATTGGTAGATTTTCCATTATGTGTCAGGATGACAAGATTTTTGCGCGGCGAAATTTTCGTACTCTACGAGACTAGGGCCGTATAATTACGTAATGCATATCAAACTGAACTGGAATTACATCTGACATTCGGTAGATCGATCAGTAATTGATCGAACTGGATGTCAAAGGAAATACATCACTTAATCAAACCGAGGCACACACGTTTGCTAATTAATGGGAACAATAAGTACTTGCAGCACGAGTTTCTTCACATTCCGTTTACTTCTTTTACAAAACTCAGAACAATTTAAAATCGCTTGCTCTTACGTTTTTAACATTTTGGAACTTATTTCGTGAATTTAGCAGCATAAAAAAAAATTGCTTTTTGCATTCATCAATTTTTATTTTAACACTCGTTGGTGCCGTTCTTTTTATGACCTACTTTATCATTTGACTTCAAAGTTTTTACAATGGCTATATATTTTTTTATGAAAAAAAATGTTAAATTACTTCCCCCTTGAAGCATACATAATTCTGCGACTCGTAGGGACATTGCCAAGTATAAGAAAGATATGTTTCCTGCATAAAGAAGTCAAGGAATATATTTCCAATTTGTTCAGTCACGTGAATTGCATATTTTATGAGTATCAAAAACAACCAGTGAAGAGTCCTTGATTCAAAAGGTAAATGAAAATATATTCTTAAGATAATGGAATCTTTAAAACAAATATTTGTAAAAACTTCCAAAAAAGGAATTACAATTTAGATAAATATTTCCGATGAAATATTTTCAAATATTGAGGACTGATTGCAAATATTTAACGTGAATATCTGGTATTGCAAAAATATAACCATGTTATTTAGCCTACTAAATATTTCCTTTTCTATCTTTCAAAGTATTTGCTGTTATCTATATATATATATATATATATAAAACAGTTCCGTAACTGACTGACTGACAGACAACGCACAGACCAAACCGCTGGACCTAAAGGGCTGAAATTTTGCATGGCGATTATTCTTATAGTGTAGGGGTGCACTAAGAAAGATTTTTGAAAAATTCTTCTTAGATTTTTTTAAATTAAATTTTTAAGCTGATTTTGTAATATTTTTTAAAGTTTGCATTGAAAATAATAATGCGATGGTTATAAAAATTTATATCACGAGAAGGATCATAAATTTTTTTTTGAAATGAAATCTTTTTCGAATCTTTACCTCCATTTTTTGACTTTTGGTGAAGTTTTAAAGATTAATATTTATAATTTAATTTATTAAATGTTGATCACGTGGTTTCTTTTCTTTTTGTGATACTTTAAACTAATTTTGCGTCATGTGCACAACAACGAAATAGACAAAAATAATTTTTTTTCTTGCTAATGCAGCAGACGATTGGACATTATCCAAAAAAATATTAAAATACAGTAAAAGAAATGTTCCTCAAACTGTACTGTGTTTGTTGTACTATATTCTTTAGTATGTTCTATTAGATTTAATTTGAATATTTTCTTGTACATTATTATGTATATAAAAACATCCGTTACGATTTTTTTATAAATACATTTTTTCGTTTTTTTACATCAGTTGCATAACATTGATCGTTGTATTTATTATAAATATATATAATTTTTCTTTTAGCATTAATTGCATACATTGACCGTTGTATTGAAGTTGAATGTACTCCGTAGCGAAGTACGGGTTTTCAGCTAGTCTATTCTATTGAAATAATTTTTGTAAACAGATTTTATTGAGAAATCCCGGAATTATTTTCATTGAAAAGTATTTTCCCTAAAAATGCAATGCTGTTTCTATCTCTTTAAATTTTTATAAATGGAGTATTCCTGTAATATTTTGCACGGAATATTTATCGAGGCGCCCGATATGTATCTGTAGATTTTTCAGGAAATAACAATATCTTTTTGTATACTTTATGTACTGTTGTCTACCTGCTTCTAAAACCTGACTGGTGTAACTGATATTCTCGCCTAGATTCTAACAATGTCTTATTTAAAAAGATACTCCTTCGTGTATCTCTCCCTGAAGTCTGGGAGCTCTCAGCTTTTCCTCGACAGAGCTTTAGTGATTTTCCGGTACTTTTCGGTTAACGTTACGCCACTCGTAATTGTGGGCCAAATCGCCAAATGTGGTAACCAGTTGTCGCCAAAGTCAGCTATTCATTGAACGTCTGTGAAGTTGGCCCCCCGACATTGAGATATCCAAATTTTAAAAACGGCATTCGTTTGAGCGTCGTTTGAGCGTGTTTGAGCGCCAAAAATTTTCGTTTGAGCGCAATTTTTAAAAAAGTTATAAGCATTTCATTTTTTGGCGGGAAAAACACCTAGCCCCCCCGACATTGAGATATTTAAATTTTGAAAACGGCATTCGTTTGAGCGTCGTTTGAGCGTGTTTGAGCGCCAAAAATTTTCGTTTGAGCGCAATTTTTAAAAAAGTTATGAGCATTTCATTTTTTGGCGGGAAAAACACCTAGCCCCCCCGACATTGAGATATTTAAATTTTGAAAACGGCATTCGTTTGAGCGTCGTTTGAGCGTGTTTGAGCGCCAAAAATTTTCGTTTGAGCGCAATTTTTAAAAGAGTTATGAGCATTTCTTTTTTTGGCGGGAAAAACACCTAGCCCTCCCCTCCCCTCACATTGAGATATTCAGAGAACGGGAAAAACAGAGCAGCATGAAATTTCGTGTCGGGGAAATGGAGAAAAAAAAGGGGGGGGGGGAAATTAGGTGTCTGCGAAACGGAAGGGACACCTCCAAATATGGCGGGTCCCATGGATAAGACATTGAAAGAGGCTCCAAAATGAAGCAGAGTAAAAATACGAAATTATCAACAAATAACGATGAAATATAATAGTAACTAATAATAGCAAATAGTTTCAAACTTGTTGATATAGTTTAGGCCTCAGACAACAGTGTTTAATGCATTTATGAAATTTTTCAATACATTCAAAAATCCATTGATTCGTTCTTAATATTTCTTATACTTTAAAAAAGATGAACTTGAAAGAAAGTTTTCGTATCTTTGTCCTGTATATATTTACTTACCTTTTTCTTTTTCCCTATATATATACCTAAAACTAAATACCCGTGCTTCACAACAGAATACATTACTACCACCAATCATGTAATCGGGTTCCATTAATTTAAATTAACTTCAGTAGTAAAGTGTTGTCATTTCTTTTGAGGAGTTAACCATATAATTTAATGACGATCCAACATTAAATAAGGATTTTTAGATTTATATTTATTTCCTAATTTTGGGGGCCTTATGGCCCTTCTGGATTTTTTAGCTTTCTTAGTATCTAGGGCTTTAGATGAGCCACTATGCAAAATTTCAGCTTCTTAGGTCTTATGGTTCCAGAGATACAGTGATCAGTCAGTCCGTGTTTAATTTTGAGGGTCCCTTTTCACATACTAAAAGTGCAGATTTTTTAAAAAATATTTCTTAAATGTTATTGTTAGGGAGAGCGGAAGTGCATCCACTATACAAATTTTCAACTTCCTAGAACTTATGGTTCGAGAGATACGGTGATCAGTGAGTGAGTGGTATTTGGATTTTATATACAGGGTGTCCGGGCTAAAAGTATTTTTTATATAGAGAATGAAAAACGCTACCCAAGGACTCTTTAAATCTTCAAATTCCAATAAATACATCAAGAAAAATATAGGAGCAGTAAAATTACGGCAAGAATTCTGTCAGCTGTAAATTACTTTCAACTACGTAATGCAATTGCTTGATGCACTTCCATAATTTGAACTTTTACAACTTTCTAACACTGTAACACAATTATTGTAAATATGGTAAAAGCAAAGATTATTTTAATGAGGAAGGATATGTCAAACTGTCTGCCAGACCATAAATGTAGTGCCAGTGACGTCTAGTTAACTGTACCTTTTCTAAACACTATATAAACGCCGGTAAGTTTATCGCAATATTCTGTTGAATACATTTCTTTTCTTATATCGACTATTTTTATTTAGCAACTGATTGCACTCACATAGTTATCTTATACAATGTTTGACCAGAAATCTTATGGTATATTTTGGATTTTAAAATTATATTTTTTCCTTCGATACATATACATATCGAACTATTAGATTTATGAATCTAAACTATACAAATATCAAAATATTAACTTTATTTACCTAAAATATATAAATATAAAAATATTACAATTTAAGATAGAAGATGATTAATGTTAAATAAATTAGCCACTTTTGAACAAAAATGACTGACTATCAGCAGTGCTGAAATGCATCAATTTACAAAATTCCTCATAACCAATTCTGAATATATATACATAAATAAATTGCTTAAAACACAAAAACAATAATCGTAACCATCTCTACTTTATAAACACATTATGAAAGTGCTATACGCACATAAATGATTAGAAAAATAAAACTGTGATTGCCGTGACACTCAAAATATGTATTTACAAAAATTAAGTATAAAACTTGATACACACTTGAATACTACAATAAAATATAACTGCATTAAGAATCCCAATTTCAGAATTATAATATACAATAAATAAAATGTTTTGTTTCTCGTATAGAACGGAGCAAAAGATTAACATTATAATAGAATTATTAAGAGTTTGCATAAGTTGCATATCATGAATTATCGTAAAAAGTTAAATATGGTAATTACAGTGGCGTAGCGAGCATAACTGGCGCCCGGGGCACATTACCTTTTTGGCGCCCCTCGTGGTCTTGGGGACCAAAGGGTCCAATGGTCTTAGGTTGCATTTGGCGCCCCTCTGCAAGTGGCGCCCGGGGCATGATAGACCACCTTGCCCCCCTCTCGCTACGCCACTGGGTAATTAAAATATTCCACATTGAAGTCAGGTAATTAAAAACAAATGGTTCCAATAGTTAGTTGATCGTTAAAACGTTTCCAATTTTAAGATTATGTTGACAGCAAATATAGCTCAAACACGCTCAAACGAATGCCGTTTTCAAAAATCGAATATCTCAATGTTGGGGGGGGGGGGGGCTAGGAGTTTTTGCCCGCTAAAAATTAAAATGCTCGTAACTCTTTTACAAATGGCACTCAAACGAAAATTTTTGGCGCTCAAACACGCTCAAATGAATGCCGTTCTCAAAATTTGAATATCTCTTAGGCCCTAGGTACTAAGAAAGCTAAAAAATCCAGAAGGGTCATAAGGCTCCCAAAATTAAGAAATAAATCTAAATCTAAAAACCCTTATTTAATGTTGGATCGTCATTAAATTATAGGGTTAACTCCTCAAAAGAAATGACAACACTTTACTACTGAAGTTAATTTAAATTAATGGAACCCGATTACATGATTGGTGGTAGTAATGTATTCTGTTGTGAAGCACGGGTATTTAGTTTTAGGTATATATATAGGGAAAGAGAAAAAGGTAAGTAAATATATACAGGACAGAGATACAAAAACTTTCTTTCAAGTTCATCTTTTTTAAAGTATAAGAAATATTAAGAACGAATCAATGGATTTTTGAATGTATTGAAAAATTTCATAAATGCATTAAACACTGTTGTCTGAGGCCTGCCTAAACTATATCAACTAGTTTGAAACTATTTGCTATTATTAGTTACTATTATATTTTATCGTTATTTGTTGATAATTTCGTATTTTTACTCTGCCTCATTTTGGCGCCTCTTTCAATGTCTTATCCATGGGACCCGCCATATTTGGAGGTGTCCCTTCCGTTTCGCAGACACCTAATTTCCCCCCCCCCTTTTTTTTCGCCATTTCCCCGACACGAAATTTCATGCCGCTCTGTTTTTCCCGTTCTCTGAATATCTCAATGTGAGGGGAGGGGAGGGCTAGGTGTTTTTCCCGCCAAAAAAAAGAAATGCTCATAACTCTTTTAAAAATGGCGCTCAAACGAAAATTTTTGGCGCTCAAACACGCTCAAACGACGCTCAAACGAATGCCGTTTTCAAAATTTAAATATCTCAATGTCGGGGGGGCTAGGTGTTTTTCCCGCCAAAAAATGAAATGCTCATAACTTTTTTAAAAATTGCGCTCAAACGAAAATTTTTGGCGCTCAAACACGCTCAAACGACGCTCAAACGAATGCCGTTTTCAAAATTTAAATATCTCAATGTCGGGGGGGGCTAGGTGTTTTTCCCGCCAAAAAATGAAATGCTCATAACTTTTTTAAAAATTGCTCTCAAACGAAAATTTTTGGCGCTCAAACACGCTCAAACGACGCTCAAACGAATGCCGTTTTCAAAATTTGGATATCTCAATGTCGGGGGGCCAACTTCACAGACGTATTCATTGACGATATTGAGAATATGCGGTTGAACATCGATGTAAAATGGCGAAATAAAAGTCAGCGCGGCGCTGCCCGCCAACACCTGGATTCGTACCTAATTGAATTCATGTAGCATCGATTGTATGAGAAGACGTAAATATTTTCAGTAATGTTAAATGAAATCGGCGGCTTTATGCCTCCTGCGTAATCTGAAATTGATGTAGTAAAATCCATTTTGTATTTTTCTTATTTGGGAATTTCTGTATTTGGCTTTGTTTTCTGTATTTATTTTGGACTAGCTGAATACCCGTGCTTCGCAACGGAGTACATTCAAATTAAATATGACGGTCAATGTATGCAATTAATGCCAATAAAAATGTATATATTTATAATAAACACAACGGTCAGTGTATGCATTTAATGCCAAAAATATATATATTTATAAAAAAAATCGTAACGGATATTTTTGTAGACAAAGAATGTAGAAGAAAATATTCAGATTAAATCTAATAGAATATACTAAAGAATATAGTACAGTTTGTGGAACATTTCTTTTACTGTATTTTAATATTTTTTTGGATAATGTCCAACGTCTGCCGCATTAGCAAGAATTTTTTTTTTGTCTATTTCGTTGTTATGCACGTGACGCAAAATTAGTTTAAAGTATCACAAAAAGAAAAGAAACCACGTGATCAAGTATATAATAAATTAAATTCTAAAATTTAATCTTTAAAAATTCACCAAAAATCAGAAAATGGAGGTAAAGATGCGAAAAAGATTTCATTTTAAAGGAATTTTTATGATCGTTCTCGTGATATAAATTTTATAACCCTCAGATTATTATTTTAAATGCAAACTTAAAAAAAGTTACAAAAAATCTTAAAAATTAAATTTTAAAAAATCTAAGAAGAATTTTTCAAAAATCTTTCTTAGTACACCCCTACACTTTAAGAAGAATCGCCATGCAAAATTTCAACCCTTTAGGTCCACTGGTTTGGTCTGTGCGTTATTTGTCAGACAGTCACTTACAGCACTGTTATATATATATATATATATATAGATTACATAAAAAAGTCATTCTTTTATCAATTCCGAAATTTATTTCATCTCTAGACAGATTTTACTCAAACATTTAGGTTTCGCGCCAAGTGGCGTCTCGTTAACCGAAAAGTTCCGATTTTCCATTTATTTATTTATTTACTTATTAAATTATTTTTTAATCTGTGATGATGTTTCTAAGGCTTTATTACATCAGAAGTTGTTAACTGGCTTGAATATGTACTTCAACAATTTTTATAACAGACTTTACTTTTTCCGGATAGAAGTTAAGAGCAAGCCTTCTACTTGAGAACACCATTTCCTTTCTCGAATCGGCCTCGATAGCAAAAATTCTAGTTTAAAGTTTTTAAAAAGTTCTGTCCTCAGTTTTTTTTCTAAATAATATTTTAAACTTAGATTCGTCTGAATTAATCACAAAATGTATGTGTTGCGATAGTCTCTCCCACACAGATACACTTTTGGGTGAGAATGTACTTCCTTTTTCAACAGACGATAATGATTACAGTTATTATTTTCCTTTTGGAAAAAAATAATAAATTGAATAGCAGTATAGTGAGTAAACATGTAGTTTAAATAAAATCTTTTACTCGATTTTTGAGACCATTCTTGAAATCTTAAAAGAATTGGACCAATTTTGTGAAAAATATAATGCTGTTTACGTTTATTCTCAACTTTTTATATTATTTTTTTTGTTACTTAATTTGGTACTGTAAACATACCATCCTCGCTCTCTGCGTCTAACGTAGAGCTGTAATGAATAGCTTTTTTAGATTACGGGGGGGGGGGGACACTGCGCATGCTCGGACGTTTGATGTATTCATTCAGGATCAGTGACTGTAATTGCACGTTTACTATGCTCGCGCACGAATGTCCCCCTATCCGTAATTCAGCTTTATGAAGCCTTGCAGCGGGATTTACGGTGCTTGCTGGGAACTGCCGGCTGAGATTCGCGACGCGGCCTGCATTAACAATTCACGTGCGAAGAACGGATCATTCCGGATGAGCCGTACTAATTTCGGAATAATTAGCGCTTTGTTTCGCGCCAAGCTATGGCTGCTATGACCGAAGTAATAGTTCTTGCGTGAGAACGAGGGATTTTGATATCACCTTAGCACTGAGTTTTTAAATAACTGATGTAAACTTGATTATCCGAGAAAGTATTATTTAAGTGAGTTAGTGTATTTAGCCAAGTGTCCTAGTTTTCCGATTTTCGGTTTTACGAATAGGAATATTTTTTAACTAAGAATAAATATAAAAATAAAGCTTTGAACGTCTCGAAGCCACCGGTTTTGTTATTCACTAGTTCATAGGCTATGGAGATTTGTAGCTCATTTTAATCTTGTGTCACGGGGAAGATAAATTTTTTTACGCATTATCTATATCTATAAAACAGTTCCTTAACTGCCTGACTGACATATAACGCACAAATCAAACCGCTGGACCTAAAGAGCTGAAATTTTGCATGGCTATTCTTCTTATAGTGTTGGGGTGCACTAAGAGAGATTTTTGAAAAATTCTTCTTAGATTTTTAAAAAATTAAATTTTTAAGCTGTTTTTGTAACATTCTTTAAAGTTTGCATTTAAAATAATATTCCGAGGGTTATAAAATTTGTATCACGAGAAAGATCATAAAAATTTCTTTAAAATGAAATCTTTTTCGAATCTTTACCTTGATTTTCTGATTTTTGGTGAATTTTTAACGGTTAATTTTTAGAATTTAATTTATTAAATGCTGATCACGTGGTTTCTTTTCTTTTCGTGATACTTTAAATTAATTTTGCGTCACGAGTGGAACTGGGCTTGGATGACAGATACGGACAAGACATTCCATGCTTCTTCAAGTCTATGTCAGACTCCATCAATCGTAGTGCCTGGAGAGCGGTGGCGGCCCAGTCTTTTAGCAACCCATGACCAGCTGTTTCAAATGGGTGAGAGATCTGGAGAACGTGCTGGCCAGGGCAATAGTCGAACACCCTCTGTGTCAAGGCAGTAAGAACACGACGGTCAACATGCGGTCTTGCGTTATCTTGTTGAAAGATGACGTCTTCGAGGCCTCGAAGATAGGGCACAGCCACCGGCCTTAAGATCTGAGAAATGTAACGCTGGCTGTTCACATTACTGAGGACACGAACAAGAGGTGTTCGTGTCGTGCACCTAATGGCTGCCCATACCATCACGCCAGGTGCAGGTCCCGTGTGACGATATCGAATGCAAGCAGGCCACGTGCCTTCTCCTCGGTGCCTTCAGGCACGGATACGTCCATCATGATGCTGCACGCAGAACCGGGACTCGCCTGAAAAGACGACGTGGGGCCATTCCCGTATCCACTTTTGTCGTAGGGCGCACCACTGTCGCCCCGCATCTCTATGCTGCAGTGTCACGGAAAGCCACAATAATGGTCGCCGTGCAGACAGTCCGTGCTGCTCCAGACGTCGTCGCACAGTCGGTGCGGATACTTGTCCTGCTGCAAACAAGCCCATTTCCTGACTCAAGGTCAGTGAAATGGATGTACGATACTGCAAGGCCGACCTGACAACCCGTCTGTCCACTCGGGCGTTAGTGGCAGGAGGCCGTTGAGATCCTGCATGGCGTTCAGTATGATCCTCCTGAACCCATCGATTCCATATTCGAATGGCAGTCTTTGGATTCCGACCAATGCAAGTAGCAATATCGCGGAACGATAAACCACACTCTCGATAGGCCACGGTTCTGTCGCTACCGAACTCCTACATGTGCTGGTAGTCGTTTATCCTTCTTTTGCGAGGCATAACACGATCTTCTCTCAAACAACCAACACTCAAATGCGAAACCCGCTGCTTACACAACGGAGGAAAACAAGTTCCGCCTGTTGTTGAAACATAACTTTTTAAGAGGTCAAATGGCGGCAGAAACTAAATTCAGGTTCGCTAAATATTGTGGCGAGTCTACACTTTCGCTTAGAATAATTTACAAGTGGTTTGTTGATTTTCGTTGCTGCCGAATGAGCACAATTTTTTTTTTTTTAAGTCGCTTTCTTTTTTTATTCTTTTACATGGAATTATCAAATGACCGTCGTATAACAACAAAATATATTTTCTAGTGTGAATTCTATGTCACACAACAAAATAAAATTAACGTTCATTTCAAGTTTTTTAGACCTTGCACACAACTCTCTGAAGGATAATCGTATCTATGATTATATCTTCTCTTTCGCGCATAATCGACGAGAAATAACAGGACAAAATAAATCTTGAACCCCGAGCTATTCTAATCTGAAACTGTCCCGGATAGGCTTCCGTAATCACGCATTTAATATGCAGTCACGTGAGGCACAGAGAGAGTTCGGTTTTCCTTTAATTCACCGTCATGGATGGTGCGAGGTAAGATTTGGATTTCGTTTTGTGCTGAGAGAATTGACAGCTGCGGTCCACGACACAGATCGGGCGTTAATAATTTGCGAACAAAGAAAGGGTTATTTCGGACAACCTGGCTCTAATTTTAGAGCAGTTCGAGTTTCCTTTCCTACCGAAAATTGATTACCGTCTTTGTAAAGACCTGCGATCAAACAGAAAGGTAGTATTAGCTGAGAGTTTAATTCGAAATTTCAGTGACTGAAAATCGTCTGCTATTTTTGTAGTGCATTTTTAGAAACTTGGAGCCATTTTTGTTCTATAAACTTTCTTAGAATTTAGATGTTTTATTTTAATATCATCGTTTGTTCTTTTAAAAGGGTTTATTTTTTTAACCTACATTGCTTAGCGCTGCCATTTGGTTATAGAGATTATTATTCTAATTTATAAATGTCACCAAATTCATGTATAATAGAAACTGTTTTAAGTGACTTTGAATGTGATTGCATTGCGTCATTCCATACGTAATGCAGTATTATGACGGTATTAGACAAATCGAAAATACCGCATTATTTATTGGATGACCCAATAATTGATAAAAGAAATGTATTGTTCTATATTTTTCTTGAATTTTTCAGCGTAAAAAAAGTTTTCTGGAAAAAGAAAGAAAAAAGATCATGCATTGGAGAGTTAAAAACCATGCATTTGGAGTCCGCCATTTCAATCGCATTATCCACAAATAGTACCGACTTATTGCCACAAAAGTAGTTTGCTTTTTAATCTATATGATGAAGTCGGAACAAGCATATAGTTCGCGTAATGACATCATCATGACGTTAATCTGTAATTGACAGCAGCGTTTAAGGTACGGGTTACGAAAAATTAGTCATGACGACACCATTTTCGTCTGCCCGAGCCCAGGAACTTAATATTCTGATGCTCAATTTGATTCCGGATCAAGGTCTACCGACAAAACACTTACTGCAGTTATGGTTTTATTCAAAAAAATTTCAGGATATAATTTGATGTTATAATACAACTTTCTATTTGTGAAAAAAATATTAATCTAAAGTTCCTTCATTTTGACTAATATATTTTAATGAAGCAAACTAAATATATTATTGTTTATGTTATGATCCTGAAAAAGTGAATAATCAATTGATATATTCTAGAGAAACTATTGTAATTTTTAAAAAATCTAAATTTTTGTTGGTGAATTTTAATTAGGGAATTAAGTAACATAGTATACCCAGGTTAAAATTTTAAAATTATTTCCTTGTTGTTCTTTTAGAATATTAAATCATTCAAGTAATCATGTTCGAGTACTTTACTTTAAGACATTTTGTCGTACTACTTATATTTTCCGATTTTAAATTTCTGTCAAGCATTAATATATTATAACATTAAAAGAAGCATTCTATCTTGGAATGAATAATAAAACTTTTAATACACGTCGTACATTTCGGTTCTGGGATTTGCTATTTCACATAAAAATTTCGTTTTAAAGAAGTTTTATTTATTTTTCACTGTTATTCCATTTAAGAAATTTGTCAAACAGAAATTAGCGTAAGCTTTAAAATGTAAACCAGTAAAAGGAAAGACACACACAAAATAGATTAAATTACTAGCTATATTTAGGACAAAGCATCACTAGTTTTAGCAAATTCTTCCTGCAGAAGTGAATAAGATTTTGCAATTCAGATAACATAATTGACAAAATATCGAATGTTATTCACCCAACTTAACTTAATTTTAGAAAATGGGCATTAAATATATCTACACACACACACACACTATTCTGTTTGTTTTTACACTTTTTTTACACGTTTAGAATTACATGTTTTTTACACGTTATATATTACGGTTTATAAAAATAAATTCAATTGCTTTTTTTTACACGGTTAAAAAAATTGCCTGTTTAGATTCCCAATTTGATTTTAATTTTTAATTTTAAGAAAAATATGTCCATTAACCGTAATTTTCTACGAAATATTTAGGAAATTCCTATTGTTTGTTGATGAAATTCAATTGAATGTTTAGCGGCAATCAAATTGGAAGTGTTTTTAAATTGAACGTTTTTTGTATTGATAACTAGTTGAATACCCGTGCTACGCTGCGGAGTACATTAAAATTAAATATGACGGTCAATGTATGCAATTAATGCCAAAAAAAAGAGAGAGAAACATTTATAAACAAATCGTAACAGATATTTTTACAGACAAAATAATGTAGAAGAAAATATTCAAATTAAATAGAACGGTCAATGTATGCTATTAATTTGTATGTTAAATATCCATAAAACATACTAATTTGAATTAAATTCTTAAAAAACTTCCGATCTCAATTAGTCTAGTGGTAAAATTTTATCTTTTACCGTATTTTGATATTTTTTGTCATTTTATTTCGGTGTTATGCACGTGGCGCAAAATTAATTTAAAGTAACACAAAAAGGAAAGAAACCACGTGATCAGCATTTAATAAATTAAATTCTAAAAATTAATCTTTAATAATTCCCCAAAAATCAGAAAATAGAGGAAAAGATTTAAAAAAAAATTTCATTTTAAAAGAATTTTTACTATCTTTTTCGTGGTATAAATTTTATAACCCTCAGATTATTATTTTAACTGCAAACTTAAAAAAAGTTACAAAAACAGCTTAAAAATTTTATTTAAAAAATCTAAGAAGAATTTTTCAAAAATCTTTCTTAGGGCTCCCCTACACTATAAGAACAATCGTCATGCAAAAGTTCAGCCCTTTAGGTCCAGCGGTTTGGTCTGTGCGTTATCTGTCAGTCAGTCAGTTACGGAACTGTTTTATATATAATATATATACATGTAATTTACCAAATATACTGCTGGTGTTTGTAGTCGTAATGCCAACTTTTTAATAATTGTTAATTTGTCAGTTCTCTCTGTCTCTAAATACTTAACTCTGCAGAAAAATATAGTCGAATTCATGCTTCAGTTTGTTTTTCTTAATTCATGTAATCAGTTTTCTTCTGAAGAGCTATTCGCAAATCATCGGCAGCTGCAAAATCGACATACAAGGCCATTGAGTTTTCTGTGTCAATACAGACGCTTAGTATGACGTCACGTTAACAATTAATTTAAATCTTGTTTTTGCCACTAGGATTTAAACTGATCGCTAAGGATATATTAGAAATTTTTCATATACAATTTACGCTCTGATAATTATTATTAAAAAAGTTTATTAAATCGGTATTTATATTTATATATTTTTTTTGTAATCCATGTAAAATGTGCAGAATTTTTAGCATGTCGAAATTTTATAAAAAACCAGGAGGTTCAATAATAATAATAATAAAATCGTTGGTTCTATTCCTTTTTCTACCGTTAATTTTGCTTTGATTTAGTAAAGTGGCAACAGCTATTGATCGTTCTTTGAATGCGAAGATTAATTTTAGCGATAAGGTATTCTTAAAAGATTGATAATACATAAGTTATAGACTGTGATTTTAGGAAATTGTGGTAAATATCTATTATATTTTATTCTGCCTTAAATTTGCAATCATTATTTCTAGCCTTTGCGTCTATATGTTATTTCTGGAGGTTTTGCAAAGAATCATTTTGCTTAGAACTTAACAATTTAATCTCCATCAGCATTTTAAAGAATATTTGGGAAATCCAAAAGAGCAATAAGCTGTGAATTTCATGAGAAATAGTGCTCTTGAGAGTGATAGAACTTAATATAGACTGTCATGAAAATAGTTTTTGTTTAAATAGTTATCCCATTAATGCTTTTAAGAACTAATTAATTATTAAAATATTTGTAAGTAATATTTGTTGTCTATTAAATGGCTTTTAAATGAAAAAAGAAAGACTAATATAAAATTGTCCTCAACTGAATTAATGTTTTGTTCTTTTATTACAGCAATCGGGATATCCACTATCAACGCGGCGATTTAAAAGAAATACTTTTTCCACCGAATGTGTCTGTCCACCAGGTAAAAGACTTTTATGTATATTTTACAATTTTGGGACTTTCATTAAATTGTCATTATTTGCCCATATTGTATAAAAATGTATTGATTTTTGGAAGGGTTTAAGAATTTTGTGAATTATTTTAATATTTCTGTGCGCGGATATAATTTTCATGTGTATTTTTTTATATATAACATTCCAAATGGTGCGTTGACACATAGATTCGTCGATATGCATAGATATTCAGATGTATTACAATTTATTGTGTTATTTATAGATCATATATTTTCATTTTTTTTTAGTATTTTAAAAATTTTAGTTCAAAACTCTACTTCATCTTTTTTTCTTTTAAAGCCATATTTTGTATCGCACCGCATTTCTTCCATTCCTTGCATTCTTTTCCTGTTGTAAACGGATAAAATTTTCTGGCCGTATTTACAAAAATCTTAGGAACAGCTAAGCCGATTCTCGTGAACTTTTCTCTGGTATTCTAATGTCGCCAGTAGTAAAGCTTAGACCATATATTCTTACACTGAGTTGTCTAGTACTGAATCGTAAGTTTGAGAAGCGAATTATTTTCTTTTAAATAAGAAATAAGATTCGTTTTAATCCCTCTCTAAAAAAAATAAGGCCTCGGTGAATATTTAATAGAGATAAGGAGTAAAATAGAACAAACAAAATCGATTATTTAATATACAAACAAATACGTACTAAGGAAATGAAAAAAAAAACATGAATAAAAATTTTTCCATTCTGTAAAATAGGTGGACGGAAAAAATAAAGGGATAATATTTTCGGTATATATTTGTAATGTTGTCCTAAGGGGATGCAATGGGAAAAAAATCATAAAATTATTATTTTTTTTAATGAAACGCGTATTCTATTTCAAAATGAGAATGGAAACTGACTCCTGTAAAACCCTTCTTTTCCCCCTGAGATCAGCAAAGGGGATTGGAGTTGTCTTTTATATTACTCAGCTCTGCTGTGCTTTAGAGACAAATTAAAACAAACAATCGAATTATAAGTATACAATAACAATTTGCATCAATTTATAAACATTCTAACGTGCAGTCAAATTATTGGCTTACATTTCAAATTATGCATACAATAAAGGAAACTATTGTCCGACCACAGTACGAAGAACCACGGTTGGCATAGTGCCAAGACGATTCTAATCACGCTGTAGGGAAGGCTGCTGAGGAAGGAGGGGGAAAAGTCTCGTATTCTCTCGACATTCTTTTGAATCGGTTACTAACTGCGCTTGCTTGCTTTTTCCTCGTCTGTTATTTTGATTATTATATTAAAATTACTGGATCCTTTACCCAACACAACTGCTCGGAATAAGCCGTTCCGTAGTGATTGTAAACGTATAATACACAATGTAATTAAATTGTGTGATAAAGAAGCACTAGAAGGAAATGTTATTGTTCCACTTTCGCAATCCCTAAAGAGAGCTAGTGAAATGACCGGGATATCAATGTTCAGAGTAAAAAGAATACGCAGAGAAGCAAAGGGTGAAGAAACTCCAAAATTTGAATCTCCGAGGAAACGTCAGAAAAAAAGAACCACCGAAAACGTAGCTTTAGATAACTTTGATTGTGATGTAATCCGAAAATATCCACTCCTATAAAACTCCTATTTTTTAAATAGATTTGCTTCTTTCTTTTTATTATTTTGAAATTATTATTCACATATTCGATCAAAAATAAAGTTTTAAAAAATAACTTTAAAATTGCGGACAAAAAGCAGTCTGAAATACATTCCGTATTTCATAAACAAACACATCCGAAAATATGACGTTTTCCCCTATTTTCTAAGTAGACTAGCTTTTCTCGAGCATGCGTAACAGCTTCCAGGGACCTAGCTTCCGTGGTCGGACTGTAAACGTTTATAAATCTTTTATATTTCTCAGCTCTGCTATGCTTTAGAAATAAATTAAAAACAAACAATTGAATTATAAGATTACAATAAAAATTTGTATCAATTTATAAACATTCTAACGTGCAGTCAAATTATTGGCTTACATTTCAAATTATCTATACAATAAAGGAAACTAAACGTTTATAAATCTTCTATATTACTCAGCTCTGCTATGTTATAGAGACAATTATTATTGAATTCGTTGCACATATATAATTTGCTTTTACAGCAATAAGCATACGTACTACTTGTACGGAATATATATATTATCATTCAATAGAAATACACATTTCAATACTCACAAACCAGCAGAGAGTCAAACCAACAGTACTGCCACGTAAACTTTGGGCCCCCTAAGCACTAGCGCAGGATAGCACTCGATCTGCATACCCTCGTAGCTCCCTCTCGCTTATCTATCAACCTTAACAACCTTTTTCAATCCTAACAACCTTTTTTGTTAATGACGCTGCATGGTATTTATACTAAGCGCGTATGCCGAAATTAGCATATCTTAAGCAGCTTCTTTAATTCATTCACTCAAAAGTTCGATTCTTGTGAATCGAATCTTGTGTATACCTTACACATTCTAACGTGCAGTCAAATTATTGGCTTACATTTCAAATTATCTATACAATAAAGGAAACTAAACGTTTATAAATCTTTTATATTACTCAGCTCTGCTGTGCTTTAAAGACAAATTAAAAACAACAATCGAATTATAAGGTTACAATAACAATTTTATGAATTTATAAACATTCTAAGGTGCAGTCGAATTATTGGCTTACATTTCAAATTATCTATACAATAAATGAAACTAAACGTTTAATCTGAAATAAAATAAAGAGGATTACAATAAATCGAACTACCACGGATACATTAGTTGATTGAATTAGCAGTATTGCGTAACGCACGATTTTGCGTATAAACGTATTATCAAGCTATTAATGTACTGTTTAAATTCTTACCAAAACAACTAAAGGAACGAAATTTCTTCTATATAAATAAAAGAAAAACTTTGCCGGTCGGGGAACAATTCCGCTTAGACCGTTTCCGGAATGGCATCCGTTATGAAATTAGGCCATGTTTGAAAATGTCGAAATCGATGTATTTTTTTTCTCATTAAAGTACATAAATGTTACATATTTGGAAAGATCTTTAAAAACTGATAATTTTTTCTGCATACACTTATTCTGTTACTTTAATAGTTTTAGAGATATTTCAATTCTAAATGCATAACTCCACCTATACAAAACGTAACCGTCATGTTCTAAAAGTTAAAATCGATGTATTTTTTTTTAAAGAAAGTACATAAATTTTACAAATTTAAAATGAGCTTAAAAAGCTGATAATTTTTTTCTGCGTACACTTATTCTGTTACTTTAATAGTTTTAGAGATATTTCAATTCTAAATGTATACTCCACCGAACAAAACGTAACCGCCATATTTTACGATGTAAACACGGCGTGATTCATTCACAGCGGGATTCTCAGTAAAAAATGAATCACTGAAAAAAAAGTTTCATCGTGTGTCTAATTTTTAATTATATTTCTATTTTTCATACTTTTAATTCAAACTTTTTAATTATAAATAGATCATTTGAAGATGTACTGATTTTTTGGGGATTTTTTGGCAATTAAAAGTGAAAAAATTTGAAATTCAAATGAACTGTGATTCGAGTGTCAAGTGATTTGATAGCTGGGCGAAGCCCGTCTAGTAATTAATAATTAGAGAAAGAAAAACCGTTTCAAAAGATCAATAGTTCTAAATACACTAATTGATAGAATTAAATGTATGCATAGGGCATGGTTTGGTGCACAGTTGTACAATAAATTTAACGTATGATATTATTTATTGCAAGTACAAAGAAAAAAAGGATTTTTTTTTAATTTTTAAATCATGAAATATAGGACAAAAATTTCCAGAAATCAAACAATCTCAGGATGCACTAGCTCAGAGGTTCTCAACCTTCCCATGGTCGAAAGCACATCGAAGTTTTCGGAGAACATGGTGGGCACAAGTAATAGTTTTTGTATCACCGATGATCATTAATGACGTAATAGAAATATTTTTTATTCAACAGTCCGTTACCAACCTTTTAATATTATTGTAATGATTACGTTTTGAAAAATAATAAAGAAAAGAAACAATAAAATTTTGATTATTTTATTTATAAGTAGGTACATGAAAATAAAAAAAAAGTAAGCTGTATAAATGGGTTTATTACTTAAAAATACTTTATTTAAAATTTAATCAATATTTTTCTGAACTGAATCAGCTAATTTTTTGTAATTTCCATGTTTTACACATTTTTACTCAACTCAGTAAATAATAAAATATGTAACAGAAATTTGAAAATAAACTCGGGCGCGTTCCAACACCTTACCGGACGCACGTGCGCCCGCGGGCATATGGTTGAGAACCACTGCACTACACTAGCTTATAGAACTATTCATTCGAAGTGTATTCCCCAGAGTTGAAAGAACTGGCTGTATATGCCGTGTTCTCCAGGTCAGATCAATCTACGATGAGAAATACATACGGAAATATTTATTTTAATACGTATTACTCAAATTACTTTTCAGTCCCATTATGCTGTTAATGATTGCGAGGTGTTTCATTTCTGAAATAATGTAAACTACAGATCGTCTGCTAGAATGGAGAGCACACACCAATCCATCTTAAATTTTATTTGGATTTAATTATGTTATGGGTCACCTATGAAGGGTAATCTTAATCAGATCAAAGTAAAGTTGAAGGATATTTCTCTCAGTTATCAGTGTTAAAAATCCTTTACATAAGGGAATGCTTTTCGCTGCCAGCGGTGTTGAAAATGCGCCCGCTCAAACGTCACGGGAAGCATATTCAGTAAATCAACCCTTTACATCCAGTGATTTCCGGTGCCCTTTGGGACTGGCATAAATATGCAAGCGTCTTCAGCATCAATGCCATATGTGCATCGACGAGGTTGATACAATGTTAAAAGTGCTTAAATTAACGGTGATTTAACTGTAAACGGATTCCCAGTTAGCAGTTTCGCAAAATTATTTTGTATGCTTAGGCCGCAAATAATATCTTTTCTGAGTTTCAGAAAGCTGTTTGTCTTATTCAGTAAATGCTTTCCAAACATTTGTTGAAATAATCGGCATTTGAGCAAAGTTTGCCCGCCAAATAAAAGATTAGGCATTTAGATTTTGTAATATTTTAGTCGTTATTTTTATTTTATTTTTCGATGTTTCGTCCTTTGTGCAATGTTTCATGAAAACTTTTAAGAACTGTGTGAAATCGAATTACATAACCTCTTCATTAAGCGGAATGAGTGTATAATCATTTTTTCTTTGATGAAAATCTAGAATGTTAATTACAAGTTTTGTGTTTTGATTACTGCATGACAAAAGTAATTAAACATTACAATACATGATTGCCTTTACATTAGCAACAACAGTGCATGATTTTCCCCCCTTTTTATCTAGAAAATGTATATTTTAATATAAAAATAGGAAAATATCGAACGAAAATCAAAAGTGATTGTAATCGCATTCGAAAGCACGTACTCGAAATAGATTATATATATATAAACTTCTCTAGCCGGCCACCCCTATTCAGCGACGACTCTTCATTAATGGCCATATTTTGTTCAGAACCGATCAAATAAAGAAGGTCGTTCACGCTTTATGGAAACGATTTTGAAATTTGTTTTTGGCGTTAGCATTTTGAGATAAAAATTTGGCAACTTCAGAATAATCCTCTGATACTGTTTTGTTTTGATTGGAATGTAAAATGTAAGAATTATTTTGAAATTGTCTCCTAAAATTGATAGATGGCTCGAAGGTTACGTAACTGCGCTTTCCGAGGAAAAATATTCGTATCAACAAATTATAAAGCGGTGTAAAAATCGCGGTTATGGCATTTAAAAAAAAAGGTATTTATAATACATTAAATGTAAAAGGAAAAAAAGTCTAACTCAGAGTAAAAATGAAAACATGACCTTGAAACCTCATCCTATGACGGTTCGAATGCAGGTAAATATCAAGAAAGTGAAGTCTCTTAAGTCACTGGATAGACATACATATATATATATATATATATATATATATATATATATATATATATATATATATATATATATATATATATATATATGCTTTTCTGTGCGTGTGTTGCTGTTGTAAAATTTTAAATAAATGAGCTACGTGTGTAAATTTTGTATAAATCACTGTACTCGTTGCCTAGACTTAAGAAATTACAAAAATTGTCTCGGTCTTTTCTACGCAATTAAAACCTTTCTTTCTCCGCAAAAAATTCACAGAGATTTAATCGTTTTTGCGGCAAATTACGTTCCTTAAATTTGAACCGCAAATTCCTGTGATTTGACAAGTGTAAATTAAAAAGTGTTAGAGAGGATTTTTATGTGGGAGAGGTATGCTATGTCTGTAAAAATCTGAAGTGGTAAAGAAAGGATCGTAGAGTGAGTGGTACATGTGGAGAATTTTCATGGGAAATAAAAAGAAGCAGGATGTGAATTAAAGTGTTATTGCGAAAGGATAATATTAAAAGGGAATTAGTTAAAATTAGGAAACGTTGATATGGAATTAAAAAGGGAATTTTAAACTATATATACATATATTTGCCGTTGTTGGCACTGATCTAGCGGCTAAACAATCCTGCTATTATCTCGTTGGGTTCTAGTCCCAATTTTATTTAACTTTTGTAATTTTTGTTCTTGGACGTCTAAATACGGAATAACAGGGTTCTTGTATCTTCAGAAGAACGGTGCTAACTCGGTCATATATATTTACTTGGTTGTGCTCGTTGAGTTGACGCAAAGTTACTGAAGGTTGAAATAGTTTGATAGACCGTAACATGTTCAGAATCACTTTCTTAGAAAAAAAAATACAGTATAATTTCTGTCTTTCCATTTTATGCGGAGTTCCTTCTTATCTAATTTTTGTCTTAAGGTGACTACCTACGTTCGGAGTCAATTTTAAAAAAATAATATTTAAAGGATTTTTTGGTCTTTTATGGTAAAATAGCACTTAAAAATTTAAAAAAAGAACAAAAACGTACCTGTAAATAGCATACTTTTTTATAAAGTGGTCAATTTGAAGTAATTTTTAATGAAATTTAGCTAAAACGCCTATCACTCTGCACAAAATCCTAATGCTATTTTAATTTCCTTTTCACACATGATACATATGACAGTTATCTTCAAAATGACCCACAATCTTAGAGAAATTTTAAAATGTAAAAATAATACAGACAATTTTATTTTCCAATATGAAAATTTTCCCCGATTTATCATTCCTTTCTTTATAAAATCAGCCCCAAATAAAAAACTATTTATTATATACCATATATTGTGCGTCATTTCATTAACAATAGCATCTAAATCATTTCCGATTCGTCATTCCTTTCCTTATAAAAATAGCCCCAAATAAAAACTATTTATTATACACAAATTATTGTGCGTCATTTCATTAACAATAGCATCTAAAACATTTCCTGAAAATTTTATCAAATTATATACGTTACTAGCTGAAAACCCGCACTTCGCTACGGAGTATATTCCAATTACGGCCAATGTATGTAATTAATACCAAATAAATAAATATAATAAATACAACGATCAATGTATGCAATTGATGTAAAAAAACAAAAAAATATATTTATAAAAAAATCGTAAGGGTTATTTTTACAGACAAAATAATGTAGAAGAAAATATTCAAATTAAATCTAATAGAACATACTAAAGAATATAGTACAGTTTGAGGAACATATCTTTTACTGTATTTTAATATTTTTTTGGATAATGGCCAATCGTTTGCCACGTTAGCAAGAAATTTTTTTTTTCTATTCCGTTGTTATGTACGTTACGATAAATTTATTTAAAGTACCAGAAAAAGAAATCACTTGATCAAGATTTAAGAAATTAAATTCTAAAATTTAATCTTTAAAAATTCACCAAAAATCAGAAAATGGAGCTAAAGATTCGAAAAAGGTTTCATTTTAAAGGAATTTTTATGATCTTTCTCGTGATATAAATTTTATAACCCTCAAATTATTATTTTAAATGCAAACTTAAACAAAGTTACTAAAACAGCTTAAAAATTTAATTTAAAAAATCCAAGACGAATTTTTCAAAAATCTTTCTTAGTGCACCCCTACACTATAAGAAGAATCGCCATGCAAAATTTCAGCCCTTTAGGTCCAGCGGTTTGGTCTGTGCGTTGTCTGTCATCCAGTCAGTCAATCAATCAGTCAATCAGTCAGTCAGTCAGTTACGGAACTGTGTTATGTATATAGATTATGTGAGATATCATGATAACCGTAGAGATTTGTGCTAAAGAACACAATTCTGAGAAAAACGCATTTAAAGTTGTTTGTCACTTCAATTTTATAGCAAACGATGTTTTTTTAAATAGCTATAACTCTGCTTCTAACTGATGTAGAATGAAAATCAAAATGGTTTTGAAAAGAGAAAAGATTGAATTACACGATTCTTGCAAAAAATAAAATTGACCAAAATAGTAAAAAAATGACATTTTCAACGTAGGCAGTCATCTTAATAGGTTTCCCAGCAGATTTATAGAAGAACCCATTTTTTTTCATTGAACTTTATGTACATCCATAAAATGGGAAAAGTGTTCTCATTGATGTCGGTTACGTTAACAATTCTGACTTTGGTTATCAACTTAGCTTTAACTTGGACTTCCCCCATCACAAGCTATATGTATCAACTTGTGGAGTATGAAGAAATTTTTTTGTAGTCACACTATGTCGTTCAAAAAAATTCGTTAAACAGAAGCGTACTCCGAGGCACGGGGAGAACAGATATTTTGTTTTATTTGAGAGAGTTATCCCATTCATTCGTTTCACAGTCATCCGTGCTTGTAGCTTCAGTGATCTTTTTTTTTTTTTTTTACATGACTTACAACTCGTAGTTTTTATCGATAATTTTACGCTTCTTTAAATGCAGTTCGTGGCGATACATTTTTCCCTTTTCCAAAAGGTGAATTTTAAAATGGAAGGGTGCAGCTTTTCATGATTGTAAGCGAACCACTTGAACTGACTAGACGGACAAATCTCTTCGAAACGTTTGTTGTGGTGCGGTCTTAACGGCCGCGCCGTGGTAAGCGGGTTAGGAGGGCTTTCCCACGTGGCTATGAGGTAGGCGTGATAAACCATATCCGTCTCCGCGCGGAGCGCTTTCATCCTTTTTGAAACGGGATCCTAGAAAAGCCGAAGTTTCAAAACGTGGATTTCCAGAAAAGTGGTTATTGGGAGACTTTTTCTTTCGCTGTCTTGCTAAGTTTTGATCCCTAAAAAAATATGTCAAGTAATTTATTTTTAATGAAAATTACTTTTAATTAAAGTGCGATTATTAAAATATTTTATAACTATCTGAAAACCTGTAATTCGCTACGGAGTACATTCAAATTAAATACAACGATCAATGTATGCAATTAATGTAAAAAAACAAAAAATATAATTATAAAAAAATCGTAATGGATATTTTTATAGACAAAATAATGTAGAAGAAAATATTCAAATTAAATCTAATAGATCATACTAAAGAATATAGTACAGTTAATATAGTACAGTTTGAGGAACATTTCTTTTACTGTAGTTTATTATATTTTTTGGATAATTTCCAATCGTCTGCCGAATTAGCAAGAAAAAAATTTTTTTGGGGTCTATTTCGTTGTTATTCACGTGGCGCAAAATTAATTTAAAGTATCACAGAAAGAAAAGAAACCACGTGATCAGCATTTAATAAATTAAATTCTAAAAATTAATCTTTAAAAATTCCCCAAAAATCAGATAATGTAGGTAAGGATTCGAAAAATATTTCATTTTAAAGGAATTTTTATGATCTTTCTAATGATATAAATTTTATAACCCTCAGATTATTATTTTAAATGCAATTTTTAAAGAATGTTACAAAAACAACTTAAAAATTTAATTTAAAAACAATCTAAGAAGAATTTTTCAAAAATCTTTCTTAGTACACCCCTACACTATAAGAAGAATCGCCATGCAAAATTTCAGCCCTTTAGGTCCAGCGGTTTGGTCTGTGCGTTGTCTGTCAGTCACGGAACTGTTTTATTTATATAGATAACGAAGAAAAGATTCAGCGAAAGAAAGAAAGAGAGAAAAAATTAGAAGAGAAGAAAATAAGTGTGCATTTAGAGGGAAACAATTAGATTAAAGAATGATTAAATAATATTAGTGTTCTGCATAATAAGGTTGGAGAGAGAAAGTTACTGAAGGGAATTAGAAAGATCACCGGTGTAGGTCAGTGGCTCTGAGCTAAGGCCTGGACTTCAGCGTAGAAGGTAGTGAGTTCGGGCCTGACTCAGGGCAACTCGGGTTAGGAGATGAAAAAGTGGAAAAAAAAAAGGTTAAAGTAAAAAAAAAAGGAACGTATGAATAATTAATAAATAATGATAAATAAATAAAAGACTAAAATTAGTAAATGAAAAAAATATGTATACATAATGAAGGATAACAAAATGTAATTAAAAGATATGCAAAGATTACACGCGCTTAGTTATTATTATGTAAGTTGGTAGTGTGCAACAAAACAGGTGCCGAGTTAATGTATTGTCTGTGATATTGACTTTACTTGATGTTAGTATGAATTGTAATACTACTTGTCTACTGTTACACATAGAAATTAAAAAGAAAAGAAGAAGAAATGTATTGTAATTTAACTTTGCTTGTAATCAGAAATAAATACATACAAAAAGGAAAAAGTCGTCTGGAACCGGGAACGGCCAGCTTGAAAATTTAATATGTTTTAGACCTTCATGTAGAGGGTCTGTTGCCACGGATATGGCTAGGCAGGAATTATGTTATTTTTGAACTTCAGTTGTTTTGTTTAGTTAATGTGACTTATACACAAAACCTTTCCGTTTATGCATTCGCAGTGGTCGGCATGATTTACGAATTATATAGATAACGAGCATAAACCAGTTACGCAATTTTGGAAAGGAAAGAGATTGATGCTTAACGTATTTTATGACCATTGAACACGTGTACTGATTTAACTGAAGAATTACTGCTTCTTATCTCATCGAATACGAAAATTGGAAAAATCCCGTGCATAAATTCGCGCTTTTCCACTGAGGAGGAGTACGAAGAGGCCGAATATTATGACCACTCTTGTAAAAAGAAAGTAACTTCAGCTCTAACCATCCGTGTCGAAGATATGCTTATATTGATTAAGAGAAAAATGAATATAAGACAACCAGAGTGGAAAGTCTTGTAGGAATACTCACGATCCCTAACGATGGTCATAGGAAGAAAAATTGTGAATTGCCGACACAGGATGTTGGTCGTCCGAGTCTCATAAACGCGAGGGGTCAACGACACAGCAGTTACATTTTAATGATGGGGATATACCAAGATACACTTTGCACAATGTATGGGTTGTCGCAGCCATTGATCATTCTTATGCTAACTTGTGTCTACAGTCAAAGGTTTCCAAATAATTCAGGACACGCTGGAATTGGCCTTTTTTTCCCGGCAGGGAACGGGAGATAGTCTGATCAGTCGTCTGGTACGAGGAATCCGTTTTTTCATATTTTTCCCCAGGGAGAGTGGGGGGGGGGACTATATACAGGGTGGTCATAGAAAAACTGCCGATATATGGACCTCTAGCGGCTGTTCCGTTCAACCGATCGAGATGAGATTTCAGATATAGTTATTCGGAGGTATGAGCTTGAGATTCTGTGAACGGCAACAAAGTGGCGCTCACGGTTATGGTTAAAGGTATAGAAACTCGAAATTTTCGAATAGCAACGCCCACTTTTTCCCCGCATGCAAAAACCCTAAAGAGCGTTGGAACGGTACGTGTATCACCAAAAAACGGACGCGTTATGCAAGCACAATGAAACAGCTCGGCGAACGGCCAACAAAAACACGATGTGGAAAATGTGTAATCCAAATAAAAGTTTTCTTTTGTCCAGTCTGTATTGTCATCAGTGATTGGTGTGTCTTGCCTCTCTCATATGCAAATTTCCTCCGTGTGGCCCGATCGTGTTTTTGTAGGCTGTTTGCAGATCTGTTTTTTGTGCGTTCATACCGCGTCCGTTTTTTTTGTAATACACGTACCGTTCCAACGCTATTTTGGGTTTTCACATGCGCTGAGCATTTTGCGACGGGAAAAAGTGGGCGTTGCCATTCAAAAATTTCGAGTTTCTGTACCTATAACAGTAACCGTGTACCTATAACACTTTATTGCTGTTCACAAAATCCCGAGCTCATACCTCTGAATAACTATATCTGAAATCTCATCTCGATTGGTTGAACGGAACGGCCGCTGGAGGTCCATATATCGGCAAAGCTTTTTTATGACCACCCTGTATATTGCGCCTTGTTGTAATACGGTAAGTTGACTTTTTTGTTGGAGCAGAATTCGGTCAAACACGTGAACGAATGATAATTTTGAGTATGTGTTGTATACATATCTGTTCACTGTGAAGGATCAGTTGCAAACTTTCATCGAAAGAGTTTTTGTTGATTCGTTTCTTTCAGCGAGACTGGTTTTGCCAACATGTGAAGATTATTTAGGAGGAGTTTTGGCATTTTATTCTCTGGGGTTGATCCTGATCTTGTAATTCTCCAGATCGTCTTCTAATAAAACATGTATGTGATGTGACGTTAAAAATTTCTTATTCATCGAGTCAATTTATCGAATTGAATAGATTGATTATTTTCTTTGTCTTTTTTTTTTAAAGACAAAACGTTGAAAAGCGGACAACGTCTTGAGACCCGATGTCAGACATCAAATTAAGTCTATTTTCGATGGGTCAGAGCAGTTATGGTATCACCTGCAGAAGATAAACTGTAGATAAACTGATGTAGTGATCAAAAATACTTCTTTAAAGGGTCTGGACCATAGGTTTAGCGTCGGTGGGGGGGCACGTGTGTCCCCCTCAACTTAACTTGAATTAAAGTAAAACGTTAATAAAATTTAAGTTAAAATCGGAAAATTGTAGATAACTTTTAAGAAAGTTGGTTTTTTCCAGCTTTTTCAAAGTGTGAAACTGACGATTCCAGTTATGTCTTTAGCCTTAACATAGTTTTTAACAATGATATGATCCATAACAAAAATTCGATGCTATTTTTATCTGATTTTATTTATATTATATTTATTTTCCTCATTGTATAACTTTTAAATACTACTCAAAAATCAATTCTATTGTTATTCAATTTTTAAAAAAATCATAATAATTCATATTTTAAGGACTGTCCGGCAGTCAATGCGCTGAGGAGGGCCCTAACTGAATTCAGTTCGTGCCAACCCCCCCCCCCCCCCAAAAAAAAAAAAAAAAAAAAAAAAAAGTTAGAAGCACGCTACGCCTATGGTCTGGACCTGTGTATTACAGCTGTGTGGATTTAATTCGCATGTTATGACTGACATTTCTTTAAAAAAGGTCTACTTTGCTATAAAAGTTTTTTGTTAAGTATCAGTCGACTTTTTTTATATTATTTTCTTAAATATAAATATTTTTTAATATCAATTGGCTTACCTGTTGAAGGTGAAGAATCAACCGAAGTGCGTACTTTTTCTTGAGTAAGACAAGTTGTTTTTCTAAATAATTAAGAGCAATTCATTCTGGTTCTTGAATTATCCATAACGGGAATAAATTGAAATATTAAGTTAAATTAAAAAACATCTCCCCTTCATTTCAGTTGAATATGGATATCAGCGTGAATTCTTCATAACCTAAATTCCTTATTCCGTTAATGTCGTATTCTGTAGTAAATAAGGTATCCATAAACGTTAGAAGGAAATGGACCCTTTTCATTCTCCTGCAAAATCGAGTGAAGTTTGAATAGAGCATATGTTTTTAAAACTAAAATCTTAATAATGGGATGATTTATTTTGACATTTCATTTTAAACTATTTTAACAATTTAATTAATTTACTTCAGTTTCGAGTGGGCTAGCAAGCAAACTGAGCATAAACTTCATTTGGCGATTTTCCTTGAAGCAATTAAATCAATAGATGAAGAGTACGTCATTTTAGATACTGGTTCTCAACTTTTTATACCTCGGTTTCTCCATGGAAATGCGTATGTAACTGGCAAACCCCTCGTACAGACAGATCAAACTATACATGTAATGTAACAATGTGAATAAAATTAAGCAAAACAAACACACACACATATATATATATATATATATATATATATATATATATATATATATATATATATATATAATACATTCGATTGTTTTCTTAAATTACATATACAAATAAACTCACAAAGTGGCACATAAAATTCAATAAGTGTCATATAATTATATACGTTTTAATAAGGAATCATTTACCCTTGGACAGTTCATCGTGTGCATGTTTGGGGAGAAGCGACGTCAACCCACTCAGAAAGTCTGCGCATATGTTCAAAATTTAGCCTGCTTCGGTTAAAGAACTTTCTTCTCGGCTGGAGTTATGTAATAATTCCAGAAATAAAAAATTCGGAATACTTTTTATAAATTTTTTATTACAAGAAATTGTTTTTTTGCGCCACTGTTAAACATATTCCGCGTACCCCAGAAGAGTCCAACACGTACCCCAGGGGGCACCATAAGTTGAGAGCCGCTGTATTAAGCAGTTATTATTGTATTCTGCACTTATGACAGTTTGAAAGAATATGACCAAAAAATCAAACATTTGAAAAAAAAATTCAAGTAGTTATCTTAGAAAGCGATTTCTAAAAATAAAATGTCAGCCAATAATTACAACTTAATCGTTCTTTAATAACATGTTTAACAGCCAATGCTATCCACATTTATTTTGTTTACATTTATACTAGGGTTTTCGACTTTGAGCAACTTTTTTAAAACCCGGGTTTTGGGTTTGTCTGGTTTTTTTAATTTAAAACCCGGGTTTTCCCGACTTTACTTGGTTCGTTCCAGAGGCTTAATAGCAAATAACTAAAATAATAAATAATTTATTAGAAGCATTTAATTTATTTCAGAATTTTAAATATAAAAAATAACAGTAAATAAATTTAATGTTAATAAACATATACATATATGTATAACATAAATAAAAGTGGTACAAATATCTCATTTTTTATAAAACTGTCTTACAACCATCATTGCACTCAACGTATCATCATTGAGTCGGCTTCTGAGTTTATTAGCAAAGAGACCCATTACAGAAAATGCTCGTTCTTCTTCCACCGAAGTTGGTCGAATTGTTGTTAAAAACCTGAAAAGTTTATCTAGCATTTCAGGTCGGCTTTTTGTTGCCCGAAACAACTCAATTTCTTTTCTTATGATATATGAATCAGATTTTGATTTTTTATGATTTTCCTTATTACCATTCTCCTGCAGAAACATACTAAGCTCATCAGATAGGGACATTTGTTTAGTACAAGCACCAATACTCGTAGCATCATCTTTAATTCCATCTTTAACTCCCACCTCAACTGCTATTTCTGGTTCAGACTCTGACCCATTATCATTCACGTTGAATAATCGTTTTATTCAGGTTGTTGCCAGATCAAATATTTTGTTTTTAAAAATTTTACTACCAAACTCATCATATGATTGGTCTTGGTTCCAAATTAAGGAACATAATTGGTATTCTACTGTATTAGATAAATAACTAATTCCCCGGATTTACATTAAAAATTCCCCGGGTTTCGAGTTCGGGGAAACCCGGGTCAAAAACCCTAATCTATACGACATTCATGCAAAGAAGAAACCGTATTAAATAAAATTTATAGCATAAAATTTTTCTGTAATTTTCGCTAAATTTTTTGCTCTTTCACAGTTTTATAGATTTTTAAAAATTTAGAATTATGTGTTTTAAAAGTTTAGAACGTTTTCACGAGACCACTTTAACGTTTTCAAAAAGTCTATTATGTTCTGAAAAGAAAAGACAAAACCTTTGTGCTCGAGGAATAAACAGGAAATCCAACGTAAATAAAGCACAAATAGCAGTAACATGCAATTTTGCCTACGGCCGTTTCGAAGCTGCAAAGGAGCTTCTTCATCAGTGCAAAGAACTTAGTGGTAGCTCAAAAAGCCGAATAAGCTATTTGTGCTTTATTTACGTTGGATTTCCTGTTTAGTCTATTATGATTTTTGTTGTGCATCTAAATAGGCTCATTTCGCGAAAGTCCGATTTAGGGATATTCACACAAACAGGAATGAGTATTCGCTTTGCAATCCGATGGACAGATCGGGCTTAATCGACAACATCATGCTGTCTATAAGTCAGGCCGCATGGATGCTGTAATCTCCGCTGTCTCCTAATAAGGAAGTTAGCGCCGGCGTACAAACGAAACCGCAGCCTCACATAAGGCGGCCATTAGCTTTAATGGTGATCATAAAATCGCCTCTTATATCATTATTAGGAAGACCTGCCCACTGCAACTGCGGAAACGGAATGGATAGCGTCTGTCTACTGACACAATGAGCGACCATTTGCGACCCATAGATACTTACTTCGATCTTTAGTGGGATCCGCGGAGGTACTAACAGTGATTTACGAAAGGATGCCTGTACCGCAAAGTCTTTTAATGGATATTTTGATTGAAGGGTGCAGTTTTTCTTAAAGACTTCAGACGAAAGACTGTCGTTAATTTATTTCTTTGTTTTCCATCCTGCGAATGGGGGCAGTACCCTAAATATGCCACACACACGAATATTTTCTTCTTTTTCAAACTGCATTATTTTAATTAGAATTTGTTGTTTGGAAGCGAAAACGCTGGTAATTCGCAAAACTGGAAATCCGTTTTCCCGTACTTTCGGGAGCTCTTATTTTACAGCATGGTTGGTGTACAAAACAGAACTGTGTAATGAATGCTCAAATTAGCATTTTTTTCGGACATAATTAACACGTTTATTTCCTTTTAGTGTACGTTAAATAAGCAACATCCAAATTTTTATTTGTTATCAGTAAGATGTGGATATTTTTTTTTCCTGGTCGTTCAGTACTGATACATTTAAATACAGTATGCGTCGATGAAACTTCAAAGTGAAACAAAACTTGTTTCTAAATCATTCATCGTTTCCATTCTTTATTGCACCGGGCGTCCTCGTTTCGAAGAGTTCATTATTCAGCAACTTGAAACTTGTTTCTGCCCCATCAAGATTTTTACCCTCATATGGAGATCTTTGAGCCCCGGGGGCTAAAGCTATGCGGGTTATTTGCCATTTCAAGGTCTTGGGTGTGGTCATCATTTTTCAGTATGACCACATAGTCATAAATGGGGAGCAATGACCCAGAAAGAAAAAAAAATGGAGCACTAACAGCTTTATCTTAATGCTCTATACTGTTTCATCAAAACGAAATTTTAAGTAAAAATATAAAGGTGACATTCTACATCAGATAAAATTCCATTGTTCTAAATTACTTGTGCTTTTTAGCATGATTCTATCTTGTTCCAGAATTTGCAAGGCTTCTACACTTTATCGTATGATTCCATATTGAACATGATCATCCCAGAGGAAGATAAATTCTAGCAACTGACTGTGCATAATTCTATTTTTCGGTATTTTCCTTTCATTCAAAGTATTAACGATTGTAAGTGGCGTAAAACATAAGGTTGGAAGTGGGATTGAAATAAGGAGATATACTGATTGCAATTGTCTAATTTATTTGCAAGAAATATTTAAAACTATCCTTCCAAAAATTCTTAACTTTAACGATATAATGATAGAATTTCATTGGAAAAAAAAAATCAGGGATAATCTAGAAAACTCAAGAAAGATAACCTTTAAAATTGCATTGGAATCATGTGTTATTTTTTCCCTATTCCTTCTGTCTATCTGTAAAAAGGAGAAGAAAATCTGTTTTTTTTTTCTTTCAACCAAGAAACGGAGTGTTTATTCGACGATTCTTCACACACATAAAATTTTATTTGTCGGGTGGATTCACACGAACCCAATTTTAAACCACCGTATCCGAGCGCATTCATCTCAGAATGAAAAGCCGTTTATTTTTTTCGAAACGCATTTTTATTCAGAGAGTTGTAAGCAGGATTGTTTCTCCCTGATTCTGTAAATAACGATTTGTAACTCCAACATCCATCCACGCCAAACCAATCCTCGTGTCGACAAGATGGTGGCTACTTCGTTCGAGTCTCCGGAGTACAATAAAACTCGGAAACTTGATGCGATTCTTCTTTCGGGCTCGAAAGCGGCGAAACAGAGGAAAGCTCTTTAAATGGCTTGTATCTTTTATTTTTCAGAGGAATAGCTGCGAGAAACAGATTCACTAGCGAATATTTCAAACTAGGATAGTTTTGGATATCTAGATAGAACCAAATCTTTATATATAAAACACTTCCGTGACTGACTGACTGACAGATAAACGCACAGACCAAACCGCTGGAGCTAAAGAGCTGAAATTTAGCATGGCGATTATTCTTATAACGGAGGGGTGCACTAAGAAAGATTGTTGAAAAATTCTTAGATTTTTTTAAATTAAATTTTTAGGTTGTTTTTGTAACATTTTTTAAATTTGCATTTAAAATAATAATCTGAGGGTTATAAAATTTATATCACGAGAATTATCATAAAAATTCCTTTGAAATGAAACCTTTTTCGAATCTTTACCTCCATTTTCTGATTTTTGGTGAATTTTTAAAGATTAATTTTTAGAATTTAATTTATTAAATGCTGATCACGTGGTTTTTTCTTTCCTTTTGTGATACTTCAAATTAATTTTGCGTCACGTGCATAACAACGAAATAAATTGAGAAAAAAAATTAAAATACGGTAGATAAAATTTAACCTCTAGACTAATTGAGATGGAAGTTTTTTTAAGAATTGCATACATTGACCGTCGTAATTAATTTGAATGTACTCCGTAGCGAAGCACGAGTATTCAGCTAGAGTGTACATAGAAAACATTCTTAATAGTAAAGCTGTTATGACTGGCGACTAGTTTCGGAAGAATTTGTACTCCATCCTCAAAGGGGCATTTTTAGCGAATACCTCAGAATGAAAGAATTAAACAAAATTTTCTTCGGGAGTCTTATAGCTGCATCCGTATTGAATTCGCCCAGCTCAGTGTTACCCCAGGAAAGAAATTTGTTCAAAGATGGTTGACTTGGATTGAAATATTTCTTTGAAAATTGTACTCCGTCTGTATAAATAAAAGGAAAACTTTGTCGGTAGGGAACAATTCCGGGTAGACCGTTTCCGGTATGACATTCATTATGAAATTCGGCCATGTTTGAAAATGTCGAAATCGATGTAATTTTTTTTTCATGAAAGTACATAAATGTTATATATTTGGAAAGAACTTTAAAAACTGATAATATTTTATGCATACACTTATTCTGATACTTTAATAGTTTTAGAGATATTTCAATTCTAAATGTATACTCCACCGAACAAAACGCAACCGCCATGTTATACGATGTAAACACGGCGTGATTCTTTCACAGCGTGATTCTCACTAAAAAATAAATCACTGAAAAGAAATGTTTCATCGTGTGTCTAATTTTAATTATTTTTCAATTTTTCATACTTTTAATTCAAACTTTTTAATCATAAATAGATCATTTAAAGATGTACTGATATTTTAGGGATTTTTTGGCAATTAAAAGTGAAAAAAAATTTAAATTCAAGTGGACTGTGATTCGAGTGTCAAGTAATTCGATAGCTGGGCGAAGCCCGGCTAGTTTATAATACAGAAAGAAATATTTTACTAAGTTTTCTTTTTAGAAATTTCGTCCGTCAAAGGAAATAATGGTGTGCGTTTACAAAACAGCATGTCCCAATTTTTCATGTCCGCCCCTTGTCTATGTTAGCCTGTAAGTAAATAAATAATAATTTCAAAGAGACGCACAACTCCGAGGGTTATTATTATTTTTTTAATAGCACTAGGGACTTAGCCCCCTAGGCTCGCTACGCTTGCTCCTCTGTTAGGGCTAATAGCGAGATACATAGGGGTGATTCTCGGGCAATGTAACAGCTTCCATCCATTTACTGTTGTCACCCTGAATGCGAAGGGCGTTTCATCACTGTTGAATTATAAGCTTTAAAATTCAATTAAAACTCGAAATTTTAAGATAGAGAATTGAAACGAGGTTTATATGAATAAGAAAACTTTCAGCTTCCAGATGATATAAATATTTTCTTTGTAAGATAAATACTCGAGGAGCATCGATATTACATCCACATAGGGGACGATATTTCTTGAAAAACTGTTTCATTTTTTGATGAAAATATTAGTCTGTTTTAAAATATTTTTAAACAAATGAGTCTTGTTTGAAAGAGAAATGTCTGTAGTCTTAGATTGTAAAAAGATCAAAATTCTACGATACTTTTTTGGCGAGTTATCGTAATCTGAAGATGAAAAAGTCAATATGTTCCCACAAAACCTAAAATTAAAAAAAACTTAAGTCCGACGAAGATGGGACATGTCTTACTTTGGTCCCCCCCATTTTTCTGCATTCATTGGTATCGCTCTCGACCACATATCCACAGCGGTTTTGGAGGAGATAGCGTGACAAGCTTTTGACAACGGCAGCGGGAGTTACTTGTTTTTAGAATAGAGAGATTAACAAGTACATCTTTACAGCCATCAACAAACGAAGTTAGATTACTGAGTAATGCAACTTCACATGCTTAAAAAGTATATGAACCACTTCCATTCTAGTATGGAGGCTTTACTCGACTGCCACAGGCATTACCAAAACAGATGAGGCGGCGACGAAGGTTAATTCAAATGATCAAATGTATCGATAAGGCTCCAGTTCCAAGCGATCATTTATTTTTTTAAACAAAAATAAAACGGGCTTTCATCTTTCCTGTTTTGCGGCAATTTATACACTGAATGCATGTGGCATCATGTGCTCGAAAATAGGGTGAAAAATGGCTCAGTCAAAGATTAACATTAAGGGATAGTCACAGGAAAATTGTCAGAAAATTAAATAGAACGTTAGTTATTTCTATATATCAAAGTTTTCTGCTACTTTATAATCAAGTAAATTCAAATCTTAGGTGAGTGTTATATTACAGGCAGGATAACCCATAAATTTTAACGCATTTGGCAGATTATGCTCTGAAATATTCGCAGTTGCAGATTTGAATTTCTTTATTTTGATCTTTAAGCACTTATAGAAAACTAGCTGAACACCCGTACTTCCCTACGGAGTACATTAAAATTAAATACAACGGTCAATGTATGCAATTAATGCCATATATATATATATATATATATATATATATATATATATATATATATATATATATATATATATATATATATATATATACTATTATAATAAATACAACGATCAATGTATGTAATTGATGTAAAAAAAAAACGAAAAAATATATTTATAAAAAAAATCGTAACGGATATTTTTATAGACGAAATAATGTAGAAGAAAATATTGAAATTAAATCTAATAGAACATACTAAAGAATATAGTACAGTTTGAGGAACATTTATTTTACTGTATTTTAATATATTTTTGGATAATGTCCAATCGTCTGCCGCATTAGCAAGAAAAAAAAATTTTTTTTTTGTCTATTTCGTCGTTATGCACGTGACGAAAAATTAGTTTAAAGTATCACAAAAAGAAAAGAAACCCCGTGATCAGTATTTAATAAATTAAATTTTAAAAATTAATCTTTAAAAATTCACCAAAAATCAGAAAATGGAGTTAAAGATTCGAAAAAGGTTTCATTTTTTAAAGGAATTTTTATGATCTCTCTCGTGATTTAAATTTCATAACCCTCGGATTATTATTTTAAATGAAAACTTTAAAGAAAGTTACAAAACAGCTTAAAAATTTAATTTTAAAAAATCGAAGAAGAATTTTTCAAAAATCTCTTTTAGTGCACCCCTACACTATAAGAAGAAACCCCGTGCAAAATTTCAGCCCTTTAGGTCCAGCGGTTTGGTCTGTGCGTTATCTGTCAGTCAGTCAGTCAATTACGGAACTGTTTTATATATTTATAGATATTGCAATTTTAAATTTAGCTGACAACTGAGCATTTTTTAGTGTATATTGTCAATCTGTTGTAAGTCATTACGCTTATAATGTCTGTTTATAAGTACCAGGCCCCAATTTTTTCCCAATTCATTGTTATACTAAACCTCAAGAAGTTCCAGAAAGTAATATCAAAAGAGTTTATAGTAATTTTTTCCACTCAACGGAGTTTTGGTAGTTTAGAGGGCCTGTTGTTAATTTTCATAATTGAAGCACTGTCATACATTCTTCTCTATAGTCAGTTCCTCGAACAAAACGCCTAAATATGATCAATGACTTTCTGGCATTTGTTTGGGTGGATGGAAAAGGCGCGGTTGGGATGCTTCTAAGAAACTGAGCCCTGAGAACGTTCTTGGAACTCAGTGTAGAAAGAGAACTAAACGAATAGGTAAAGAGTGGATTGTGAAAACAACTAAGCTAAAAAAAGCCAGCCATATTTTTCAGATTTCTTTACAAATTCATTATTATTTCGTACATTTTATTTTATTTTAAGGGGACTCACGACTCTTAAGTCGAGGAAATAAGGCATATTTTCATACTTTTTGACTATTTGTAACTATTTCAATTTACTCCCAATTTTTCTAAATTTTATGTATATGATAAATTGATATATTTATTTTAATAAACAAATTTTCAACTCTCAAAATAGTTTTAAGTAATTTTTTTTAAAAATGCTTTAGATTTACCTTGTTTTTTAAACATTTTTATTGTATACTGGCTTGCGCGCAGAACTATGAAATTAATTTTACACTTAAATTTATAATTCCTGTTTCATATTTAAAATAAATAATTCAAAATACAATTGAACATAAAACATTCAACATTAAAATATTTTTTCAATTTTTTTAAAACTGCTCAATATATACTTAAAATTTCTTTAAATTTTTTCATTAATTTTCCCCTGATAAAAAAATAACAAAATGTGCAGTGATTGCAATAACTCTAGTTTAGACGCAATAAAATAACATGATTATGCAGTGATAAAAATTTCATGGAATTATGTTACATAGTTTTTGAGATATCAGTTGCCGAATGATAAAAAATTACGTTTTGGGAAAAATGAGTTTAAAATTTTTCTTACCATAAGCTTGATCAGTAATTAAATATTTAGAATATCAATATCTCCGGAACTAAGCGGAATAATGTCATGCGGTTTGCTTTATTTTGCTCAGAAATGATCAGGATTTAACATATATCTTTAAAAAAAATCGAATGTTTTAAATATTTATGGGTAGTGAGTCCCCTTTGTTACTGTAAATTGATTTTTATAACTTGGAGCACCTTGTGAATGACATACCTCAGACTTAAAGGGTACGGTACCTTTTAACTGCTGCAAAAGTCGACAAACACTTCCCTGTTTTCGATCTGCTGTAATTATAAAACTTACTTTTATAGAAAAATGAAATTTTTACAGCTTATTTAACTATCTTTCTTCTTTCAACACGTAACACCAAAACCTTTTTAGATTCAACAGAAAGTTTTTAAATAATTAAAATTCTAACCATTTTTTCCCAGTTATCTGATTGCGCGCAACATTACACATTTATTTTAATGAATATACATAATTTTTTTAATTCAAAATAAAGTAATATAATGTGTCTTTAAAACGACGAACAATGAAATGGAAATTATATGTTCTTCCTTGAAAAATAGAATAAAAAATTTTATTTTTTGAAATTTCAAAAATTTCCTTGTAAATTTAGCTGTAATTAAAATTTTTATCATCAAAATAACATACTTGTTCATCATTTTAATCATACCTGACTATATTATATGTGTATCAAATTTAATGGTTCTATGGTTAACCATTCAAAAAATATGCGCGCAATGACCAAAAACACACATTTTCAGAAATTGATTTTGAAGTTTAAAATTGTTAAAAAGCTATAAATATATATTTTTCACTCACATTTTTTTTCCTTCAAAATAAACTCACATTTTGTAATATAAATTACTCTCTATAAAAGAAATAACTGTAAAGTATATAATATAAAACACTACAATCTTATTAAAATTATTATTTGGGATTTTACGTAAAACTTCTTTACACAAAGAAATCCGCTTTAACGGCCATTTTGGACGAGTCCGTAGAGAGGATCTGATACAAATAGATTTCATTGAATATATTAATTATTCAGTTTAAAGAATAATTAATTTAAAACTAGGAGAAAAGACATGGTTATTTAATTTTTGTGCTAAGTGTAATAGAAACTTTTTCACCTGTAGATATTATTTATACCGAAATTCTCCTGAAAGTAAAAGAGGCGAAATTTAATTTCTCTGGATCGATTAATCTTACAAACTTTTTCGGGAATTTAAGAAACAATTTCAAGTTTAATTGAATTTGAGCGATAGCAGAATAAATGTGAGTTAAAAATATGATAATGGGGTCAAACGGAAACTCTTTGACTCCATTTAAATTAAAAATGAAGTTTTAGAAACAGAAAGATAAAAATGTTTTTAAAACTTGTGTTAAATCTCGTATATAGGTTCATCGTATATTATTTTAATTTGTTGTTTTGGATACAAATAATTTTTTAAAAAGGTCACCAAAGAAGACAGTCATTTGAAAAAGAGATAAGCTTGATATTGTTCTACATCGCAAAACTGGAAATTCACTCTTTAACACTAGAAAGACGTGAATTTTTTTGTTACTAAGAAAACTGAGCGCAGTCATTTTAACGGTTAAAAATAAAATCAAGAATTTAAAATATTTAATTACTTTAAATTTTGAACTATTTCATACCAATATATAATAAATTAGTATATATTTAGATATATTTTTATGCAGGTCTGCCGAGCTGACAACCTGGTATGGTTTAACCGTAAAAATATATGCATGGTTTGTGCAGTCCTTATTTTTAAACACCAATATTTCCGAAGAGCCAATATTTCTGTTATTTGCAAAAGGGGGAAGAGAGGAAAAGTAACTAATATTTTCCGGTATTATTTTAAAGATTTCTTCCTGTTTTCTATATTACCGTCAAATTTACGGCTTTCAGTCTTAGTAGATATACAACGCATTATATCTTCCTCTTTACTATCGAATTTTTGTAAATGTGTGCGCATATTTCGCGTAAAATTAGGAAAGTCATAAAATTTCAGAAGCCTGAGGACATAAATACAGACATAGCGCTCAATAGTATGACCGAAACCGTCTTTCTAGTGTTAAAATATCTGAAAATGCTAACAGGCTGTAAAAACAGCATAATGGGATAATAAATTGAAATAAATAGGAAGGAGGACTCCTAGAAATTTAGCGAAGGAGAGAGAGAAAAAAATTGACAGTTATGACGACGAAAGTTAGAAATATGGGGAAAATCCTTTGGCCCAAGACATGCACCTGAAAGCGTTAAATATTAAAATAATGGTGCTAATTTCCAAACAGTCTGAAGTATCCGTAATGAACTGATACCGATGTCAGTGGCTAGAAACAAAGCATTCATATGCTAAAATTTATTAGATCGAGAAACTATAAAGCTTCAGTGAAAATTCCTTTCCAAAGATTTTTTTCCCCTGAAAATGTAATATTCAACGATGAGTGCTTAGTAACATCTTTTGGTCAGATAGTAAAATAAAGTCTCTCGTCAGAGAAAAGCCAACGTGGAACAGAATCCATACATCTCACTCTAAGCATGGCTGTAGAAGTTACGTTGTCAGAGAGTATGGGAGCAACTGGGATAAAGTATTTAAAGTTTATTGACTGTACAATAAACCATTTTAAATTTATGAACGTACTAGCTGAATATCCGTGCTTCGCTACGGAGTATATTCAAATTAAATACAACGGTCAATGTATACAATTAATGCCCAAAAAAAGAGAAGAAATATATTTATGATAAATGCAACTGTCAATGTATGCAATTAATATTTAAACATGAAAATATTAATGCAACATAAATTTTTAATACATAAGTTCGGATTTCAATTTAAACAAAACAATCGTAAAATTGATAATTATTGCGTTATTTGACAATGCAAATCTGCTGCCAGTTCGTTGTAATGTGGCATAATAAATTGAATTCCCAGTTCTTGGGCATTGGTCCAAATCAGTGTCAGTGAGGCTTGATCAGTACTTTGATTTTAAGTATATCATATTGGAAAACAAATATTCACAAGCATATTTCGACGCACAAAGGTAGTTCAACTTCAGAGCACATTTTCTCAACAATGGGAACGAGCAACAACTACGAGGGTTTGTTGTTCAAATATCTCAAATTTAGATATTTAAAGGGCGGGCACTTTAAAATTGTTTCTTGGGCACTGTGATGTTCGCGAGCACCGCGTTGCCGACACCTGGTCTAAATTATCTTGTTGCTTAGATTTTCCATGCGTACGAGATTTTTACTAAGCACTGTGTGTGTGTAGAGTACACTAACTTCAGTTTGTGGGAAATAAAGTTCTCCTGATACCTTATTAGGGTAATTTGAAGAGGTCTATGGTCTTTGCTCTGTCTAGAGAATAATTATAATAATAGAAAAAGAAACTGGTGGTTTGGCATGCATTTCTCGTTGGTGATGCTGAAACTGAAGCAAATTAAACCAACGTTTTGATTAAAACATATGACTTTTATATATCTTTTCACTTAATAAAAAAAAAGTTTTATGTTTTAGTAGATTAATTACCCGGCTTCGCTCGGGATTCAGTTTCTATTATTATTTTTTTTCAATGGTTATCCTCATGTTATGATGTTCTAAAATTATAACAACTCTTAAGCAAATTAATTTTATTTTTTCAGTAGTAAAAAATTCATTTATTAACTAATTTGTTGTTGTTTTAATACTTACCAGTACACAACATTTTTTTTTCTTTTTTATCATCTGCGACAATGTATAATTCTGATTGATTCCTTGCTCTAGACATTCCCACATATAGCTGACCATGCGAAAAACATTCTTCTATCAGATCCAGTCCAGTGCTCTCTTCTTTTTGGGTATTTTAAAGCATTAATTTTCAGCTAGTCAATAATGTTTGAGTGCATTTATTATTATAGAAAAAGAATCAATAATGTTTGAATGGATTGAGAACACATTCAATATTAAAACACAGCAAGTCTGATAATTATTATAGAAAAAGTATATACACATATTTCATGCTCGGAATTCTTTCTCAAAACTAAATCGTCTGCTACTTTTCAGCCACTTTCAGACTTTCTTAATTAGAATATACACGTATTTCGTGATTGTAATTATTTCTCAAAACTAAATCGTCTGCTATGTTTCAATGTCACTTCAGTTATATAAATCATCACGTCATGGATTGAGAACACATTCATTGAAAATGAATGACTTTCCATCTTTATATTTTCATATTTAGAAAAAATATTCCGGCGTTGCCACGTATATGAAAATAATGTATCAAATTAATTATTGCATGCGCCAATATATGAATAAATCACGTTTTTAATTCATGTCTATTTATTTTTGCGCAAATGTTATAATTTAATTGGCAACATTGAAATGTTACAATGGCTTTGAACAAAAATATCCGTGGATACGCGCAAACTCGTTCTAACATAATTCAGGAATGGGAGGTCGTAGCGGGATGATAATAGTCACATTCATCCTGATTTTCCAAGAACATTAAACCGTGTAAATTTCATCAAGGTGGAGCTCACGGTTCTTGAGTTATTGTGACTCACACATACAGACACGACCCATTTCCAGTTTCTGCTTTATATATAAGGCCGTCTGCACACGGAGCAACTCAAAAGAAACTGATAACTGACTCGAATCACAAACCAGTCCGTGATGAGTCGTAACCTATGTAATTGAATGGAGACACGCACACGGCGCAACTGGTTTGTGATTGGAGTCAATTATCAGTTTCTTTTGAGTTGCCCCGTGTGCAGACGGCCTAAGATTTAACTGCGATAAGAGAAAACTTCCGTGTGTTTATATCAATAAGCATTTGCCATCAGTTTTGAACTTTAGGAAATTAATCTTGTCTTTAGTTTAAAATCGAACAAGTCGAGTAAGATGGGATGTAAGAATGACGCGAGATATTCATTAATATCTGAAAATATTCTTCACTCTCTCAGATGACAATAATAATAATAATAATAAAAGCAATATGAACGACAAAAAAGGGAATACTTCTATTCCGATGAAAAATGTGAACGCGCAATAGGGCAATCTTGATTGCTACAACTGTATTTTTCTAAATAACGATTTGTATGTTTCCACGCCTTGCTCTCTGTTGCTATCTCCCTCAATTCATCTTTGCCCAATTCATGTGTCAACAAGACAGAGACAATTTGGCCGACGTCTCCCGAGAACAATAAAAATACGAGCACTCCAGCCTCGGCACGATTCTCCTCCGACTCTGGAGCTGCGGGAAACAACGAAAAGCTTTCAACCGCGCTCGCATCTTTTCTGATTTTCGGAGACAGTGACTTGTGCACCGGAATTCTCAGCTGCTGAATTTAAGTGGCATTGGGGACTTAAACTGTGTCTCCGCCCGTATTGTTCAGGGATCCATTTTCAACCACACGCATTTCATGGGCGGCACACATTTTATCTCCCTGAACTGGCTGTTTTTTGTTTTGTTCTTTTTCTTGGAGATAGTGGTGATGGATCCCGTCGTAAAAAATATTGCAAATTCCGGCTTGAAAGCGGCTGTAACGTGTGAGATTTATTTATTTATTTATTTTTTTAAACAAACTATCATAAAATTCTGATGGGTGAAATTTGTGAATCTGTTGAAATCCTTCCAAATGCATTGACGAAGTAATAAATATAAAAGAGGTATCACTTGGGATACGTTCTCGCGTTTACTAGTACTTGTAAAACCCATCTTGAGAATATGCCATAAAAGGCGAGTCATTGGAACTTGGATTTTTATTCGAGGTTGTCTTGTACAATACAACCAAATTTCATGTACACCTAATTCTGTTTTTTCCAGAACCCTTTTTTTACACGTACTAGGGGCTTTGCCCCTAGGCTCGCTACGCTTGCTCCTCTGTTAGGGCTAATAGCGAGATACATAGGGGTGATTCTTGGGCAATGTAACAGCTTCCATCCATTTACTGTTGTCACCCTTACGCGAAGGGCGTTTCATCCCTGTTGAATTATCAGCTTTAAAATTCAATTAAAACTCGAAATTTTAAGTTAGAGACTTGCAACGAGGTTTATATGAATAAGAAAACTTTCAGCTTCCAGATGATGTAAATATTTTCTTTGTAAGATAAAAACTCGATATTACATCCACATAGGGGGCGATATTTCTTGAAAAACTGTGTTTCAGTTTTTGATGAAAATTTTAGTCTGTTTTAAAATATTTTTACACAAATGAGGTCTAGTTTGAAAGAGAAATGTCTGTAGTCTTAGACTGTAAAAAGATCAAAATTCTACGATCATTTTTTGGCGAGTTATCGTAACCTGAAAATGAAAAAGTCAATATTTTCCCACAAAACATAAAATAAAATAAAAAGTCCGACGAAGATGAGAGATGTCTTACTTTGGTCCCCCTAATTTTCTGCATCCATTCGTATCGCTCTCGACCCCATACCCCCAGCGGTTTCGGAGGAGATAGCGTGACAAGCTTTTGACAGCGACAGCGGGAGTTACTTTTTTTTTAGAATAGAAAGACTGCATTTGCGATAATTTCTATCTTATTTTTCGAAGGAATATAACACCAAATTGATGAAATATAGACATTAACTATGCAAATTATTTCAAAATTGAGGAAACTGGATCGAAATTTAGCAAATTTTTACAAAAAATGGCTCTAGCGCTAAAAAAAAAAATTATGCGTGTAACTTTAACTTTTTTTTGTCATATGTACGTAAGTATCTTGAAGTGTAAGGAACTACAAGCTAATCGATATCTCAAAATCTAAAAAAATACAGGTCATTATTTGTAATGACATGTAAAATTTTAGTAATTTTCCATGCTTTCCAAACTTTCAGTAATTTTTTATAAATGCAGCTGTAAATCAACAAATAATATACCTAGAACCAAATCTGTAGTCCATTACATTTTTAGCATTATGAAAAACATACGTGAAAAATTTCATAGACATATCATGGTTAGATTTTGAGTTATCACTAGAGTCTTTTACATTTTTCATGAAAAATAAGTTCTTCAGAAAACACGATTAAAATTTTCAACTTGTAGTGAAATGCGTAGCTGCTGCCGATCTGTAAATCGCTCTCATTTCATTTCTAATGATCGTATCGAGAAAGTGAAAGCAGATTCAGAAACGTAAATTTACAATCTTTAAAAAAAAAAGGAATAAAAACAATATCGGAATTTTCGTCAAAATCGATGTTTTAAACGTAGTCGGATACCTTAACACGGACGTCGGTCGTCATCCGTGTGAGTCGGTTAGTTCAACTCTAAGGCCGTCTGCACACGGAGCAACTCAAAAGAAACTGATAACTGACTCCAATCACAAACCAGTCCGTGATGAGTCGTAACCTATGTAATTGAATGGAGCCACGCACACGGCGCAACTGGTTACAAACTCGTCAACGTCGTTGACGAGCTCAATTCCATAGGTTCGACCATTCAGTTCCATAGGTTACGACTCATCACGGACTGGTTTGTGATTTGAGTCAGTTATCAGTTTCTTTTGAGTTGCTCCGTCGTGTGCAGACGGGCTAAGTACTGCCTGATCGCAACTGCGGTGCCGCAGCGACACCGGATCGCTCGTGTGCACCGAGCCTTATTGTCTGAAAGTGAAAATAAATAATAAAAAAATTAAGTGTAAACAGATTTTTTTTTGTTCATGACGAATTTTTTCATTTTTAATACATATTATTACGTGTGTATTTTGTTGAAATAAAATAATAAGCTTAAAACGAATATGTTCATATGGTTTTTTTAAAATTATTTTTACTGATTTTTTAAACCAATCTTCTTTTCTTTCATAGATACGTCTTTTTTTACACGAATTTTTTTTACACGTATTCTTCAAGAACGTAAGGTAGGTGTCCCAACTATCGCCTACTCTAACTTTTTTTCGACATTTCATCCACTTTTTAGTTTCTTATTAGGCTGGAAACTCAAATAACATCCCTAAGAACTATTTCCTTTGGTATCTTGGTATCAACCAGCTCCAAAACCAGTGCCAGTTTAAGTTATGTAGCTAAATTGGAAAAACTGAAATTTCCAGTGAATTCCAGAGCGGTTCCTGATATCGCCTACCTCTGTTCCTCTTACCGCCTACCAGGCGAAATTAGGAGCACCTGTTAAAAGGCGTTGCTAGCAAAGTCTCTGTTTCATGCACTTTCAAATGGTATAAGCAAATTTAGAATTTGGATGCACCTACCTGGTCATTCACTGGATTCTGATTCTTTGGAGCCAAAGTTTACGAAGACAACAGCCAAAACAACTTCAGACGCCATATAGTTTCTTTTGTTAGTGATAAGAGCGTTGTCGCTATCGCCGCTGTTAGTACAAACCCAGAACTAAGAAGTTACTGCATTTTCTCATACATAGCGCGAATCATACTTTAGAAACACGAGTAGGCGATATTAGGCACAGGGGCGATATTTGGGACACTCACCCTATCTATCGTATAAAAACAGAATTAGGTGTATTTTATTCAGTTGCTTTGCATCTGTGGACTCCTTTAGTCTTGAGGCTTACGAAAATTTCGCCGCACGAAAATGACGCCACAGTGACGTATATATTCTTAATCGACAGTAACGTTCATTGGTAGGTAAACAAATATACATCACGTAGACGCCATTTTCGCGAGGCGAAATTTTTGCATGCCCTGAGACTAAGGCCTTATATTATAATATTAATTATTCGCGAGTTTCATCTCTTTAACCCTTCAACGGGCGCGCTCGTGTACAGAGTGCAACATTTTCGTAATTTTGAATGGTTTGTTTTTACGTGTAAGGTCTGAATGTTCTAAGCAGTTTCTATTTGTAGCTACAACCTTTCTTATGCAGGTCTGATTTTCTGACCCTTGTATTCCTTTACATTCATTATTAGTCGTGATTTAACATTGGTAAACCAGCGATTATACTGGATTACAATACGACAAAAGCAGGAGTTGATGTAGTCGATCCAATGTGCAATCATTACACAATTTTCCACATACCACGAAGATGGACAATCTCATTGTTTTTTAGGTTTTTGGACGTAATAGGAATCCATTTGCAAGTTCTTAAATTCAATAAACCGAACAGTTTTGAAATAAGGCGATTGTATCTGCATTCTTTGGCCTTTAATTATAAATATATCTTAGTATAATCAATATTTTATATCTTATCATAAAACTCAGAATTATCATTTTCAATTTGAAAAATAAAAGTTTATTACAAAAGGAATAATCAAGTTTGAAAGAGACGTTGCACTTTGTGCCACGCGCGCCTGCTGGTGTTCCAAAAATTGGCGCGCCCGCTGATGGGTTAAATTAAATTCATTTTATCAACAGCACTAAACTCCTCTTACGCGTATGCGCATTGGAGACATTTTTTATTGAAAGTATAAATATGATTATCCCTGTTTAAGAATTCAGAAACTCACATAGCGGTCAAGAAATTTAAAATCTCGTTTTGTTTCTACCATATACCCCACACATCAATCGCCTATATTCAAGTAAACAACTCTCTGCAAATGCTAGAAATTTATGTTTAGAAATTTCATAAACGTTCGATATTCTTTTCTGAGACATTATATGAGTATCTTAACTTGGATTTTGTTATTATTTATCAATATTGGCATTCTGCGGAAATATTTATAAATCCGAAACTCCCAGAAAAGCGAGCCATTTTTCTTTCATTTCGCTCTCAATCTCAGAGAAGAAATATTCCGAAAAAAAAAAACTGGTTTTATCACTCCATCACGGGGAGTAATCGATCAAAGGTATAAAAATTTTGGCACTCGCCTATCCATTATGGATGAAATATATTTTAAAGGTGTAATGCAGATATTAACATTTCTTTTTTTCATCTATCATATTCGTGTTTTGGCTGTTCTTGTGTTATTTTGATTTTTAACTCCATTCAAGAACTTTTGAAGTTGTTGTTTTATTGATGATGTCAAACGCTGAAGTACAACCTCACATGACTGGAGTAGTTTGTCATCACATTTGTCAGAGCGGAAGTGGGATACGGAATTTTTAAGGTTAAAAGTACCTTTGACACGATTAACCCTCCAGCGGGCGCGCCCGTGTACTGAGTGCAACATTTTCGTAATTTTGAATGATTTGTGTTTACATGTAAGGTTTGGATGTTCTAAGCAGTTTCTAGTTATAGCTACACCCTTTCTAATGCAGGTCTGATTTTCTGACCCTTGTATTCCTTTCCATTCATTGGTAGTCGTGATTTAACCGTGGTAAACCAGCGATTATACTGGATTACAATACGAGAAAAGCAGGAGTTGATGTACTCGATAAAATGTGCAGCTATTACGCGGTATCGTATCCCGCATATCACGAAGATGGACTATCTCATTTTCTTTTAGATTTTTGGACGTAATAGGAATCCATTCGCAAGTTGTTCTTAGATCCAATAAACCGCACAGTTTCGAAATAAGGCGATTGTATCAGCATTCTTTGGCCTTTAATTATAAATATATCTCAATATTATAAACATTTTATATCTTCTCATAAAACGCAGAATTATTGTTTTCAATTTGACAAAAAAAGTTTATTACAAAAGGAATAATCAAGGTTGAAAGATACGATGCACTTTGTGCCACGCGCCTGCTGGTGTTCTGAAAATTAGCGCGCCTGCTGAAGGGTTAAGTTTGTTTCCTCTCAGTACATTACATTTGTTATAATATACGTGGGAATTGTCTTATAGTATCAATTCACCCACTTGACTCCGTTGTGACACCTTAGAAAAGACTCAAAAAGTCCAGGCCTCTTAAAAAGCTCGTGTTCTTGTAAATAAAATTTCATTGATAATTTGTCCTTGTAAATAAAGTCCGTTCTATATATTTTTCTCTCTGCTTTAGTCGTATCACTGTATTCATACAGCTATTTTAAAAGAGATTATTTTTCTGTTTGCAATGCTCTGTTTGCATTGCATATTTTTCTGGTTGCAACTGCTTCTTGGTGTAAAAAAAAAAGGATTTTCTTTTGTAAATTGTCAAAGTGCACCCTTACTGAACTTTGGTCTGACTGAATTTCGGGACTGACTGTGTATTTCTAAGGAATTTACAAGAATATTCTCGCAAACTGCTTAGAGCTGAGAATATTTGCAGAAGCGCTGGACCATGAGAAAAAACAAAATGGGACCGTTAGGAACAGCATGAAAATATTCACGTTGAAGGAAAAATCTAGCATCATTTGATTTTGAAAAAATTAGCAGTTTATGAATAAATTCGAAACACCAATACCCATCGTCATTAGTGCAAAATGGAGGTATCGTATGGGTTGACCCCTAAAACAATTTGAGATTTTCACTAATCGCAGATATGCTTTAGTTGTTTGAATGTTGGCTTCGAAATCCAGAGTTTTGTGTTTAGTCACTTCTGGCATATGGTCAATTGAATGCTACGAATAAATTCTTTAAAGTTGTGAAGTTCACTGTTTCCTTAAGGCCGTCTGCACACGGAGCAACTCAAAAGAAACTGATAACTGACTCAAATCACAAACCAGTCCATGATGAGTCGCAACCTATGTAATTGAATGGAGCCACGCACACGGCGCAACTGGTTACAAACCCGTCGGCCGGTTTTGTAACCAGTTGCGTCACGGACTGCTCGCCTCCGTCCGACCTCGCCTCGTTGTGTATCATCTCTCACTGACCAGCGTGCACGCTACCCACGAGGATTACCGTTTAGTAGAAAAGCGCCGCTCATTTCCATAAGAGCTTCCTCTTCTTCAAACGGCGATTTATTTAAACCAGGGGGGGTTAATATTGATTCAATACCTCACAAAGTGTAACATTTTTGTACGTTATTTCATTACTTGTTTGCATCCCAGTTCTGAAGAAAATGAAAGAGTAGTATTAAATTATCTTAAATTTTAATGTGTATGGTCTAGAATATAGAAATCGTGAATTCTGAAATTTTGCCCTAAATATTTTTCTAAAATATCCTTTTTAAATCGTGAAAATATTTTTCTGTGTTTCTTTTATCATTAATATTATATTTCAGCGAAACAAAAGATGTGTCTGACATAATAGAAATACAAAAGTTTCTGGATGCAAAATACACTACACATTCCGTAGTATTCTTTCAATTTCTGAAGAAAGAGAAAAAAATTCAAATCCCACACAGAAAAGAAATATAATTTTCAGTATTATTTTTTGAAATGTATATGTTCAGTTTAAGGTTCTATTATTATTGTTCTTTTTCTCCCAAACATATTTTATTTTGCTTCCTGTCACGATAAATTTTATTCTCTGAGTAAATTATTTATCTTTTGAAGAAGGAAATGAAATTTTTTTTTAGGTTGTTTAAGTGCATAATTTCATTTTTTACCGTTATACTTGTTTAACATAAAATTTTACGTTTCCTAGAAGGATATTGAGTTACAATATTTCAACAACTGATGTCAACTTTAATATTTTCGCTGCTTGAATTACAATATAATTTCAAACACCTCATAACTAGGGATACGTAATAAATAAATGCGAATAAATGCGAAATCTGCCGATATGAACGAATAAATTCGAAAAATATTTGTTTGCTACTTTTCGGCGAAAACTCGGTGATAAACGGCTTTTTAGGCGAAATTAAGTAATAATAGTAATAATTTATTAACATAATTGCTTACCTAAGACCATCCGCGGTCTTTAACTGAGAAGTGTCACTCTGTTTCGGATTTGCTCCGAATTTCACCCAGACAGTTTGTCCGTACCAGAGTCGAACCTGAATATCTAATTGTAAAGATCAACCATCAAGTTTTTTGGAACAATTTAGTAGATTTAAGACCGTCTCTTGAGCTCCAAAGTCAAGGGCATTTCAGATACTTACAGTAGTCAACCAACTGTTGATGTTATACAGATTTTAATTGCAAAGAAATGCTTCTACCTTTACTTTGCAAAGGCAGCTATACAAAGCCTGTATAGTCTCGTTAACAGATTAGATGCTGAGATATTTTAGTAAGTTTAACATAGTAATGAATGACAGAAGGCAAAGACTTAGGAAACATAATGGGGAGATTACTACAATGTTAGCTTTTAACTACGAATTTTGATATTTACTTATTAAAGTAAGTAAAATTGTGAATTTTTAATAAATGTGAAATTTTTAAATTTATACCATTTTTGGGGGAATAAATGAGAAATTTTATATATATATATATATATATATATATATATATATATATATATATATATATATATATATATATATATATATATATATATATATATATTTTGCGAATTTCGATATTTTATGTGCGAAATTTACGTATCCCTACTCATAACCTCATATTAAGAATTTAGGATTTTCAACAATGTGTATGTTAACTGTTTGTCTAAATGATTCTAGATCTGATCGATAATCCTTTTTGTATGGAAAAGGAAAAAGCTAAACCTTACAAAAAACTTTAGTTTCTTTTTAAGTTTCCCATTAAGTTTAGATTCAGAGTAAAGAAGCGTGGTGGAGTAACGCCCTTTTTTTTAACCTCTTTCGCAATCTTTATTCTGTGTGACTCACCTGTAAAATAGTTTATTTTTATTTCTCATTTCAGTCCTAGCCCGAAAGAACACACTTTACTTTTCAGGACATAGATAAATTATTGCCGCCTCCTCTCCTCTCCTCAAGCTCATGTGCTTCGTTTGAGCGGCTAATTTCTCCCATGCGTCCACGGCCCTTAGTTTCTTCCACGTATCCAAGCTCGTGGCAAAATTACCTTCCGTTTAGAATTCTGAAACCACTATTTCGACTTGTTACGTTTTTTCTTAAAGGAGATTCCAAAAATTCACTTTGAAAAAAATGATAACTTTCGAAAATCTTTCGTTCTAACTGATGTGCAAATAAATAAAACAATAAATTATTACTGTATAAATATCTCTCTATTCTAAAAGAAAGTAACTGCCGCTGCCGCAGCCGCCGCTGTCAAAAGCTTGTCACGCTATCTCCTCCGAAACCGCTGGGGGTATGGGGTCGAGACCGATACCAATCGATGCAGAACAATGTGGGGAAGAAAGTAAGATATGTCTCATATTCGTCGGACTTTAAGTTTTTTTTTATTTTATGTTTTGTGGGAAAATATTGACTTTTTCATGTTCAGATTACGATAACTCGCCAAAAAAGGATCGTAGATTTTTTTTTAACAATCTAAGACTACAGACAATTCTCCTTCAAACAAGACCTCATTTGTTTAAAAATAATTTAAAACAGACTGATATTTTTATTAAAATTGAAAACCCACTTTTTGGAAAAATTTATGCGTTTCGCGATATATAAATTCGATGCTCTCAGACTTATTATGTTACAAAGAAAATATTTATATCAATGGGAAGATGAAAGCTTTCTCATTCATATAAACTTCATTTCAAGTCTCTATCTTAAAATTTCGATTTTTAATTGAATTTTAAAGGAATACTTCAAAAAAATCTTCTCATTCGCTTCCTTTGCAGAAGGGCATGAAAGAAGATCCGATTTTTCACCCATAGACGGGCTTCATCCATTTCGCCGGGAGGGGGGGATCGCTGTAAACAACTATTGAGTCATTCATTCATTTGATTCACCAGAGGAGCGAGCGTAGCGAGCCTAGGGGCGAAGACCCTAGTTAGAAATAAATAATAATTAACCCTTTGAGGGGCGCCGTTTGCACAGTGCAAACGCCTCAATCAAGTCTTTTTTTTAAATTTGCATTCAATGTATTCCAGTTAAATGGAGCAGAAAAAGAGTTAGTACTGCCATCTGTTAACAGTTTAAAGAAATAAAAACTTTCTTCAACCGTTCATTGGGAAAAAAAATTTCAAGATTCTTTAGGTTAAAAAAAACGGGGGGGGGGGGGAAATCTGCACCGTGCAAACGGGGGAGTTTTTTGCCCTTGAAAGGGTTAATACAGAGATTAGACAACAAAAACTACGCAGTGCAGTTACTCAGTGCCCCAAATTTTATGTCAGAGCATTCTTCCCGTGTTGAAATGGCATTAGCATAGCTGTGAAGTAAAATAAGGCGATCCACGCATGATAAGAAACATATCACTGTTTAGAAGGAGACAAATTGTTGGAGCGCATATCGCCACTGCATCTGCTATCAAGACAAAATATTTGTGGTGCATCGACAGCCGTGGTAACTAAGATCTAGTCGGAAACACAAACAACATCTAATAGAAGTAACTATTTCGTGTAAGAGGAAGTTTTCGCAAAGCGACGCCCAGGTACTTACATGGATTGCATCTAAAAAGACATAAAAACATAGATATCCATTCACTACAGATTTCTGCAAGCCTCTCAACTCGTCTGCTTGCAGCCACACTGTTCGTTACTGTTTTACAAGAGGTATGGCCAAAATGTCACTGGTTTCAGCGCAGCTATAATATATGTCATAACTAGCTGAATACCCGTACTTCGCTACGGAGGACATTCAAATTAAATGCAACGGCCAATGTATGCACTTAATGCCAAATATATATATATATATATATATATAATTAATAAATACAACGATCAATGTATGCAATTGATGTAAAAAAAAGTATATATATATTTATAAAAAAATCGTAACGGATACTTTTATAGACAAAATAATGTAGAAGAAAATATTCAAATTAAATCTAATAGAACATACTAAAGAATATAGTGCAGTTAATATAGTACAGTTAGAGGAACATATCTTTTCCTGTATTTTAAAATTTTTTTGGATAATGTGCAATCGTCTGCCGCATTAGCAAGAATTTTTTTTTTGTCTATTTCGTTTTTATTCACGTGACGCAAAATTAGTAGTAATACAAAAAGAAAGATATCACGTGATCAGAATTTAATAAATTAAATTCTAAAAATTAATCTTTAAAAATTCACCAAAAATCAGAAAATGGAGGTAAAGATTCGAAAAAGATTTCATTTTAAAGGAATTTTTAGGATCTTTCTCGTGATATAAATTTTTATAACCCTCAAATTATTATTTTAAATGCAAACTTTAAGGAATGTTACAAAAACAGCTTAAAAATTTAATTTAAAAAAAATCTATGAAGAATTTTTCAAAAATCTTAGTGCACACCTACACTATAAGGAGAATCGGCATGCAAAATTTCTGCCCTTTAGGTCGAGCGGTTTGGTCTGTGCGTTATATGTCAGTCAGTCAGTCAGTTACGGAACTGTTTTATATATATAAATTGAGACGAATAGATATTGCATTGGTTGCCAAAAGCAGACTACCATGTTCTGATAACTTTTTGTGCCCTAAGACTTCTTGTGCCCTGAAACTTAACTTATGCTTTCTACTTGTGCTCTAGCTTCTGCTTGGCCAAACCGGTCACACGTCCATATGTTCTAAAAGGGGAAAAAACTTTTTAAATATTATGATTTTAAGCAGAAGAAGTTTAGACATTTCAGGTCTGTGTTTCGGGTTGTATTAGTTTCTCTATTGATCAAAATGTTTTTAAAATGACTTAATTTCCATTTCATAATGCAAAATTATTTGTATCGAAATACCTCCTGCGAGAGTAAGTAAATGAAAATTCTTATTTGTTTAAAAAAATAACAGAATGTATTTATTGCCTAGTGGGATATAACTTATGAAGAAGAGTCCTTAAATTACATCAAAGGGAAGAATTATCCCCAAACACGTCAAAATTTTCTGCCATTAAAATATAAGAAATTTTTCAGTAACTTTGAAAAACTGCTTTGTAGAGTTGAGCGTTTTAAATGCTAACTTTTCTTATCAATATTTTTTCCTAGGGTTTACTTGCCAAATAGTTATTCAAATAGTTTTCCGGATTGAAACGATACGATGATCAAAACAATCTCTTTATCGTCCTAGTAATGGTAAATGTAAAAATCCGCTGAAATATTTGTCTTTTATGCTTAAAAGAAACATTTTGCGTTTTCTTCTGGAAGCTGAATTTTAAATTCAGGGAGCAATAAAATATATGGGGCATTTTTAAGAGCATTTTATACTTGATAACACTCTGAAATGTACACCACAAAACTGTTTTTGTATTCTCCGCCGGAAAAAAATTCCAAGCTTTAAAATTTAAAGTACTTATTTTGTATCTTCTTGAAAGTCATATTTGTCCGAAAATGTTTTCCTTTCTATTTGAGAATTCGCTTCTGAGTTGTGAGTTTGGTTTGCTGTCTCGATAAATTTGTTTCATGAATATTTTAGTTTACGTATGTCGTATTTTTTTTTTAGATGCCAGTACTTTTAAAATATATTTTCTTTGCAAGCGTTCTAGTGCTAGTAACTTTTCTTACCTAGGACATTCCTGCAGTTTTTGATTTTAAGGGATTAAAGAATTTCATTTTACTTCAGTTGTTTTACTGTGTGTCTTATTTTCTATTTTGTCAATTCTTTATGTAAATTCTTTAATTATAAAATTCCTAGATTGAACTAAAATAAGTTATACGAACTGTTACTGAATTCAGTTTGAAATTTTATGTCCATTCTTTCTGTTCCCTACAGATTTCTACAGAATTGTTAAGAATAATTGATAATTTTCTACAATACATATATAGCATACAGTTGTAACTCTAGCAAAAGATTAAAATAGATAAATATTAAAAGTAATTTAATAAATTAATAAATTATCTGTTTCTAAATCAAATTTTAAGTGTCTGAACAGTATTAAGCTCTTAATAAAAGAGAAAGATTTTTAGTTTTTGTTTTAAAATTACTCTTGTGATTTTTTTTTCCTGCCATAAATTTATAAATCCATTAGCCGGCTTCGCTCGGGATTCAGTTTCTGTTATTATTTTTTTCAATGATTAGCCTCATGTTATGATGTTCTAATGTTATAACAACTCTTAAACAAATTAATTTTATTTTTTCAGTAATAAAAAATTCCTGTATTAACTAATTTGTTGATATTTTAATACTTGCCAATACACAACATTTTTTGTTTCTTTATTATCATCTGCGACAATGTATAATTCTGATTGATTCCTTGCTCTAGACACTCCTACATATAGCTGACCGTGCGAAAAACATTCTTCTGTCAGATCCAGTCCAGTACTCTCTTCTTTTTGGGCATTTTAAAGTATTAATTTACAGCTAATCAATAATATTTGAATAGATTTATTATTATAGAAAAAGAATCAATAATGTCTGAATGTATTGAGAACACATTCAATATTAAAACACGGCAAATCTTATAGAAAAAGTATATACACATATTTCATGCTCGGAATTCTTTCTCAAAATTAAATCGTCTGCTATGTTTCAATGCCACTTTCAGACTTTCTTAATTAGAATATACACGTATTTCATGATTATAATTATTTCTCAAAACTAAATCGTCTGCTATGTTTCAATGTCACTTCTAACATAATTCGGGAATGGAACGTCGTAGCGGGATGAAAATAGTCGCATTCATCCTGATTTTCGAAGAACATTAAACCGTGTAAATTTCATCAAGGTAGGGCTCAGGGTTCTTCAGTTTTTGTGGCTCACACATACAGACACGACCCATTTCTCGTTTCTGCTTTATATATAAGATTTAATATACATAACACCTCTTACAACTAAAAGTTTATGGAAAGTTATGTATATGAAATTTCATATTACTTGATTTTCACCTCGAACGACATTGGTTAAGAAATGAGTCTTTCGATTACAGTAAGAGCTGCAACGAAGGCATTTTGTTCAGCTCTTTTATTTGATAGGAAGGTAAGTATACTTTTCAATGTCTTATATCCTTCTGTTAATATATATTTTTGACGTATTAGGTATTTCATGTTTTTTTCTCCTTTTGTCTTGATATCGTGTTTTCAAAACCAAACAGTCTTTATCTTTCTTCTAAAACATGGAGGGAACTAGAAATTGTTTGATATTCTTGGTAATTATTAGTAAAAGTTTCGACTTTTTTTTCAATGAAATTTTGTTATTCCTTTATTGTTTCATATTCTATGCTCTGAATGTAGAATATATGTATCTTAGTATCTGTTCCGAAGTATCATGATATTTAAACAAGATTAAGAAAAAATACTGTTAAACAAGCTCAAAATTTTCGTATTAAATATACTATTTAGTAAATTTGCAAAATAATAATCGTTCACATTCTAAATGGCCAGAAACAAATAATTTCTTCAAAAGTTGCTTTTATAAACAGTCTATGATTTATTTTAACGTTAAAATGTTTTCATTTGTGATTTTTCTTTTCTTTTACTTTTTCTCGATTTTAGTAACAATGTGATGCAAAATATCTAATTGTTCAATACACATTATTAATAACTTATTGCAGTTAGATATTATAACCCCTTTAAAATGCATTTCCTGACAAAACTTTCGAATGCTTCAGTGCCATGTTGTCAGATTAAATATTCAGACAATGTAACTTATTGAAAGTAAGGAAGGGTAATTTTTAATTTTGAGGAATTCTAACACATTTTACTATGTAAGAATGGATCCTTTAGTCCTTCACAATGTTGCTTTTTTTTATACCTAGCGATTTAAACATTAAATCTTTAAAAAATCTGGTCAGTACACTGAAAAGGATTCATCATAACTTTTCAAATATACGTAAGGTTTCGAAGGATTTCATAATTTAGGATTCGGACTGTAAAAGAAACACATTATGCATGCTGCATGAAGCGATTTTTTTTAAAGAAGTACTTATTTGTTTCCCTTTAAAATCTTACTCTAAATTTGAGGATATGCTAATTCATGGGCCTTGTGCTTTGAAATAATGTGAAAGGGAAAAGTTCATTCATATCTGACAGTTAATCTAATACCAGCTGAATACCCGTGCTTCGCTACGGAGTACATTCAAAATAAATACAACGGTCAATGTATGCAATAAATGCAAAAAAACAAAAAATATATATTTATAAAAAAATCGTAACGGATATTTTTATAGACAAAATAATGTAAAAGAAAATATTCAAATTAAATCTAGTAGAACATACTAAAGAATTTAGTACAGTTAATATTGTACAGTTTGAGGAACATTTCTTTTACTGTATTTTAATATTTTTTTGGATAATGTCCAATAGTCTGCCGCATTAGAAAGAAGAAAATAAAATTTTTTTCAATGTATTCCGTTGTTATGCACGTAACGCAAAATTAGTTTAAAGTATTACAAAAAGAAAAGAAACCACGTGATCAACATTTAATAAATTAAATTCTAAAAATTAATCTTTAAAAATTCACCAAAAATCAGAAAATGGAGATAAAGATTCGAAAAAGATTTCAATTTAAAGAAATTTGTATGATCTTTCTCATAGTATAAATTTTATAACCCTCAGATTATTATTTTAAATGCAAACTTTAAAGAATGTTGCAAAAACAGCTTAAAAATTTAATTTTAAAAAATCTAAGAAGAATTTTTCAAAAATCTTTCTTAGTGCACCCCTACACCATCAGAAGAATCGCCATGCAAAATTTCAGCCCTTTAAGTTCAGCGGTATATGTGAGTCAGTCAATCAGTCAGTTACGGAACTGTTTTATATATATAGATGAGGAACACTCTACTATCGTAAATAAGGGGTAATTTAATTTTTTTTTCGACGACATTTCTTTCTAAAATTTTCTCGAATATTGTAACTTTGCGAATTGTCTGTCATTGTTCTATTTAACAGACAAATATGTTACAACTTTCCTGTACACATTCAAACTTCTTATGCGACCATAAAATATCGTGTTCTAAAATATGGAAGACACTAATTCATCTAAATTTATGCAATATAAAGCAATTAAAAAGGGATTATTTGTCGAAATTACGTATTAGTTCCTCATTCTTTGTTTCACGAATTTCTCCGTTCGTTACTTCAGGGAATTCTGCGAGATTATTTATCACCGAACTAATTCGATCTCGGAAATTTCTGTGGTTTATTCATCTCCTAATTAAACTCTATTTCGGATTAGATACTCCTTTACTCGTGAATTTCGAGACAGCCTGTGTATGGACGTCTAACTTGTATGGGATGAAGTGAAAATTTTTTAAAAAAATTGAACGAATTCCAGTCAGGGATTTCCCTTTATTATTTGATTGTGGCTATGAATGTTGCTATTATTTTGGAAAAGCAGAAGTAGTGTTAACATGTCCCTCCTGTTTTTTTAGGAAGAAAGTTTAAGAGACTGTTTGGTTAACCTTTCACTTTGGAAGTGCCCCTTAAAGTCCTCCAGTGGGTATGGTTAGCTAAACGGTCGCCTGGAGCGACGCATCGTAACTGTGTAGCCCGTGCCGTAAGTACATTTTAATTATTTAATTGCTTATGAAAAGGATCAAAGTTCTTTAAGTGACTTGTATGTGCGTAATGCAATGCGACTCCTTTATTTAAAGTACAGTTACCCTTATAAATGGAAGAGAGTTGTTTGTTAACTGCAATGCCGGTAAAAGATTAGAAACTATGATAAACAAGACTGCTACAGTCGAACCCCGTTATAACGAACTTCAAGGGACCAAAGGTTTTGTTCGCTATATCAGGTGGTTCGCTATTTCCGAACCATTAAGAAAAATATTAGAGTTCACAAAATATATAACTCCTTAGTTGCTATCTGTATTCAATAATGGTGTATTAAAAAAATGATAAAATTTGTTAAAAATGATCATTAATGAATTATATTGACTAAAATCGATTACATTAAACTGACCAAATTCTAATTCAATTAACTAAAAATGAAGACAAATGGAAATAAATTCATTTTACCTTCAATTGTTGCTCACTGTTTTGATAAAGAAATAATCGGTAATCTTCTGCTGACGTGTTGCCGATTTCAAAAACATTTTATGAATTTCGTTGTCCAATGCATCAAATGACTCCAACACTATTTCTTCCACTGTTTGTGTGAACAACACTTATTAATTACACACATCGCTGCTGTAGCATCTGAGATGGTGGGGATTTCGTCATTTATGTGCTCCTCTTCATCAGCATCAGATGCAGAATCTTCGATTTCAGAATGATTCCTTTTAATTTCTTCCACAATATCTTCATCAGTCGTATTTTCACATGTAATGACTTCATCATCACATGTTTCGAACAATTGCATGTCACAATCTGGGAATGATGAAATTTCGTGCTTTCCTATCCACATGGCGATAGGTAAATCTTCATCATCTTCTTCTTTAACATTCTTTGCTTCTTCAACATCCGTTGTATCTTCAACATTCTCAAAAAGTTTAAAATTTTAAAAAAAATTCAGTAGTCGACTGAAAAAATGGTTCGTTATGGCAGATTCTTAAGATTTCGGAGGTTCGCTATAAAAGGATAAATTAGCATTAAATGCAGTAGGAAAATGGCGAGACCAAAATTTTCGTTCGTTATATCCGTGAATTCGTTATATACCGGGTTCGCTACAACGGGGTTCGACTGTATTTGTGATTTCATTTTTTTTTAAATACTGATTACTACTTTCACTGTCGAAAGGAAAACTTAATTAAAATTATGAGAAATGAAATATGTTGTTTCTCATTGTATCAGGTTTCTTTCGATTTACTTCTAGCCTTGCTTTTAAGATTTCGCTAATGGGTCACCTTTTCTAGTTGTGTCACGTTACTGATGCGCAAAATAAATACCTCATTTCCGAATTCATATCTGAGATCGGTGAAACTCTTGAACATAGTGATTTCGCATGTAATGCATTGTAGATTTTACTAAAAAACATAATTTTTCATGTTTTGTACAGCAGCGGTTATTTATAATATTGTTATTTTTATTTTATAAGTGATAATTAATTCTTATTAACATTAAATGAATTCAATATGAACATAGTAGGGTTGATCAACGATGTGACATGTTAGATGAGTGGTTAGAACGGTGATTGATGACGATGCTAAAGGCCTTAATTCCTTATTTTTAAAATCACAGTCAAAGATTTGAATGAGTGCGATGTTAACGTTAGGGTAACAGTCTTTTTGCTGAAAGTGAGGTTTCCTATTCAGCATTTATCGTGATTTACATAACGTTTTAGCAGTTTGGCCTACAGATTTTAACGTGCTCATGCCCGGCGTATACGCGAAAGCATTGAGTGGCACTTGTCAAGTTTTGAACCGAGCACACTTCAGTACAGAATCCCGGCCGGCCGGGATTTCACTCCTTTATACACAGTTAATTAATTCTCTGTTAATCAAAATTCAGTGTATTTCATACGTCAATGAATTTCTATCTCATTTCTGCGATATTTTACGAGATTATAAAGCTGCAGTGTTTTTAGTAAGTGTTCCATCTGACAAAACTAACTTTGCAGCTTATGAGGCTTGAAATAATTCAAGGAGTTTGCTTGATACTTTTTATCCCCAAATTTATCTATTCTCGGGTAAATTTATTGATGGGAAAAATAATGCAGAACAGTCCGATACGGAAGTACTCCGTCATGCCTTATCCCAGACCAAAAGAAAAAAAAAATAGGCTCTTTAATTTTTTCCTCGTTTTGTCGCCGGGCAATGCTCTTCTTATCGCCAATTGCCTTGGAACGCCCGTCAATTTAGCTAATGGAACTGACATGCGATTCTTGGGTTAAACAACAAAATGAAACTTCCAATAATAAGTTCCTTTAAGCGTAATGACTTTGTATCTCAAGCACGTTCGCGTATATTCATATGATGGAGGGAACAGAATGAACAGAGAATACGGAGGGGGAAAAAAACGGTTTACGTAACCAACAAGTATATAAAAACAACTTGATTTGAGAGTTCAGATCTATTGGCAGCTTGTTAAGTGTTTTACTTCCATTAGATTCTACTGAACGTCAGTGTGTAGACAGTTATGGGAATTATGATTTATGACAATTATTTCTACTGATCCGAAGAGTTAAAAATAATATTTTTATATCAAAATTAATCATGCAGTCTGCATCATAAATCTATATATATAAAACATTTTCATAGCTGACTGACTGACTGACTGACTGACGCACATACCAAACCGCTGGACCTAAAGGATTGAAATTTTGCATGTCGATTTTTCTTATAGTGTAGGGGTGCATTAAGAAAGATTTTTGAAAAATTCTTCTTTAGATTTTTTAAAATTAAATTTTTAAAATGTTTTTGTAACATTCTTTAAAGTTTGCATTTAAAATAATAATCTGAGGGTTATGAAATTTATATCACGGGAAAGATCATAAAAATTCCTTAAAAATGAAATCTTTTTCGAATCTTTACCCCCATTTTCTGATTTTTGATGAATTTTTAAAGATTAATTTTTAGAATTTAATTTATTAAATGCTGATCACGTGGTTTCTTTTCTTTTTGTGATACTTTAAATTAATTTTGCGTCACGTGCATGACAACGAAATAAATTGACAAATTTTTTTTTTCTTTCTAATGCGACAGACGATTGGACATTATCAAAAAAAAAATTATAAAATACAGTAAAAGAAATGTTCCTCAAACTTTACAATATTAACTGTATTATATTCATTAGTATGTTCTATTAGATTTAATTCGAATATTTTCTTCTACATTGTTTTGTCTATAAAAATATCCATTACGATTTTTTAATTATATATATATATATATATATTTGGCATTAACTGCATACATTGACCGTTGTATTTAATTTTAATGTACCCCGTAGCGAAGCACGGGTGTTCAGTTAGTAATAGATATGTGCGTTATAGTATCACAATGATTACGAGAGACAGTCTCTCATAAACATTAAACACAATATTCATTACTTGATTTAGTGTCAATGAAGCCTCGGAATAATTTAAAAGGAATAAAACCTTAATTTCTACTCAACTTTTTTAATATGTTAATTTTGGTACAATTTCCACGAAATTTAGCTCATACGAGGGTAGCCCACAGTATATATGTAATTAAAATAGTCTTTTTGTCACTGGGTAAATACGACCTCTGTCATTGAAATAGATGATTTTCCGAGACTGTATTACTGACGTTTATTTTCCATTAAGAAATAATCGATATATTTTCCTAAAGTATCATAAAACGGACAATAAAATTCAAATAACTCTGTGAATTAAAAAATAAGAGACCCACAATCTAAGAGAAATTTTAAAATAGTCTGTCTGCCTACGTTCGAGGCCAATTTTTTTTAAAAATCTTTTCTTTAAGGATTTTTTGGTATTTTATGGTAAAATAGCATTTAAAAATTAAAAAATAAACGAAAGTTTGCATGTAAATACCATACTTATTTATAAATTGGTCAATTTGAAGTAATTTTTAATGAAATTTAGCTAAAACGCCTATTACTCTGTACAAAATTCTAATGCTACTATTTTAATTCCCTTCTCAGATATGATACATATGACAGTTATCTTCAAAATGACCCACAATCTTAGAGAAATTTTAAAATGTAAAAATAATACAGACAATTTTATTTTCCAATATGAAAATTTTCCCCGATTCATCATTCCTTTCCTTATAAAAACAGCCCCAAACAAAAATCAATTTATTATGCATCAATTATTGTGCATCATTTCATTAACAATAGCATCTAAAACATTTCCTGAAAATTATATGCATTATTTTGTGATATATCATGATAACGGTAGAGATTTGTGCTAAAAAAACATAATTCTGAGAAAAATGCGTTTAAAGTTGTTTGTCACTTCAATTTTGTAGCGGACGATGTTTTTAAAAATAGCTATAACTCTGCTTTTAATTGACGTAGAATGAAAATTAAGACGGTTTTGAAAAGAAAAAAGACTGAATTACACGATTCTTGCAAAAAATATAATTAACAAAATAGTCAAAAAAAATGACATTATCAATGGCGTAAAGTGAATGAATGACTGGTTTCAAGTGAAAATAATACAAATTTTTTAAACGAGAGTTTCCTTTGCGAAACAATCAAAAACCACGCTTAAAGGTTATAACATACATTTTTTTTAATAATGATGTACTTACATAAATGTCTTATAGTTCTTCACATTTACAAGTCAAGCCTCTTCCGTTTTTGTTACAAGTTGCTTTCTCATCTTTTGGCGAGTTTCTTTGTCGGAATAAACCTCGTTTTTCTGACAACCTCCGTCCATTTAAATATGAACTTTCGGGTTTCATTTTCATCTGCTATTCATTAATCTTCTTAAATGCTTATCGTAGAGTAAAAATCAATACGTCGTTTTAAAGATAATAAATAGCTCTAGAAGAGGAAAAATTTTAAAAATGACAAATTTTCCCCTCAAACTGTCTTATTGACAATTAGTTTAAGACATCACTACGTTATATTGGTTAAAAGGGTAGGTATTCAACTTATATTGTTTCGAAGGCTTTTCATCGACAGATTTCCTGAAGCAAAATATTAGTGGAGCTGGATTACAGATGTTCAAATCTTAAACTGGTAAAATTGAAGTCCAGCAATGTGCACACACACACATACGCTTACGTATCTTTATATATAAAACAGTTCCGCAACTGACTTACTGACTGACTGACTGATTGACTGACATAGAACGCACAGACTAAACCGCTGGACCCAAAGGGCTGAAATTTTGCATGGCGATTCTTCGTATAGTGTAGAGTTGCACTAAGAAATATTTTTCAAAAATTCTTCTTAGATTTTTTAAAAATTAAATTTTAAACCTGTTTTTTTAACTTTTTTCAAGTTTGCATTTAAAATAATAAACTGAGGGTTATAAAATTTATATCACGAGAAAGATCATAAAAATTCCTTTAAAATGAAATCTTTTTCGAATCTTTACCTCCATTTTCTGATTTTTGGTGAATTTTTAAAAATAAATTTTTAGAATTTAATTTATTAAATGCTGATCACGTGGTTTCTTTTCTTTTTGTAATACTTTAAACTAATTTTGTGTCACGTGCATAACAACGAAATACGCAAAAAAATATTTTTTCTTGCTAATGCGGCAGACGATTGGACATTATCCAAAAAAATATTAAAATGCAGTAAAAGATATGTGTCCTCAAACTGTACTATATTAACTGTAATTATATTCTTTAGTATGTTCTATTAGTTTTAATTTGAATATTTTCTTCTACATTATTTTGTCTATAAAAATATCCGTTACGATTTTTTTTAAATAATATAAATATATATATATAAAAATATATATATGTATATAAATATATATATATATATATATTCATTCTTGGACCCGTATTCGTGGGATACGTGTTATCCCACCCCGTATGGAAAAGGTTAACAACACTTATTATTGCTTTAGCATTTTGGGATTGGTCGTGTTTTTCGGTTTTTCTTAATTAATTAATTAATAACTGAACTGGTAATTAATTAATTAATAACTGAACTAATAAATTAATGAATAACAAATAGTATTAAAAAACTAGTCATATTAATGAATGAACGAATTGTCTTATGTAAATACAAATATTTTCTCCTTTTCCTCAAGTATATACCAATATCAAGCGCGAATTCTGCGTCATCAGACATGAAAACATTAATAACTATTTCGTTTGTGTAATGGCCACCTACATCGAATATTAGTTAGCATCGAACTTCCACATAGTGAGCTCGGATTCGTAACCCGAATAAGGTATGAATGTTTCTGTGCTCTCTCAACATACGGAGGATTGATGACTCACGTATAGGGTGTTCCCATAATAAAGAAACCAAGAAATTTGCGGTGTGGATAGTCTAATGTTTACAGGAAGAAGTACTTGCCTCTTTTGGATTAGAGATGCGACGTCGATGTCGATGTTTTCAAAACATCGATGTTTTTATCGATTTATTGAAGCCGATTTTTTCAACATTGATGTTTTGTGCTCGATGTCTTGATGTTTTTTTAATGAAAAAGTACCATAATAAAAAAAAATTAACCACGTAGCATAATTTTCACTCTCAGTAAATGTAAGTCTAAATTCTGAAAAGGTCGAACACAAAAGGGGGGAAGGATACCCTAGCAACGAAACAAATGAATAATAATTATATACCCCAATAATTGTTTTTTACAGTTATTGCAGCAGAAAAAATAAGCGTGTTCAGTTTTCCCCCATACGCTGGCTTTGCATCAAACTGGTGTAAATGTATATAATTTTCATTTGTATTATTTATTTCGAAAAAAAAATTGTTAATAAATTGCTCTTATTAATTTTTTTGATATTAAACTCAAAAATTCTTTTAAATGATTTTGTCTTATAGTCTGTTGATATGAAACCAAACCTTTTGTCTTGTGTTACAGTCATGAACTTCAGAATTTTTTTAATACTAAATTTAAGCCTCCTGGAAGTAAATTATTCTCCAATTTGTAAATAAATATGACTTGATATTCACGATAATTTTTCACATTCAACCAATTTAAATTAGAAAACATCACGGATATTTCCAAGGGGGAGGGGAGGGGGAGTCGAGCCGAATCTCACCCAGTCTCACGAGGGGGAAAGGGGGGGGGGGGTCTCGGCAAATATCACGAAATTTTTTTTCCGCAATAAACAGTGTAACATTGCGAGAAAACTGGGCTATATTAAGTAAAACATGTTTCTACACTAAAATATGGCTAAATCCTACACAATAGTTCCAGTAATAACTCTTGAGACCACACATGAGTCCCCGAGGACTGAGTTAGAATGAATATTCTTTTACGAATTTTAGAAGATCCTATTTAAGTATTTTATTGTTCGATTTTCTCACTGTGATTCTAGACTACGTTCTTAGTAGTCTTAAATACTTGTCTTAACTAGTCTTAAAACTAGTCTTAACTAGTTTTAAATAAAAATAATTAAGCAAATTATGTTTTTTAAATAAATCCAACGCAATCAAGCACAGATTAACGTATATACACTAAAAATACGCATTTTGAAAAATCTCACGTGAGATTAGGGGGAGGGGAGGGGGTCGAGCCAAATCTCACGACATCTCACCAGGGGGGGGAGGGGGTCAAAAAATCGTCAAAATCGCATCACGTAATTAATGGAAGCCTCCTTTTATAGCAATAATTTCTTCCTCAATTTTCTGGTAAAAGTAATAAAATGTATAATGGAAATTCTGTGATATGCTCTGACTCTAACAACCAAGTTTTTGTCATTTGTGTGAGCCCAAACAGCGTAAAATTACCCCCCGCCATCGATGTTTAAAAGCATCGATGGTTTTGGGGCGATGTTTTTATCAGCATCGATGTTTTAATGTTGAATATCCATGTTTAAAAACATCGATGGTTTTGGGGCAATGTTTTATTAGCATCCATGTTTTAATGTTGAATATCGATGGTTAAAAACATCGATAGTTTTTGGGCAATGTTTTATTAGCATCGATGTTTTAATGTCCAATATCGATGTTTTGTTGTCGATGTCGCATCCCTATTATGGATGGAGAAAAAAATGTTTATAGTAAAATGGCGAAAGTATGCAGACAAAACTCTAAGTGGACACTTGCATCTGTAAAAATCATAGTATGTTAAAACCTTAAAGGTAAAGACCATAAAACAAACGATTTCAGCAGTGTTCAGTAACTTTTCTGCAAATGAAATGCATATTTTTAGCTTAGATAATTTAAATTTCCTTTAAAGTTGCAATAACAGGAAAGACTTGAAATAAAAAGACCTATATTTGGGAAAATTGGGAAATTGTATTTCACGCCCCTGAATTAAGCTAAAAAAAATTAAATAAGCTTATTTTCTTAATAGTAAATATAGTTTAGGCTTATAGCCTAATTTTACATATCAGTAATAGCAGTACTGTCGAACCCCGTTATAACGAACTTCAAGGGACCAAAGATTTTGTTCGCTATATCCGAACCTTTAAGGAAAAATGTTCACAAAATGTATATCTCATTAGTTACTATGTGTTTTCAATAATGATATATTAAAAAATGATAAAATCTATTAAAAATGATCATTAATGAATTACATTGACTAAAATCGATTACATTAAATTGACACAATAATAATAAAATGAACAAAAATGGAAATGAATTCATTTTTTCTTTAATTGTTGCTCACTGTTTTGATACAGAAATAACAGGTAATCTTCTGCTGACGTGATGCCGATTTCATAAACATTTTATGAATTTCTTTGTCCAATACATCAAATGACTCCAACACTCTTTCTTCCACTGTTTGTGTAGACAAAAACTTATTAACCACCCGCATCGCTGCTGTACCATCTGAGATGCTGGGGATTTCATCTTTTATGTACTCCTCTTCAGAAACATCAGATACAGAATCTTCGATTTCAGATTGATTCATTTTAATTTCTTCCACAATATCTTCCTCAGTCGAATTTTCACATGTAATGACTTCATCATCGCATGTTTCGAACAATTGCATGCCACAATCTGAGAATGATGAAATTTTGTGCTTTTCTATTCACATCGCGATAGGTATTTCTTCATCATCTTCTTCTTCAATATTCTTTGCTTCTTCAACATTCGTTGTATCTTCAGCATTCTTAAAAAGTTTAAAAATAAATTAAAAAGAAATTAAGAAGTCGACTGAAAAAAAGGTTCGTTATAGCCGGTTCTTAAGATTTCGGAGGTTCGCTATAAAAGGATAAATTAGCATTAAATACAATAGGACAACGGCGGTACCAAAATTTTCGTTCGTTATATCCGGAGTTCGTTATATTCCAGGTTCGTTATAACGGGGTTCGACTGTACTTTTGAAAATCTATATATATAAAACAGTTCCGTAACTGACTGACATACAACTCACAGACCTGCATGGAGATTCTTCTTATAGTGTAGGGGTGCACTAAGAAAGATTTTTGAAAAATTCTTCTTAGATTTTTTTAAATTAAATTTTTAAGCTGTTTTAGTAACTTTTTTCAAGTTTGCATTTAAAATAATAAACTGAGGGTTATAAAATTTATATCACGAGAAAGATCATAAAAATTCCTTTAAAATGAAATCTTTTTCGAATCTTTACCTCCATTTTCTGATTTTTGGTGAATTTTTAAAAATAAATTTTTAGAATTTAATTTATTAAATGCTGATCACGTGGTTTCTTTTCTTTTTGTAATACTTTAAACTAATTTTGTGTCACGTGCATAACAACGAAATACGCAAAAAAATATTTTTTCTTGCTAATGCGGCAGACGATTGGACATTATCCAAAAAAATATTAAAATGCAGTAAAAGATATGTGTCCTCAAACTGTACTATATTAACTGTAATTATATTCTTTAGTATGTTCTATTAGTTTTAATTTGAATATTTTCTTCTACATTATTTTGTCTATAAAAATATCCGTTACGATTTTTTTTAAATAATATAAATATATATATATAAAAATATATATATGTATATAAATATATATATATATATATATATTCATTCTTGGACCCGTATTCGTGGGATACGTGTTATCCCACCCCGTATGGAAAAGGTTAACAACACTTATTATTGCTTTAGCATTTTGGGATTGGTCGTGTTTTTCGGTTTTTCTTAATTAATTAATTAATAACTGAACTGGTAATTAATTAATTAATAACTGAACTAATAAATTAATGAATAACAAATAGTATTAAAAAACTAGTCATATTAATGAATGAACGAATTGTCTTATGTAAATACAAATATTTTCTCCTTTTCCTCAAGTATATACCAATATCAAGCGCGAATTCTGCGTCATCAGACATGAAAACATTAATAACTATTTCGTTTGTGTAATGGCCACCTACATCGAATATTAGTTAGCATCGAACTTCCACATAGTGAGCTCGGATTCGTAACCCGAATAAGGTATGAATGTTTCTGTGCTCTCTCAACATACGGAGGATTGATGACTCACGTATAGGGTGTTCCCATAATAAAGAAACCAAGAAATTTGCGGTGTGGATAGTCTAATGTTTACAGGAAGAAGTACTTGCCTCTTTTGGATTAGAGATGCGACGTCGATGTCGATGTTTTCAAAACATCGATGTTTTTATCGATTTATTGAAGCCGATTTTTTCAACATTGATGTTTTGTGCTCGATGTCTTGATGTTTTTTTAATGAAAAAGTACCATAATAAAAAAAAATTAACCACGTAGCATAATTTTCACTCTCAGTAAATGTAAGTCTAAATTCTGAAAAGGTCGAACACAAAAGGGGGGAAGGATACCCTAGCAACGAAACAAATGAATAATAATTATATACCCCAATAATTGTTTTTTACAGTTATTGCAGCAGAAAAAATAAGCGTGTTCAGTTTTCCCCCATACGCTGGCTTTGCATCAAACTGGTGTAAATGTATATAATTTTCATTTGTATTATTTATTTCGAAAAAAAAATTGTTAATAAATTGCTCTTATTAATTTTTTTGATATTAAACTCAAAAATTCTTTTAAATGATTTTGTCTTATAGTCTGTTGATATGAAACCAAACCTTTTGTCTTGTGTTACAGTCATGAACTTCAGAATTTTTTTAATACTAAATTTAAGCCTCCTGGAAGTAAATTATTCTCCAATTTGTAAATAAATATGACTTGATATTCACGATAATTTTTCACATTCAACCAATTTAAATTAGAAAACATCACGGATATTTCCAAGGGGGAGGGGAGGGGGAGTCGAGCCGAATCTCACCCAGTCTCACGAGGGGGAAAGGGGGGGGGGGTCTCGGCAAATATCACGAAATTTTTTTTCCGCAATAAACAGTGTAACATTGCGAGAAAACTGGGCTATATTAAGTAAAACATGTTTCTACACTAAAATATGGCTAAATCCTACACAATAGTTCCAGTAATAACTCTTGAGACCACACATGAGTCCCCGAGGACTGAGTTAGAATGAATATTCTTTTACGAATTTTAGAAGATCCTATTTAAGTATTTTATTGTTCGATTTTCTCACTGTGATTCTAGACTACGTTCTTAGTAGTCTTAAATACTTGTCTTAACTAGTCTTAAAACTAGTCTTAACTAGTTTTAAATAAAAATAATTAAGCAAATTATGTTTTTTAAATAAATCCAACGCAATCAAGCACAGATTAACGTATATACACTAAAAATACGCATTTTGAAAAATCTCACGTGAGATTAGGGGGGGGGGAGGGGGTCGAGCCAAATCTCACGACATCTCACCGGGGGGGGGAGGGGGTCAAAAAATCGTCAAAATCGCATCACGTAATTAATGGAAGCCTCCTTTTATAGCAATAATTTCTTCCTCAATTTTCTGGTAAAAGTAATAAAATGTATAATGGAAATTCTGTGATATGCTCTGACTCTAACAACCAAGTTTTTGTCATTTGTGTGAGCCCAAACAGCGTAAAATTACCCCCCGCCATCGATGTTTAAAAGCATCGATGGTTTTGGGGCGATGTTTTTATCAGCATCGATGTTTTAATGTTGAATATCCATGTTTAAAAACATCGATGGTTTTGGGGCAATGTTTTATTAGCATCCATGTTTTAATGTTGAATATCGATGGTTAAAAACATCGATAGTTTTTGGGCAATGTTTTATTAGCATCGATGTTTTAATGTCCAATATCGATGTTTTGTTGTCGATGTCGCATCCCTATTATGGATGGAGAAAAAAATGTTTATAGTAAAATGGCGAAAGTATGCAGACAAAACTCTAAGTGGACACTTGCATCTGTAAAAATCATAGTATGTTAAAACCTTAAAGGTAAAGACCATAAAACAAACGATTTCAGCAGTGTTCAGTAACTTTTCTGCAAATGAAATGCATATTTTTAGCTTAGATAATTTAAATTTCCTTTAAAGTTGCAATAACAGGAAAGACTTGAAATAAAAAGACCTATATTTGGGAAAATTGGGAAATTGTATTTCACGCCCCTGAATTAAGCTAAAAAAAATTAAATAAGCTTATTTTCTTAATAGTAAATATAGTTTAGGCTTATAGCCTAATTTTACATATCAGTAATAGCAGTACTGTCGAACCCCGTTATAACGAACTTCAAGGGACCAAAGATTTTGTTCGCTATATCCGAACCTTTAAGGAAAAATGTTCACAAAATGTATATCTCATTAGTTACTATGTGTTTTCAATAATGATATATTAAAAAATGATAAAATCTATTAAAAATGATCATTAATGAATTACATTGACTAAAATCGATTACATTAAATTGACACAATAATAATAAAATGAACAAAAATGGAAATGAATTCATTTTTTCTTTAATTGTTGCTCACTGTTTTGATACAGAAATAACAGGTAATCTTCTGCTGACGTGATGCCGATTTCATAAACATTTTATGAATTTCTTTGTCCAATACATCAAATGACTCCAACACTCTTTCTTCCACTGTTTGTGTAGACAAAAACTTATTAACCACCCGCATCGCTGCTGTACCATCTGAGATGCTGGGGATTTCATCTTTTATGTACTCCTCTTCAGAAACATCAGATACAGAATCTTCGATTTCAGATTGATTCATTTTAATTTCTTCCACAATATCTTCCTCAGTCGAATTTTCACATGTAATGACTTCATCATCGCATGTTTCGAACAATTGCATGCCACAATCTGAGAATGATGAAATTTTGTGCTTTTCTATTCACATCGCGATAGGTATTTCTTCATCATCTTCTTCTTCAATATTCTTTGCTTCTTCAACATTCGTTGTATCTTCAGCATTCTTAAAAAGTTTAAAAATAAATTAAAAAGAAATTAAGAAGTCGACTGAAAAAAAGGTTCGTTATAGCCGGTTCTTAAGATTTCGGAGGTTCGCTATAAAAGGATAAATTAGCATTAAATACAATAGGACAACGGCGGTACCAAAATTTTCGTTCGTTATATCCGGAGTTCGTTATATTCCAGGTTCGTTATAACGGGGTTCGACTGTACTTTTGAAAATCTATATATATAAAACAGTTCCGTAACTGACTGACATACAACTCACAGACCTGCATGGAGATTCTTCTTATAGTGTAGGGGTGCACTAAGAAAGATTTTTGAAAAATTCTTCTTAGATTTTTTTAAATTAAATTTTTAAGCTGTTTTAGTAACTTTTTTAAAGTTTGCATTTAAAATTTTAATTTGAGGGTTATAAAATGTATATCACGAAAATGATCCTAAAAATTCCTTTAAAATGAAAACTTTTTCGAATCATTACCTCCATTTTCTGATATTTGGTGAATTTTTAAAGATCAATTTTTAGAATTTAATTTATTAAATACTGATCACGTGATTTCCTTTTCTGGTACTTTAAATAAATTTATCGTCACGTGCATGACAATCAAATAGACAAAAAAAGATTTTTTCTTGCTGATGCGGCAGACGATTGGACATTATCCAAAAAAATTAAAATACAGTAAAAGATATGTTCCTCAAACTGTACTATATTAACTGTATTATATTCTTTAGTATGTCCTATTAGATTTAATTTGAATATTTTCTTCTACATTATTTTGTCTATAAAAATATCCCTTACGATATATATATATATATATATATATATATATATATATATATATATATATATATATATATATATATATATATATATATATATAATTTATATATTTTACATCAATTGTATACATTGATCGTCGTATTTATTATAAATATATTTATTTAGATATATTTAATTTTTTTTTGTCATCAATTGCATACATTGACCGTTGTATTTAATTTGAATGTACTCCATAGCGAAGTGCGGGTTTACAGCTAGTAATTCCCTAAAATAATCTGTAACTGTTTTGCGTCCCTACGCATTTTATTCTCAAATATCGATATCTTCTCTGATTTAAGTAATAGTAGGCTATTCATGGGTCTTACATGCGCATTTATAATTCCGATAACCACAGTTATAATAATATTTATATCCTATCAAAGCTGTTTGACGAAAGATGTAAAAAACTGCGTAATTTATTATCAGCCATACTTAAAACATTTCTCTAATAATTCCTGTTTTAAGTGCAAGTTTAGTCGCTCCTTTTATGTTAATCGTTTTTTCTATGAAAAATTCGAGAATATTCGTATTCCAAACAATTCATATGTCGAAATAATTCAACGAAAAAAAAAAGATTTAATCTTTGAAATTTATAATTTAACCCACGATACTGCGTTCAATTCAATTGTGTATATAAAATAAAGCAAATCTTTCTCTATTATACAAAACATTCATTTATTGTGGTTGGGAATATTAAAGTTAGTACGATATAATGAGTACAGATAAAATTAAAGTTCCTCGTTACTAGTTTTTTCACCGCATATTAAGCCCTAATGTACGTTAAACATGTAATTAACTAATCGCGTACGGAAATCTACAGATATTTTATGTTTTGTAAAAACAACGAGAAAGAGATAATAAGTTCTTAAAACGTTATTCTCATGATTCAGACTCGTTTTTCCCCTTTTCCGCACCCCCTCCATTTTTTTTCTTCCAGGCTTTAAATTCACTTTACTGCACGCACTCTTCCTGTTCTCGAACTTAATGACTGGTTTATCATCCACTGACATGAAACGCCCGTCAATTTGGTAATGGGCTTTTTTTTTTCTTGCTTTTTGCTTTCTTTTAAATCTGGGTCTAATAAAATATGCAGTAATGAGCCCTTTTATTTATTTTACAGTGCTTGTTTTCAAAAAGGGTGGGAAATAACAGCGTTTATTTTTTTCTTGCCATAATTTAAAATTAAAACGTAGGTATTAATTATGTAAACAATGATATTGTATTAAAACGTAGGTATATATGTATAAGCGTACAGTTATAACTTTAATCTCACCGAATTATGCGTAATGAGATTGTACTCGCGAAGCACAAACTTCGTTCAAAAGGTAATTTTCTCTGAAAATAAAAAAACATTTTTATTGCTTCACTTAAAAGTCTACTTATTTTACTGTTTAAAGCAACTTTTATTTCACTCATCAATATATATATATAAAACAGTTCCGTAACTGACAGATAACGAACAGACTAAACCGCTGGACTTAAAGGGCTAAAATTTTGCATGACGATTCTTTTTATAGTGTAGGGGTACACTAAAAAAGATTTTTCAAAAATTCATCTTATATTTTATTAAATTGAATTTTTAAGCTGTTTTTGTAATTTTTTAAAGTTTGCATTTAAAACAATAATTTGAGGGTTATAAAATTTATATCACGAGAAAGATCATAAAAATTCCTTTAAAATAAAACTTTGAATCTTTGCCTCCATTTTTTGATTTTCGGTGAATTTTTAAAGATTCATTTTTAGAATTTAATTTATTAAATGCTGATCACGTGGTTTCTCTTCTTTTTGTGATACTTTAAACTAATTTAGCGTCACGTGCATAACAATGAAATAGGCCATTTTTTTTTCTTGCTAATACGGCAGACGATTGGACATTATCCAAAAAAATATTAAAATACAGTAAAAGAAATGTTCCTCAAACTGTACTATATTAACTGTACTATATTCTTAAGCATGTTCTATTAGATTTAATTTAAATATTTTCTTCTACATTATTTTGAATATAAAAATATCCGTTACGATTTTTTTATAAATATATATATTTTTGGCATTAATTGCATACATTGACCGTTGTATTTAATTTGAATGTACTCCGTATCGAAGCACGGGTATTCAGCTAGTATATTCATAAGAACCGGAGTTATGCGCGTTTTTCGAGTTTTTTTATTAACAGGAAGTGAGCATCGGACTTTATAATTTGTCAGTTTGATTTTTAATCTTTATTCTGTGTATTATACTCTGATTTTCATTATTTAGAAATATAATTTACGAGTTTGGCAACAGGTTTATCCAAAATGCTTGTTTATACAAATTTGCAACACGTTATTATTTGAATTCTCGTAATGAAAACTTTTAATGCAAAGTCTGAATTTTTCATCACAGTAACTTATCGTAATCTTAGCAACTGAAAAACGTGCATAACATTTACGAAATTGTTTAAGCATATTTTATAAAGTGTTATGCGTGCAGTCGAACAGAAATATTGTAGAAATATTAATTAAAATTTGACTTATAGGCATATTTTTCTGGAAAAGTGGGAATTTTTTCTGTAAGCCCTAAACATTAATTATGTTGTAAATATAAAAGATTTTTACATCATCCTATTTCATTATAAACAGTTGTAAGTAAAAAGAAAATGAGCTTATTTAATATTCTTTAAATATTTTTTCCTTGTAGACAAACTTAAGTTAAAATTTTCCTTCTTTTTTAATATTTTGAATTATAAAAACTTTTTTTTTTTGTGTGTGTGTGTTGTGAAGGATCCACAATTTGAACATTTTGAACTCCTTCCAACGTTATAGCCATTTTGTTCTTCCAACACGATTACGGGGCATAAAACGGCCATATTGGAACTGCACCAATTTTCCAAGAAACATCACCCCTCCTGAATTCCTCAGGACGCGGGAAAGAAATTCCAGGAAATTCAACGGACTTCCAATTTTCTTGGAAATAAGCGTACCACGTGGGTCAACCATGGGAATGTCAGAGCATCCTGCCCTCGAATAAAAAACTCGAAGAGGCAATAAATTTACGTGAATAACTAACCTGGGGAGGGGTTATGATAAAGATTGGGGGAGCCCCGAGTGTGGGAGAAACGACGTTCGGAGAGAGAGCGAGGGAGCGATTGGAGGTAGCGAGCTGCAAGAGAGCCTGGGAAGGAAAGACGCCCCCGTAAAATGGCGAGATACCCGTCTTCAACCGCCAGCACCGAATCCTGTTGCATCCGCCAGTGAAATGCCACATGAATTTCTACCCGATGCCTAAAGCCTCCACCTGTAGAAATGCCCTCAACGATGCCACGCTATGCTGTTTTCATCAAACTCCCCAGGTTGGTCATAAATTCCCCCTCTAAATAGTGCTCATGCCTTCTGAGAGATTACGAGACTTTTATTTCACTCGACCCGTAATGGTTATGCCGCAGGAAGCGGATGAAGTATGCCCTAATTCGGTTAAAAATATGTATAGCCAAGATCTTAAATATAATATGTAAACCCGACCTTTTCTTGTAAAATATTGTATAATAAATGTTGTTATTTTTATTTATAAACGCATAGTTACCTTTGGAGTTCACCTCCCTAAATTTACACAACGCAAAGGGGTATCTCTGGTACCCCTCATAACATATATTGGTGCCTCGTGACGAGGATTTCCCTGGGTATGTTATAATATTTTTACTTTAGTCCAAAACCTGGGCATACTAAAAAAAAATTTTTTTTGTGTATCTTGGCAAAAAGCCTTTTAATGTCGCGCAAGGTTCTTATGGTTCATATATATATCTGTAAAGTGTTATGCATACATTTTTTTTTTTAAATTTCTCTCTTTTCTTTCCCTTGTACCTGCCATGCCTACATGTTGTGTGAACAAATTGTATTGAAATGTTAGAGCTTATGTGTTCGCGGCTAGTATATATATAATTCTAGGATAATGATTTTTACTTTATTTTGAGTATTATATGTTTCGCATGTATATGTTAAAACAAAAATTGTTTAAAAGGGTTTGTCTTGAAGCACAATAGCAGTATCCCGGATTACCTTTCCTACTTTATAGTATTATGGCGACCGATTCAGCCGTTAGCGGGAAAACTCCCGGCTTTACGCATTTAGTGTCCACGTTCGATGGTGCCCCTGATTCAGACTGCAATGCGTTTTTCATACAATTCGAGGCTTTAGCAACATTGGGACAATGGTCGCCCGTAGAGAAGATCGCAATTCTTAAGTCGCGGTTAAGAGGTAATGCGCTGAAATTCATAACATGTTCTCCCCAACTACGCGAAGAACAATCGTACGACATAATAAAAGATCAATTGATAAATTTTTTTTCGGAGAAACCGAATGCACAGACGTTACACACAGCGTTTAACAATCTACGTCAGCAGGAGAACGAGCTAGTTAAAACTTTAGCGTATAGGGTTGCAACTGCCACCCAAAATTATCTAGAGGTAGATTTCGCGTCAGCCGAGGGGGTTAAAATACTCGAAAAATTAAAATTATCTAAATTTCTGGACGCCCTAAATAATAACTTGAAACGTGAAGTTTTAAAATTAAACCCTTCTACGTTTGCCGACGCAGTCAAATATGCGCAAAGCGTTGAAATAGCTATGCAAACGACTCCCGAGCCCAATAATTCGAGTTCTCAAATTGACCCCAACACTGCCGCCTTGCTCGAGATGCAAAGAATACAGCAGGAACAAAATACAAAAATTATCGAGTCTCTAACGCAAGAAATAAATACTTTGCACCTAGAAAACCACCGTCCGCAAAATAAAGAACCGCGATTTAGTGAGGACTCTTATTCAACTCCACAGCCCGTAAACGATGTCCGAATTTGCCTCTATTGTGGTCAAACGAGCCACTTTCTACGTAATTGCATACACTATAGTAGGGAACACACCAGCCAAAATTACCAACCCCATAATAGAACCTTTTACTCCCCAGGACAAAGGACTGACTCTCGCCGTTACGATCGAACACAGGACGTTAGAAGGGGGGGAAAGAATCCCTATCATCAAAACCGGGACACACGAACGAGGGGTCCGCGTTATCATCACCCCAGACAGGACAGAAGTCATTTTTTATAGAAAGGAGGGGAATTTCAAGTCAACACTATGTTATTCCCCGGGTATTTGAAAGCTTCACGGAGGAACAAGAAATAAGGACCTCGAACATCCATGTTGGCGGTAAAACGGAACGGATTTTCTCTAACGCGAATTTAGGGGGTAACCTTCAACTCCCTACAGTGTTCGTGAATTTTAATACCCAGACAGGGGCCACCTTTCTCATTGATTCAGGGGCTTCGGTCAGCGTCGTGGCATACGAAACGTTCAATGAAATACGACATATAATTAAGTGTAAATTCATATCTCGATCAGTCGCAATCAAAACATTAACTGGCAACGATTTAAAGTACTCGAATTGCGTGGAAATTCCATTTAAAATCGGTAACAACCATTTTAGGCAAATGTTTTACGTCACGACCGCGCCTTTCACTCAGGAGTTCTCTGGAATCTTGGGTTTTGATTTCTTGAAGAAAAATCAGGCCATTTTGGACACTCATGATAACGCACTTAGGATACGGGATATACAAATACCGCTAAATAATTCCTTAGCCTCGGTGCCGTCAAATCAAGTTCATTCCATTCGAATATCCGAAAAGGCAATCATAGAACCTAATAATTCCATTTTGGTACACAGTAACTGCTCGAATAACTACTATAATGACCAGTCATTAAGTTTTCGCCCTCGGGAGTTTAAACATGAAATTTATGTTCACCCAAATTTTATCAATTGTGGAGGCGAAGATAATAACCTAGTATTAATTTCTAATTACACAAAAAATAGGATAGTACTCAACAAAAAAAACAACCGTCGGGGAATTTGACCCCAAATCGCAGTATGATAACCCATCGAATCAAAAAAATCGGGAAGTAAAACACATGAACTCTATATCCACGGTAGCCGAGATTCGGCGAAAGGAACTGCAAGTCACCGATTTTAATCTAAATCATTTGCCGCACGAACAAAAAGAGGATTTGCAGGAAACTCTTCTGAAATACGCGGACGTATTTTCAAAGAATATGAATACACTGGGAGCGTCTCAAATTATCAAACCCGAAATTCACCTGAACCACCCTTATCCTATTAATGCGCGCCCATACGAAATCCCTTACGCACTGAGGTCCGTAGCAGAAAAGGAATTAGATACCCTACTTAATGCAGGAATTATTTCTCGAACCACGTCACAGTACGCCTCACCTATATTACTTGTAAAAAAGAACCAACCAAACAAATTTCGCCTAGTATGCGACTTGAGGCTAATTAACCAAATCTCAGAGCAATACCAATACCCGCTGCCAAAGATCCAAGACATACTCACAAAAATTTCAGGATACAAATATTTCTCGAAATTAGATTTTCATAGCGCATTCAACCAAATTATTTTGCCCGAGTCGGAACGCCCAAAAATGGCTTTTACGTCAGAGTTTGGAAATTTTCATTACAACAGATTAGTTTTCGGGCACAAGAATAGCGCCGCATACTTCCAGCAAGCAATTGATTTATGTTTGAATGGCTTAAATAGTGAGGATATCTACGCATATATAGACGATATAGTCCTGGCGGCCAATTCCTATTCCGAAATGAAAAGAAAACTACTTTTAGTGTTCGATCGGTTGAGAAAATACAACCTCACTTTGTCCCCAGATAAGTGCGAATTTTTTTTAACGAAAATGGAATACCTAGGATTCACCATATCAAACAAAGGCCTTAGCCCTTCGATTCAAAATACAGAAAAAATTTTGTCATTTCAAAGACCTCGCACCCTTAAAAAACTAAAGAAGTTTTTGGGACTCTGTAATTTCTATCGGTCACTCATACCGGATTATGCCGAGCTGTCAGCAACATTAAATAAATTAACTCAGAAAGGGGTAAGATTTAAATGGAGTGTAGAGTGCAACGAAGCTTTCAAAAGCATCCAACGACGGTTCTTTGAAAAACCCTTTATTTTACAGCCGGATTTTAATCAGCCATTTTATCTAAATACAGACGCGTCCAAAACAAGCATCTCCGCCGTCCTTATGCAGAAAGGCGAAAATACACTACAGCCCATACTTTACTATAGTAAAATTCTGAACTCCGCCGAACAGAAATACGCAGCAATAAAATCGGAGTTAATGGCGATCTACTACGGCGTTAAACATTTCAAAAATTTCCTTTACGGATCAAAATTTTTTATACTCTCTGACCACAAACCTTTACAATACCATCTTAGTCTCACTAACCCAGCGAATATGATTTCAAGGTGGTTGTTGGAACTGGCCGAGTTTAACTTCGAGTTCATACATGTCCCAGGTAGTGAAAACCTGCTCGCGGATTATATCTCGAGAGATCCTCTGTTAGCGGATCCTGATGACGATGAAGAGCCAAAACACCCGCTGATCAATACGCTCACCTCTTCCCAAGCGGCCGTTACGACAGAACAAATTCTGCAAGAACAACTAAAAGATACTACATTAGGGGCAGTGCGCAAAGCTTTAATAATGCGGGATCCCACGATCTCCAAGAATTTGCACAATTATTACATTGACCCGCACACAAATTTATTAATGTTTCGTGCCCAACACACCTATTCCTCGAGGGAATGTAGCATCCCAAATCGAATCGTCATTCCCCGCTCACTTCAGGCTGAGGCACTTAAATTGTCGCACATCACGCATCAGGGAGTCCAGAAAACTTATGACATCCTGTCAAAACATTATTTTTGGATAGGCGCATACGCTGACACTCAAAATTACGTAGCTTCCTGCGAAATATGCCGTTCATTCAAAGGGGTCCATCCTCCTGTTCCCCTAGGTAGAATCCCGTTACCTTCAATTCCCGGTGAATTCATCTCGCTGGATATTGTCGGGCCGTTTCCGATTACAAAAAAACAAAATAAATACATCCTCACAGTGTTAGACCACTTCAGTAAGCATATTGAACTTTTCCCCCTTAGTGATATTTCGGCGGAAACGGTCGCTCAAAAATTAATATGGTATATCACCGCTTACGGTAAACCGAAGCGAATACTTACTGACCGCGGAACTCAGTTTACATCAACACTTTTTAAAATTCTAGCTCAAAAATTAAATGTATCCGCCATGTTATCTTCAGCTTTTAATCCACAATGTAATGGGGCCTCCGAGCGCATAAACATTCAACTTAAACACGCCATGCGGTGTGCGGCGAAAAGTAACAATTCTTGGGAAGAGGCGATGATCATGCACAAATGTATTTATAATGCCACTCAGCATTCCGCCACAAAGGAGACGCCAAATTTCCTCTTTTTTGGAAGAGATCTTCCTTTATTTCTAGACACGGACAATTTAAATATCGATCCACCGCCTTTATTCGGTGATTACGCAGCAGAAAAAATTAGAGCTATGACAAAGGCATATGAAAACGCGCTGAGAAATATGAAAACCGCACAAGAAAAGCAAGAAGAGAGACAATTACTCAAAGCGAAACCCCGAACCCTAATTATCGGGCAAAAAGTCTTTGTGCGTAACCATCAATCGGCTATCGGTAAGAAAACCTTCAGGGGACCTTATAGAATTACGAATCGCCTTACGCCCCACACTTACAAATTACGGCTAATCGCGGACCCATACGCTACGGAAATAAATTGTAATATCAATCGAATATACGAATTGCCTGAGCGACGAGAGCACTTGCGCCCAAAGGTCACGATAACCGGTAACATTCGCGAGGACCCGCAGGATACATTTTCCCCGTTCTCGGAAATGACCCCCCAAAATGAGGAAGAGAATTTTTTCCCCTATGACGAAGATTTCGAACCTTGCCAACAGTCGCGGGGAGCGCAGTTGACACAGGAACAGGTCGCTAATGTTCCGCCAAAGGATAATCAGGACAATGAGCAGACGGTCTCGCAGCCATCAAATCTTCGAGGGGCAACCCATCAGTCAAAAACGCCTTTTATTCAAACTAGATATTTTCTTCGACAGCGAACCCCAAAAACCTAAACTACAAAATTTTTTTTCTTCCGCCTCGCGGGTTAGAGTCACGGAAAGACCGTTTTGGGAACTGGCCATTCTCAAAAAAAAATTGTCTGACCAGTGGCTGCGTACATGGGAAGGCTCAGTTTGACGAACTCATTCGTTTTTCACATATAATCTGATCAACTATATGGTATTAACGATGGGCTTCTGAAAACCGAGTTGTAACAAGTAATTTTTTTTTTTCTCTCCTTTCGATTAAGTTTTATTTTGGCAAAAATAAGTTTTTTTTCTTAACTCTTCGTCTTCTGTTATATTGCTATGAGATATCTATATAATTTTTTTTTAGGAAACTTAGCAGACTTTAGAATTTTCGTCGTGGGTTCATTTGTGCGCATAGTTTAAATTCAATTTGACGATGTTTCAGTGTACAAATCTGATGATAGAGCAAAATTTGGTCAATTTCGTTGGGGAATGAATGAATAAATAAACAAAAAAAAAAAAAAAAAGGAAAATTTAAAAATTAAAAAAAAAATATATATATTATTAAAAGATTAGCGTGTATTGTGTTTTATTATTGTGTTTTATTATTATTATTATCATTATTAGTACTATTATTATTGAATGCATGGATAGCACATTATATGTTTCACACAAATGGCAGCGCAAGGAAAAGAGAACATTTTTACTCTTTCCGCGAGTTAAACACATAATGGCGATTATGCACATTTGCCAACGTTTTTGAAAATTTCATCTTCGCTGTACGATTTTAGCGGAGAGATTCCTATTTCTGTAAGATAACCCTTTCTTTACATTTTAATCTCTGATCACATGTGTTGATCGAGCCACTATTTTGTTATTATTTGTTTTACAGGGTATGCATACCATTTTCTATGATGTTACTTAATGTTGGTCAGAGTTAATGTAAGCTTAAAGAAAACTTTATAAATTTTGAATTTTTTTTTAAATCAGTAAAACTTGCAGCACTATAAGGGGAGATTTTGACCTCCTGAACTTTTACAACTGATGTCATTCATGATTTTATTTTACTGCCATTGTGACTTTTGTGCAATTGGAGTCTATTTTGCTGAAGCGAATGGAGCCAATCCGTTCTTCAACCCCTACAGACTGTGGCGTGCCAGCACGCCTAGAAAGGGGGGGGGGGGAGTGATTGTTGTGAAGGATCCACAATTTGAACATTTTGAACTCCTTCCAACGTTATAGCCATTTTGTTCTTCCAACACGATTACGGGGCATAAAACGGCCATATTGGAACTGCACCAATTTTCCAAGAAACATCACCCCTCCTGAATTCCTCAGGACGCGGGAAAGAAATTCCAGGAAATTCAACGGACTTCCAATTTTCTTGGAAATAAGCGTACCACGTGGGTCAACCATGGGAATGTCAGAGCATCCTGCCCTCGAATAAAAAACTCGAAGAGGCAATAAATTTACGTGAATAACTAACCTGGGGAGGGGTTATGATAAAGATTGGGGGAGCCCCGAGTGTGGGAGAAACGACGTTCGGAGAGAGAGCGAGGGAGCGATTGGAGGTAGCGAGCTGCAAGAGAGCCTGGGAAGGAAAGACGCCCCCGTAAAATGGCGAGATACCCGTCTTCAACCGCCAGCACCGAATCCTGTTGCATCCGCCAGTGAAATGCCACATGAATTTCTACCCGATGCCTAAAGCCTCCACCTGTAGAAATGCCCTCAACGATGCCACGCTATGCTGTTTTCATCAAACTCCCCAGGTTGGTCATAAATTCCCCCTCTAAATAGTGCTCATGCCTTCTGAGAGATTACGAGACTTTTATTTCACTCGACCCGTAATGGTTATGCCGCAGGAAGCGGATGAAGTATGCCCTAATTCGGTTAAAAATATGTATAGCCAAGATCTTAAATATAATATGTAAACCCGACCTTTTCTTGTAAAATATTGTATAATAAATGTTGTTATTTTTATTTATAAACGCATAGTTACCTTTGGAGTTCACCTCCCTAAATTTACACAACGCAAAGGGGTATCTCTGGTACCCCTCATAACAGTGTGTGTATTTTACGCTAGTAATACGTTCTTCTTTCTATTCATTAATATAAACGTTAATTTTATAATTACGCGGTATTAATGCGGTCTCTCAGTTATTATTTAATTACATTATAAATAACAATATAGAATTTTAAGTTTATCTACGTCTAGGAGTTTCACTGTCATACTTTTATAAATTTTTTTTCACTCCATCGCATCCTGGATTGTACAGTCTGAAAACTCTCTAATGCAAGCTACCTAACCGTAATTTTGTTTGTGATGATGTAGCTTTAGTTTGATTCAAGATTACAAACATTCCTGTGTTTACTTAATTCAGGTTCTTTGGTCAGAAATAAATTTATTAAGGAAAAAAGGGGGTAGAACCGTTAAGACATTTTTTCTTTTCGTACAGCAGAATCAAAGTCATTAAACTGAAAATAATTTTGATTATTTAAAACACTGAGTATATTTTTTTTGTCATCGACTCTTCTTATTATTTGTCTGCATTAGAATTCTTCGTCTGTATTATTCTATATTGTTAGGTTTTTTCCCCAGCTAATTGTATCTAGTTGCGTTAACTATTTTGATTTATTACACACGCTTTTGTTATTCAATTATTATCTGTTAATAGTTTCCTGAATAATTTTGTGTCCTTCGTCTATATATTATTAAATTTTGTTTTCGTAAAAATCGTCCGACAGCTGTAAATTATACGATACCTGATTAGTTAATTAAATATGTATCACATAAGTCCCTATCGTCCGTAAGTGGTACTATCGTCTGCGAAAATGTTTTGAATTACTTCATCTGCCATACTCTTTTGGTACATTTAATCTATATATATTTAAATTGCTAAGCGGACTTTTTGGGCAGTCCGTGAGAGAAAACTGTTGCATCAATTGACTTCATTTTGGTCTTAAACCAAACATTGTAATCTGTAGATTTGTTAAATTTGGCTTTTGTAACCAGAATTCCTATTAATTAGTGATAATTTACAATTAAAAATTGATTTATGCGCATGCTTAGTGGCATGTTTAAATCTGGCTTTAGAAACTCACTGTTTCTGCTCATTCTCAGTGACATGTTTTAATGATAAACACGTTTATTCCGAGGAGTCTCTCTAGATCTCTCTCTGCCAATTTTATTTTAATGATAATTATTTTTGTGAAATATAAGATTAAACCTAGTGGAAATTGTTTATTTCGCGCAGTTTAATTAGCGATAACTTACAATTTTAAAAAAATTGCTTTCTGCGCATGCTCAGTGAATTTTTTAAATCTGGCTTTAGATACTCACTAAGCACGAGGCCGCAGGAGGAAACACATTAATTTGTTTCTGCGAATTATTATGATTTTCAATATTTGGCAATGATGTGTTGAGTATAATTTGTGTATTAGTACATTTATTTACTATCTAGCCGTCATGTTTTGACGGGTTCCAACTAGTAGTTCTTCAAGTTGCAGTTTTCATAATTATTTTCGTATAAAAGGCAATTCTTTATTTCTCAGTGTCAGCGCAATTCTTACGCTCTACCCAACGACGAATAACTTGCTAAAGTGAGAGGCAGAGGTCCAATCTTTATTGAATTCCTTTCCAACTTCGCTAACAAGGCATTAGCAACTCGCTAGACTAACGCAGAACCACGGGATTCCGAAATCTCCTTAGTCCTGGATAATTGAACGCATACATACAGGGTTCTGCCAATCCGGCTTTTCCGAAGAACTACGAGAAAGCCTCGGAACCTTTTTCTAATAGTAACTAATTTCTGAAAGAGGATTTATTTTATAAGTATCAGGAAATACGTTTCGCTAATATTGAGTCTTGATTTTTTTTTTTTATATGTGCTGACCTGTAACAAAAATTGCATTTTCCAATTTAGTATAGTCTTTAATGTTATTTAAAAACTAGTTATAAAATATCTTTAATTAAATGCTTTATTACCGTTTTATAAAAATAAATTTATATAGCAAATTCTACTCTCTTAAGCAGTCATTAGAGAGTTTTAAGCTACCGAATAAAATTATATTAATCTATATACAGTGGAATCTCGATCGATCGTTTTCGGATCCATCGTTTTTCCGTATGTGTCGTTCATTTTATCCAGTCCCAAAGATCATATTGCTTTGTTATGTTTCCGCATCTATCGTTTTCCCGCATTTATCGTTCATTTCAATCGGTCCCTTGAAAAACGATAGACCGAGATTCCACAGTATATATAAATCAGTTCCGGAACTGATTAACATATAACGCACAAACCAAACCGCTGGACCTAAAGGGCTGAAATTTTGCATGGCGATTCCTCTTATAGTGTAAGGGTGCACTAAGGAAGATTTTTGAAAAATTCTTAGATTATTTAAAGTTAAATTTTTAAGCTGTTTTTGAAACATTCTTTAAAGTTTGCATTTAAAATAATAATCGGAGAGTTATAAAATTTATATCACGAGAAAATCATAAAAATGCCTTGAAAATGAAATCTTTTTTTAATCTTCGCCTCCATTTTTTGATACTATGCTCCATTTTTTTTTTACTATGCGTGGCAACACCGATAAACACACCATAAGCGTTCAAAAAATTTTTGATACAATGTCGAGTGGATGAACCGAGAAGCTCACAGATTTAAATCGCGTCAAGCTCGGAATGTGCTAAGACACGTTTCTGGCAGTCTGCGTTACTCTCAGACCCTCGATCAGTAAAGATGTGCCCTTGAAGAAAAGTGGTTAAAGATACCACAAAAATGTCTGGATAACCTTGTTCATGAATACCACATGGGTGTGCCAGGGTAATAACTGTTCCCGTTGGCTATAACAACGTTTGGTAAAGTTCTGTCCTGCTCGTTTGAAGTTTTATTAATTGTACCAATTTAAATTATATTTTATTATCTTACGTTTAGTTCTGCATTTTTGAAAATGATCATTGTAAGTAAGGTTAATTTTACAAGCATATTTTATTCATATTTTGAGTTTTGTGAGAAAAAGAAACTAAAACTTGATATAACTGATAAATTGTTGAAACCATCAATTTTTCCATTACACTATGAGCACAAAAATATTTCAAAGTTCCAAGATCGTAAAAACATTTTTGGAGATGTTTTTCATTGTTCTCAACCTGCGCAGTTTCTCCGTTTTGATGATAAAAATAAAGATTTATCATATAAAGTTATTTGAGTTAAAAGCATTATTTGTTAAAGTTATTTGAGTTAAGCCTTTGAGTTAAAAGCATACATCCTATTTCTATGGCAGTTGTGCGCAGATTGTCATATCTCACTTCGGGCGTAAATGAAGGGCAAAACGTTTATTGGTAAACTTATAGATTACAGAAGCTCAAATAGAAATTTAAACCAGAACTCAACGTGTAACACACAGGACATCCATTCTTTGCCTTACTTATACAAGGGTTTGCATAAGTGACGTTGCATGAAACTGCCTTACAATTTTACATATATATCTGCGTTTGCTATCTAGACTCTTATTTATTAGCTTTGCAGTTAAAAAAAATCCTTTTACATGCGATATATGGAGACAATGAATTTTGAAAAAAAGCTCTTCTTTCTTTGATAACATTTAAAACTTAGTGATGAATAACTTTGAAATATAATTTAAAATATTATTACTCGGGGACTCAAGTGACCTGATTTACTCGAAACTTTCTTAATGTACTTCCTTCCATTTTTGGAGTACTCTGATCTTGAAAATATTGTGGTAATGTACGCTACTTTTGTTTCATTAAAACACAGAAAACGCCAGAGTTTAGTATTATACAGAAAAAAAAATGATAAAAAAATGAAAAAAAAATGATGGTTTTATTGCAATACATAGGCAGCAATAAAAGTTGTAATTATCCAGTGGATTCTCATGACGGTCTAAACATATAAATATTATGAAAATATTCATCTATATATATATATAAAACACATCCGTAACTGACTGACTGACTGACTGCTTGATTGACTGACTGACTGACTGACTGACAGACAACGCACAGACGTAACCGCTGGACCTAAAGGGCTAAAATTTTACATGGCGATTCTTCTTATAGTGTAGAGGTGTACTAAGAAAGATTTTGGAAATACTCTTCTTAGATTTTTTTAAATTAAATTTTTAAACTGTTTTTGTAACTTTTTTTAAATTTGCATTTAAAATAATAATCTGAGGGTTATACAATTTATATCACGAAAAAAATCATAAAAATTCCTTTAAAATGAAATCTTTTTCGAATCTTTTCCTCCATTCTCTGATTTTTGGTGAATTTTTAAAGATTAATTTTTTTAATTTAATTTATTAAATGCTGATTTCGTGGTTTCTTTTCTTTTTGGGGTACTTTAAACTAATTTTGCGTCACGTGCATAGCAACGAAATAAATTGACAAAACAATATATGTTTTTCTTTCTAAAGCGGCAGACTATTGGACATTACCCCCCAAAAATATTAAAAGAAATGTTCCTCAAACTGTGATTATATTAACTGTACTATATTCTTTAGTATGTTCTATTAGATTTAATTGGAATATTTTCTTCTACATTATTTTGTTTATAAAAATATCTGTTGCGATTTTTTTATAAATATATATATGCATTTTTTTGGCATTAATTGCATACATTGACCGTTGTATTTATCATAAATATATTTCTCTTTTTTTTTGGCATGAATTACATACATTGACCGTTGTATTTAGTTTGAAAGTACTCCGTATCGAAGCACGGGTATTCAGCTAGTTAATTCGTAAAATAACCACAGGAGTTGACAAATATAACCTTCATATTTTTAAAAATCATATTTTTTTACTTTTATTTGATTTGTATCATTTTTGTCTCTGCCAACTATTTTCAACCAGCTGTTGGACATTAGTAAATACTCCACTGTGAAAATAATGAGAGTGCCTCTCTATTTGCATAGAAAAATATTATCCCCAAATAACTCAAAATTTGTTTCGAGATTGTTCTTGACTGATCCCGTAAGAAACATATTAGTCACATTTATTGGACACCCTTCCGTAATTTCGGTGCACTTCGTTGACAAGTCATTAGTGACTTCACGTCCCCAACCTAAGGTGCCACGAATCTGCCGTTAATCCCTTGATTATTTTGACACGAGGGTCCGCAATCCTTTGATTTCCTCCGAGGATTCGGGGAAGGATAAAGTTGGTGGAAGTTTCTCCGTTAATGACTGGGATTAAGGTGGAAAGTTTGAGGTTAACTAAGGCTCTGCTTTTCTTTTTATGGGATGCAGATATTAAGCCGGCGAAAGCTTTACTACACACGGCTATGACAGCAACGCTCTTACGGCTAAACAGCCATCGATCTTTTTTTAGGAGGGTATAAGGTTTCGGAGAACTTCTGCTCGAAAATTCTTGCAATAAAACTGGTTTATGGGGACGAAAATGGCCTGATGGGGGCCTGAAACGCCACTGACCTTATTTTCATCTTTGCATCTATCTGCATTGATCCTAGTCTCAAGTGGTAATGAACAAAGCGTGTGATTTTTAGCTTTTGGAGGACTGCGTTTTAGCTTCCAGATACCCTGTTTTTAAATATCGATACAATGTCTTCGGTTTCAACTACAAAAATAAGCCTCAGGGATAAAATTTACTAATAGGATACTAATTTATTTATAGGAAGCAGCGATTCTTAGGGCTTGTTAACTTAGCTGCCGTAGCGTAGCTTTCCTCCGTTTGCGCCGAGATTGTTGACATGACCTGTGATTGGTTTGACATATCACCTGGTCATTGCAATGACCTCAGTGATTGGTTAAAATTTTTATCGGTTACGCTCCGCTCCGGAAGCAAGGTAAATAACACCTTATACAGAATACGATTTGATCATATATGTTGGCATCTAATTAGTAAACACTATGTTTTGTATTTTTTTACCCCGAGAATAACGCCAACGCAGAAACTGTAAGGGCCTGTTGACATAGAATCCGTCAGCGTTAGCGTTATTCGTATTGAAATATATTTAACCAATTTTTTTTTAAATTTCCAATGGCACAGATTAAAAGACAACTACAGACAGAAAAAAAGCACAACACAAGAACCCCCCCCCCACCCCCCCCAAAAAAAAAAAAAAAAAAAACGGAAAAAAAGCTGCAGCAAATAGTCTATGAATCCAGAAGTCCCCTGGCCTCCCAATAACGGTCCACAAGAGAACGTTTAGTCAATGCAGGGCAATGAAGCAAATGTTCACAGTTCGTCACCCGTCCGAGTCTGCAGAAAGGACTAGAAACAGTGTTGAAGCGGTGTAAATGTTCCAGGAGACAGTCATGGCCAGTGGCTAGTCTAAACTCGACCACCATTTTATGTCTGGGCCATTTAGAGACACCAAATAATTTTTCTTTCCAAGTCTTTTCACAAGTCCTAACGAGGAAACTGTATAGTTTTTGACTATACTGTACTATACTATACTATACTCAGGAAGGGAAGGGCAAATGCCTAAAACCGTCGATCTCTTAGCCCGTCTGCACACGGAGCAACTCAAAAGAAACTGATAACCGACTCAAATCACAAACCAGTCCGTGATGAGTCGCAACCTATGTAATTGAATGGAGCCACGCACACGGCGCAACTGGTTACAAACCCGTCGGACGGGTTTGTAACCAGACGGCCTTAGCCACAAAAATGTGCTACTAGGGTTGACAACGAGGAGGTAGATATACTTTGCACCCCATTTAACCAATTACAAACCTCCAAACGATTATCCCCGAAATTGTTAAGGTCTGTGATTGGTTTAAAATATGTCAGTAAGAGTAACGCTGACGGATTCTATGTGAGCAGGCCCTATTCACAGAGATACTATATGTAATAATGTCCATGGTGAGAAATAATAACGTCAGTCATTCTAAACACTGAAACTTTTATTCAGTAGGATGTCGCAACTTACAATTTTTACAATGTTTAGTAATAACAGGAATTATACACACAACACAATAAGTATTACTCAAAGGTTATCTCTATATATAAAACAGTTCCGTAGCTGACTGACTGACAGATAACGCACATACCAAACCGCTGGACCTAAAGTGCTGAAATTTTGCATGGCGATTCTTCTTATATAGTGTAGAGGTGCACTAAGAGAGATTTTTGAAAAATTCTTCTTAGATTTTTTTAAAATTAAATTTTTCAGCTGTTTTTGTAACTTTTTAAAGTTTGCATTCGAAATAATAATCTGAGGGTTGTAAAATTTATATCACGTGAAAGATCATAAAAATTCCTTTAAAATGAAATCTTTTTCGAATATTTACCTCCATTTTCTGATTTTTGGTGAATTTTTAAAGATTAATTTTTTTAATTTCATTTATTAAATGCTGATCACGTGGCTTCTTTTCTTTTTGCGATACTTTAAACTAGTTTTGCGTCACGTGCATAACAACGAAATAAATTGACAAAAAAATATTTTGTTTTTCTTTCTAATAAGGCAGACGATTGGACATTATCCAAAAAAATATTAAAATACAGTAAAAGAAATGTTCCTCAAACTGTACTATATTAACTGTACTATATTCTTTAGTATGATCTATTAGATTTAATTTGAATATTTTCTTCTACACTATTTTGTCTATAAATATATCCCCTTTACGATTTTTTTATAAATATATATATATTTAGCATTCATTGCATACATTGACCGTTGTATTTAATATGAATGTACTCCGTAATGAAGCACGGGTATTCAGCTAGTCTGTAATAATCTTCATGGGGAGAAATAATAACGTCAATCATTCTAAACATTGTAACTTTTATTCAGTAGGATGTCGCAACTTACAATTTTTACAATGTTTATTAATAACAGGACTTATACACACAACACAATAAGTATTACTCAATGGTTATCTTAATATATTATTTTCACAATGCTTAATAATTATTTGAATTCTAGGAACAAAACTTCCATTATTCTCAGAGATTTTATATTTTTTACAGTGTATAATTACAATACTTATTCCGCACAATAATTGTTACAATAATTGATACTCTCCGAGGAATATCATAAACTATAATTTTCAAAATGCATAGTAATAATAATGAGACCGGAATTGTAGTTATTAAGCGTAATGCACAATAATAACCTAAATTGTAACAAATAACTTATCAATTAAATAATGTAGGTTATAATTTTCACATTGTACAGTAGGCGATATCTAGATACCCTCAAGAGACAGTTTTCTATTATAAAAATACTAGCTGAATACCCGTACTTCGCTACGGAGTACATTCAAATTAAATACAACTGTCAAT